>CALSBZ010000321.1:226218-274556 GCA_943591055.1 Gobionotothen gibberifrons | reverse complement strand
ACACACACACACACACACACACACACACACACACACAGTCGTGCAGTAATTGCGTGTGCCGTCATTGGGCGTGTTTCCCGTCTCCTGCTCAGTCGCCAGCAGCAGCCGCTCCAGTGTTGCCAACTTGGCGACTTTGTCGTTAAATTCGGCGGCTTTCCAAACCCTCCGGCTACTTATTTTTGTCAAAAGCGACTAACCACTGATCTAACGACTTGTAACGGTGTTATTAGGGACTTTTCTGGTGTTTGGAGACTCACGTATTGTTCTGCAGTTAACGAGCTGCCGTGAGCCCCTCAGCCCTCCCATAGTACTCACAGGCGCGCAGACTCACAGTTGCCTCCCGCAGCAGCTCTGCAGTCAGAGCAGAGAGGAGACAGCCACACTCTCCCGAGCCGAGTTATACATTTATTTTATGTTATACATTTGTTTTACATTCATTATCATGATCTTAGGTGTTGTTTTCTTACATCTGATTGAGCAATGTAAGTCTTCACTGAGTTCATGTGCGCGTTCACGTGTGTTGGAGGAGGTGCTCTGTAGGAAGTCTGAAGGAAGGGGCGGATTCTTTTCGGTTGTGTACTTTGGAATTTTTGTTCACTCGAGGCGGTTTCTCAAACTTACCTACTGCTCCTTTAAGCATGATACTGAAAAATAAGAACAGACAAGCCACATTATTGCATTTAGCAGTTTAATGACTATAGTATTAAGCAGAAGCAGTTGTTTTCTTTTTCACAATTACAACAATACAGGTCTAAAACGTCTCTTAGTAATTGGACAAAGAAAATATACCACATTGCCTGTTCCACTCTTCGTTTTCCGAATGCCAGGAAGTATTCTTGCCTAGCTTCTGAAGGAAGTGACTCGGAAGACATGTGCTACCAAGCAAGCGTACTCGACATTGAGAAACACCCAGTAAACTCACTTCCTGTTCAAATGTAATGAATATGATGGTTCTGTACATCTGGCAATCACACTCTAAGCCCAAGAAAAGAAAAGCTAAACACCCAAGGAGTATTTTAGTTCAACATAAGCAAAGATTGTTAAAAAAAACATTTTTGGCATGGTCTCTACTGTATGTACACTTTCTATAAATAGTTTTCAGCGGAATTATTTGTGTTTATATCAACAATTAACAGAAACGATTTGAGAGTTTCTTAGTATTTTTTATTTCTTGTATTTGTTTAGTTTCAGTGACATAACATTTGTATTTCCTTATTACTTTCAAACATAAATTGTAAATTCTCTCAGTGACCAACAACACATGAAAAAGTACCCCAGATACACACCATCTACCGTCTTTTATCGAGTAGCAACTCTCCATATCACCAGAATAACTATCATTACCAGAAGAGCCCCCAGCACTACAGCCACAAAACGCTTCTGCCTGCGTTGTACAAGGACTACAGAGATTATTATTAACAGCAATATGTATGCTAACATCATCCAAGCACTCCATGTATACAAGTATCTTAAATAAACTTCAACATATGTTTTTAATTGCTTTTGATTCAATATACAATTCAAATCCCTTCTTGGCGCTTTGGTGCTCTGTAGCTTGTAGACCACACTGCACCATGGGTCGTTTGTCAGGACATCAGTGACTTTGAAGACCTCATAAGGAGGAATGAGCACCTGTCCCTTTTGTTTTGTAGCAGAGTAATGTGTTATATCAGCACCAAAGCATGAGTAGATCTCAAAACAAGAAACATTGCCATTAAAGTCAAAAGACTGCTTGCTTGAAGCTGCCCAGGTAAAAGCACCAAAACGCATGTTAGTGTTGATAACATTGTGGTCAAACAGTTCCCATGTCCTGTGATATGTGGTTCTGCACAATGTCTGGTTTTCACGCAGAACTTGAATTGCATCAGTGAGGAAGAAGTAGAAATAGTGGAACCTAAATGTATATGTGCTGTACTTGTGTTTCCCTGTTCTCACTGCTTGGTTGAAGACGTGTTGTATATATTTCAGCTTTGTGTACATGTAAAGTACTATAGCATGTTCTTCTTTCAGCTGTGTGTGGACAGGTTTCTTTGCACTGCTTTCAACTAAAGCCCAGGCAATGCTGAAGTTTCTGTTGTAGTGCCACTCAAACACGCCAAACAGGTTGATCACTGAGGCTGTTTGAGACCGGCAACCCTCATACATGTCATCAATGGAATCCGTAGCCATATCCAGAGGCAAAGCAACACTTTTCTGCAGGGACAGATAAGAAAAGCCACAGTGAGCAACACTTACAGAAGGCTTTAGAATATATAGTGTACATCTTCTGACACAAGAGACAGGTAAAGGTAAAATGTGCATGTAAAATAAAGAACTGTCCTCCCACCTCAGCAGGATTCTGAGGCCACCAGATGAGTAGAAATGGGTCATAGATTAATAGAAGTGCCACCGCCAAAAACAAACAAAGGGTTGCCAAGTTTTTGTGTGACCTCAGCTTGCACACTGGTCCACAGCTGCCAAACGTCATATCTAAATGGAAAACACAACCTCTTACTTCCTGAAAAATTGCTCTTAATACCAAAGAAAAAAAGAGTTTTCTAATTCTTCAACATTGTTTGCATTCACATTGATTCAGTTTGTTTGCTTAAATCTGCAAGTTAAAGTACAAACTTAGCTGACATGACAGAGATAAACAATACACCATAACCAGGTTATGTCCAGACCATCATAATAGCATTATATTCTCCACCAACAATATAACACCTGATTGTTTTTGACTTACTTTTCTCCTGCCGAGGGCTTTCCACAGCAGCATGATACTCTTTAGAAAAAGGGTGGAGCCATTGCTGTTTGTCGGCAATCCTGTTAGTTCCACCTAACAGGATTTACATGTATCACTATACAGCGAAATGTAGTTTTACACTTTTGATGCTATTTTAAAAAGCATTTAGTAGAAAGAAACTGATTTAACCTTTTGCTAGTTTGCATTATATTCTTAAGTTATGTGTAAATGTGTATTTGTCAAATGAAAAAATAAAAACTTTGCCCCACATGGCTCCGTCAGTTCACTGCTATTATTGCAAGAGGGCGGTTCCATATGTGCCAACACTCGTAAAACCTGTTCGATAGCTTGTTCAAACAAACAAAGGTCTTGTATGTCGTTGACAAAAATAAAGTACACTTTTTATTCTGAAAAAGACTGATGACAGCCCCATTTTTCACAAAAGACTAAACTGCACAGTAGTGTTGCTCGGGATGTGGTGAGTTATTTCAACACATCTCACATTATTAAAACTTGGATAAAAAAGAGAAAGATTGCAGTGAAAAGTAAATTGCAAATAACTTTAAAATGCAATCACACATCTCAATTCCTATGTAGATGTAATATTTTTACAGCAGAGATGTATATGATTTGATGAATTAAAATGGGAGTAGATTGACCCTTTATAATACAGTATGATACATCTGGATGAATGATATACGCTACAGTACAGTTGCTCAGTCACTCAGATCTGAGTTCTTCTGGTTTACATGAGATGTTCCCTCTGTTTCAGATGCACTATGCCTTCCTCGGATAACCAAGAATGTCAGAGACAAACTGTATCTGCTTCTGCCATTTGTTCCCTTGTTCTTTTGGTGGGACTGCTCATGTTTGTCACCATATATCTGACTCTCAGCTGGCAGGATATTTTTAAGGAGGTATTTCAAACATTATTTACACAACTACATATTTGACATTGACAGGACTTGAATAATAAATACAAATTGTGATACTCTGATAACAAATAGTGTTGTGACAAATACACATGTTTTAAACGTTTTTAATGTTGCACTAGTACAGGTATCCAACATACATGGTCTGTAATTGTTTTGTTAAGGATTGGCAAAAGAGGTTCAAGGTTCCATTTAGTGTATATCTCCATCTACTGGATGACTATTGAACAACATGTTTTTCCTCATTTTAGCATATCATGCAGGATGTGACCTATGATCTGAATGAAGACATGTATGACGACTGCCAGACCAAAGCTACGGTTGTGCCGGATAAAGCTATAATGCAGAAATGGAACACCAGCAGAAACTTCATTACAACCTGGAGCAACGCAGAGCAAAGAGCTAGAGAGCCAGCACACAAGTATATGGAGAAACATCTTTCAACAGCCATTTACATTTACACAAAAGTTATGATGCAGCCTTTCAAGTCAAACCTTGATACTAAAGTAATTACTGGAAAACTAAACAAGACATTTGAGCCACACTCCCTTTATTCTTCCTTAAGCAAAGCCATTCAGATTCTGAAGCACAGCCAGGTGACATGTCTCTGGACGAATTACCGAACAGAGACACTTTTGAATCTGAACATCTCTAACAAACTGATTCGGTTCAGCACCTTCATATTAGGCACTGACGGGTGGAATTCTACCAGGAACGCTTCATGTTTTGAAGTATACACGTGTTTCGGTGCTGACATAGCACATTACTCAGCATTACAGCTAAACAGCCAGGTGCTCATTCCTCCCTATGAGGTGTTCAGAGTCACAGACACAGACATGGACACGCAGAGGTGTAAAGTCTTATACAGACTGAAGAGCAACCTAAACTGTGTTTATGACATAGAGAGCAATAAGTTGCATCCTATATCTGCGTTACCTGCACATGGGTTTTGGCTCATTTTTGTCATTGCCTGTGTAATTATTGTATCTCTTTTGCTACCCTTTGTCATTGTGAAGGTGTTAGAAAATCATAAGAAACAAGCAGTATACAGTGCCCCATCTCTACATAACAACTCTTACTACACGGCTGGAGTTGTCACCTGAAAGGCAAGGTTTCATTTCAGCTGATTCTAATAGCTTTACAGTTGGCAACAATGACATTCATACACCAAAATGTCTGTGTTTAAAACTTCATGTATAAGTCAATATTGTTAGCTTATTCTTGGAATGCATACATTTTTTTAACTTTTCTTTTCATGACATAATATTCACAAATTTGACTTGCCAAATTGTAATAAAGTGCTCTGTTACGCAATCAATGACTTCCAAGTTTCAAGCCTCTGCAACTCACTAGGACATGGTGTGAGTAAGCCTGGGAAATACAATCAGGTCATAACAAATAATTGGACAAATCAAAACACATAAATAATGCCGTTTCATTTGTAGCAAAATAGTCAACAGAGCAGTGTAAATTGAATTGTTTTATTTTTGAGTATCGCTTATTGTCTTTAGTTTAGGATTTTTGTGCTAAGAAATCACTTGGACTGCCAACCTTTTGTCAATCCATAAATCTTATTTTATCAATCTTTTGACATACTGTAAGAATCAGAACATAAATCCCCATATGAATACCCAGATTATTTGACGGAACATCTAAGGCAATGAACAATATCAGGACCCTGAAACTAAAAGCAGGAATGATACATTTTATTAAACCTGCGCTTTTTTGCTAAAAAACACACTTCATATGTTCTGTGTAGGCACATTATACAGAGGGTCATCACACTTTGAATTATACCATACAATAATGCCGTGTAGCTCACATAGTACAGAGGGAATCACAGCGTCTCTCTGTGACAGCGGGTTTGTCCATGCTTTAGATAAGTGTGTAAATATGGTCAGACTTGACAGAAAACATGTTCAAATTAAGTAAAACATCCTCCTATTTCTAATACTGGGTTTTCATTCATTTCTTTATTACAATACCATGTGTATGTGTTCATTTGTTCCTCAGTTCACAGTTTAAATAGATTAAGAGCACCAATTACACAACCCGATTCCCGTAAAACACCATGAGTATTGATTTTTTTCAGAAAGATTACCCAACGTTGGTCACCTTTACTTTGTATTCATAATTGAGGAATGTTTTTTGACAACCAATCTTTTGTTACATATGATATTTCACAATCTCTTGTTGTTATAGTAGGACAAGGCTCCTTTAACATTTCTACAACCCTATTGAGCTATAGTGAAGAGGTGAAATGTCAGCTGCATCCGAGCCCTGCCCATGATGAGAACTACAGTAGGGTGTTGACTTGTTTCAGTTTGAGTACATTGAGATAAATGAATGACAGGCAACATCTTGTTAAGCAGGGTTACTGAATGTGTGACTCAATGGGCCATTGTGCATGTACATGTCTAACATGTCTCTAGTTTGTCTGATTTGAAATACATACCATCCCAATCAGATAAACCCAGAACTGAAGATAAAAACATTAGAAACTGGATGCATCATCAACAAAATATCACATCAATACAATTGTCATGCCTGTTGCAACGATCCACAATGCAACACAGACGTAGGTTTTGCAGGTGTGTGTGAGATTATTCCTTTGATACATTTGTATCAAGGTAGAGGCAACACAAATATTTTTGTCTTGACTTGCTCTACACTTTCCATACTGGCCAACTTTGGGGTGATTAATCATTAAGGGGAGGGAATGAGGACACACACTCATCATTCTTGCACGCCTCTCAGCGCACACACCCACACACACATCGACATACGTACAGTTTCAAGATAACATAGGAAACACATAAATCTGCTCAAAATATAATCTGTCCAGTGTTCACATGAGATGCTGACAAAGTGGGACTGAATACGACGAGTGCTAAAAAGCTCACAGGTAAGACCTTAAATTGTATATTAATCTTTTGTATTATTTACACTGTGTTAATTCATATTGATCCATATATATTGAATTGTTTTCATTTTTTTAAATGTATAATTGCTGTTTTTGTTTTCTTATTAGATTTCTCGGTACGACTTTACAATAAGACTACCCTTATAAAAGATTCATAAAGGGTTTATAATTAGGTTAATAATTAGGTTGTAAACACTTTATTAATCATTAAGAACCATTTATAACATAACACACAAGGGGACGGGTAATAACCCGAAAAGCATGTCATGGGACCTTTAATAAAACTTAAACAAATTATAAATGGTAGTAACTCATTAATAAATGGGAATGTGTTTTTTTCAAATCTCAGTTATTTCTATAATTTTGTCCCCACTGTTGCACACATTATGCAGTTTTAATAATTATTATAAATGCATGCAATGTTATGCATGCTTAACAATTATATTATATTATGCATTTGTATCCTTAAATTGGAAATGGTTTGGTTGCAGCAGCACAAGGCACTGCACATGGAGTTAAACATATAACAACATACAACAAAAATGATCATAAACTGTGAAGATAGACATGCAAAACATTGGAAAAATAAATATATATAAAGTAGAATAAATAATATGAAATATACAATAAGGCTCCCTTTTGGCAGTTATAAATGTTAGTAACTCATTAAATGGTCATAAGAGATGCCAAGAAACATCAAGGGAGAATCAACTCAGTGAACAACAGATACCAAGGATGCTGGCTGATGAAGAAGACGAAGTAAGCTAAGTAGCCAATATAAGGCTTAGCAGTACAGATAAATGTGGGCTCACTATTTGGCAAGCAACCGGTCACAGTTGCCCTGTTTACCTCATGTCTTATAAAAGCTTATTAATGATTTATAAAGTGTTCACGACCTAATTAATAAATTAATTACAAACTATTCGTAAACCCTTTATAAGGGTAGTCTTATTGTAAAGTG
Source organism: Gobionotothen gibberifrons (assembly GCA_943591055.1). Lineage (NCBI taxonomy): Eukaryota > Metazoa > Chordata > Actinopteri > Perciformes > Nototheniidae > Gobionotothen > Gobionotothen gibberifrons. Next base: position 267,018 of record CALSBZ010000321.1, on the reverse strand, counting down.
GTACCGATTTCTCTATTCAAACTAAAAGGTAACATATTTTCAGATTATGTGAATCATTGATTTCAAATGTAAAGGGAGGCATATGAGATTATGCTATCCTTTTATTGGTGAGGATTCTTTTGAAATGTAGGAGAAACAAGTTATCCTATTTTACTAAATAGCATTCTCGATGCCACCCTAAAACTTAACAAGCATTGTACAAGGATTTAGAAATCATACCATAAAAATTCAAAATAAAAGTTTGCTTCAATAAAAGTAAAGCTTGGTATATTCTTAACATTTGATCCTTTTCTTTTTGTACTCATTTCACTTCCTCTTTCTTCCTCAGGTGTTTTCACTAGATACACCTGATTCAGTCACCTCTCTGTGGTTGGCCACATTATTTTAATTGTTGTGGCAACCCATAGATCAAAAACTAAAGTGGGAGAGACATCACCTTTTTGTGTTCAGTTGGTGTGGGGAAAGAAGTGGAAAAAAAATTATTTGGAGAGGTGAAAAGGTGAAGAGGACGTAACCATCCAGATTTCTTCATCATCAGACTTCATCATCCTTGTCCTCCAACATGGCCAGCAGACAAACAGTCGTGTTCCTCGTGGCAGTGGTGATCTCCCTGTCAGACTTCATTCATAGCTTCCAACCCCTCTTCTCACCTGATGGTAATTCAACCACTCACCGTGACATCACTCTGAGGGCGGTCCTCAGAAAGACAGCTGAGGTCTGCCGAGACATGGCTGCTTCGGAGGGACGGGACTTCCGCCTGACTGTGAGTTGAAAAGCTGCGCTAAGAGAGAAAATGTGACAACTGTGGTTCAAAAATCAGTATGAAGTATTATATGATTTTTTTTTAATTATTATTATTATAGTGTGACATTAAGACAATTTGTCCTCTTATACTTTTGTGGTTAGGGTCAGCCCTTTGGACATTACAATGGCAAATTGTAAATAAGTAGATTCATTCATAACTAAGTGTGACATTGTATCAGCTTTAGCACTTGGAGAAACTGACAATAGTATGACAGACATTCCTGGAGGTATTTGGTATTCTAATTATTGTTTTAGGAATGCTTTTCAAATATGTACTGCTGCTAAAGGAAGATGAACTTAAGAGTTATTCAGTGCAAAACTGCATGAGGAAGGCACGTATGAGTATTATTTGTAACCGTAGAATTTAAAACATGCAGTCAGTCTTTTGTTATGTCTTTGTCTCCAGATTGATGACAGCCTGTCAACTGAGAAGGTGCAAAGGGCCTGTTCTACAACAGGTACCTCCACCTCTCTCCTCTCAACTGTCCTTTTCCAAACGTCCATCGCCAATATGTACTTCAGCAATGCAAAAGTGGACGTGGCTTTTGCGCTGAGTGAGAAGCATCATTTTGATGATGAGACCTTTCAAGACGGACGGGATGTCATCACAGCAGGTACACATCAACAATGCTTTCCTACTCAGAACATTCATGAAACAAAAAAACATTCAATATCATTTGTTAGGAACATTGTTTTCCAAAGATTCTATACTGTATTTATGGATCTTTAAATGCAGTGGTCTCATTGCTGTAGATATGGTACCAGCTTGTTAGTTAAATAAATTATTTATGAAAGAAAACCATTTTTACAGTCACATTAAGGCACACTAATCTTAAATCAATTAACTTTTACTGTTGGTTAACACAAGTAGGCAGCCATGCCCTTCACAGTTCCATGACTCTGAGTACTTTTCTACGAATGGAAAATCAAGTTCAGTGTGTTCAACTGTTTGGTCGGAGAGATAATGAAAGGTTTGAACAATGAGGTTTCAACACTTTTGAATCATCAATAGGAATTTACATCCTCGACTGAGTACCATGAAAAGAGAATGTTGAGTGAAGGGAGATGTGTTTTTTTGACTGAGTAACTATCTTTCTATTATGTTGCCAAGGTGTGGCTGCTGTGAAGGCCAGTGTGAAGCTGGAGAGCTTCGTCGCAGGGAGGTGGAATCTTGGACAAGCCTGTCACACCCTACAGGTTACAATGATGATCATTGTTCAGATTGTTGTGGGGGTAGTTGTTGTCTTTTTGGTGAAAGATATGATCTTAAACACAAAGCAATAGTGGTGTTTAATATGATTCATGTCATATTGTAGGACTTTTACAGCCACAGCAACTGGGTAGAGCTGGGGAACAAAAGTCCTTACAGCACTCTGATCAGCCCAGACCAACCTCTTGAAAACCTGGCAGGTAAAATACTTTCATATATTTGGTTTTATACTTCACTGAGAAATCACACTAGACACCTTGTCAGTTAGCATACACCCACCCTGCTATGGCATGCATGTGCATACGCAAACACTGGAAATAAGTACAGTGCATTGTTACTCAATGAGATATTGAGTAACAATGTACTCAGCACACAAGCATTTTAGTTGCCGTACTTGATTTGTGTTTCCTGTTAACTTCTCAAACCAAGAACACTAATAATCATTTAAGGGGAACTTCTACATTATCAACACACATATATACATTTCTCTCCGATTTAAGGTAGTGCAATGTGTCAAATAATTTATGTGTAAAACAAATAAATTAGAAAAAGAACCTGACCAGTTTTGTATTATTTATTTTTGTTACATTTTCTGCAGGCCTAAGTGTTCCCACCTGTAGAAACTGTACTGGAGGAAAATGTGAGAACAACCTTCTTCCTGACCTGCTGCAGCAAGGGCTTCTCACCTCAGGCTACTTCAACACCTTCTCTCCAGCAAAACCTGCAGGTGAATTTAAGAAACAATTTAACTTTTGTAGTCAAGTATTTTAGGAACATAAGTATCATCACAAACATAATTTATCTGATCAAGGCAAATGCAGCCACGGTGGATCATTTGACCGGACAAGCAGAACAGACCCAGTGGGGGGCATCAGTAAGGACGACCTTGGGTCCAGTCATGGCTCACTTCACCCAAAAGCAGCTGATTTGGCTGTGAATGCCACTATGGAGCTACTAGAGGACGTCAGAGTAGCAGTGGGAGACAAGAACTTCCTGCGGTATGGGCCACCAACACCTTAACCACTTGGAAGTTATATTATAATAATGTTTTCAATGAAATAAAGTCACTGATAAAGTGTTGAAACAGCAGATTTATGTATCTTAGACACCTGGAAAGCTTGCATATTTAAAACAAATATAGCTCAGCTTTTACCAGAACTGCTAGATGTCTTGCAAAGCATTACATTGACACTTACTGGTCTGTCCCTAAATACTTATATTCTCTCCCATGATGGTACATGGTAATCATTAATGACTAACAGATACATTACCAGTGATCAACTGTACTTTTTTTCTTTCCCTTCTGTTCCTGCAGATTAATGGGCCTCTCCCAGTCCTCAGTGCTGTGTTTTGTCATTGACACCACAGGCAGTATGAGCGATGACATAGCCGAAGCTAAGAGGGTTTCCTTCGCCATCATTGACAGTAAGAGGGGAACCCAGCAGGAGCCCTCCGCTTACATACTGGTGCCTTTCAATGACCCAGGTGCAAACATGTTTTTATTTTTATGAGAGAAGATTGTTTATGTTCAGCCTCTTAGTGTCTTACTAAAAGCATCAACAAGATTTCCTGTAAAACTGCAAACTGTGTTGAATGTATGATTAAGTGGTTATGTGCATTTCCTATACCTAGGGTTTGGACCTGTGACAACGACAACCAATGCAGATGTATTCAAAGACAGCATCAACAAACTGTCTGCAAGTGGAGGAGGAGACATCCCAGAGTTATGCTTGTCTGGACTGCAGGTGAACTGTTTCCCACTGTTATGCAATAATTCCATATTTCTTCATTTAGAAAACACAATTATGTAAAGCAACAAAGCGATATCATGTCAGTCACTAAGTAATCAAATAAAAATCATTTCCCAGTCATTCTTAGTGTTAAGTAAAGAGATGCAAAATTAACTTCTAATTTAAATCAAAGTTGATGTTTTTTTGTCATTTTTATTTAACCATATTTGTCCTGTTCCATGTACAATTGGCAGCTTGCCCTGACTGCTGCTCCACCCTCATCTGAGATCTTTGTCTTCACTGACGCTCCAGCTAAGGATGCTCATCTGAAAAGCACCGTCACTGCTATTATAGAGAGCACCAAGTCAGTGGTAAGTATTGACTTTTTACTTTCCATTCATTTTTAATGCCTATTCATTACATACAGATTTACACAAAAATGTTAACATTCGAGGACATGTTTCCAGTTCTAAGATAAGCATTTTTCTTTTATCCTTATAGGTAACTTTTATGTTAACCGATGTCCTGGCGAGTCGACGGCGCCGCAGAAACACTCAGCGGGTGTCTCCTCGTACAATGAGCCAATTAGATGCCCAGCTGTACCGTGACCTTGCCCGTGCCTCTGGAGGTCAGGCCATTGAGGTGACCAAGTCAGACCTCACTCTGGCTACAAGTGTAATAGAGGATTCATTAGCCAATGCTGTGGTAAGACATTGAACAAGAAAAATCCTACCTAACTCAAAGAAGACAGTACTGTACAGTCTGTATTTAATGTCATGTTTTGTTCCCTCTTCTTTCAGGTGACAGTTTTTCAGGAAGTGAGGAATCCTGGAAGGCCTGATAACTTTACGTTTATTGTTGATGGATCACTTAGGAACCTGACTGCCTACATCACAGGAGCCTTATCTCTCACTTTCGATCTCACGAGCCCCACAGGTTTTGTTAAATTCCCTTCCAATAAAGCCTTCTTTTGATTGCCTTTTAGAAAGCATTTTTTTAACATATTTCTTTCTCCCCTAGGTGTATCTCAGAGTTCCAGTCAGTCCAGCGGTCCTTTGGCAACCATAACCACTGCCGGAAACCTACGTCGTTTAAGCCTTAACACTGACAATCAAACAGGATCATGGGAAATCAGTGTTAACTCTAAAAATCCTTACTCTGTTAAGGTCACAAGTCAGTATCACCAAAGACAGTGGGAATTAAATGAAAGGAAATTTGAAAATGTGTTTTAATCATCCATTTCGCACATCTCTTTTTTCAATCTGACCTGTTTTGTGCGTTTGTTCATCAGGTCAAAGCTCAGTGAACTTCATTTATAACCTTGTGGAAGCTCATGAGGGAGCCCACAGGGATTTCAGCCTAAAGGAGGGACGTCCTCTTTCAGGTCAGACCGCTTTCATAATAATTGTACATTTTGTTTTTTTACAGTTTGAAAAATTCCTTCTCCTTTTCCGTAATTATCCTTGACAATCATCTGACTTGAAAATATTTGATTACCCTCCCCAAAAATGTAAAGAGTTCAACCCTCACAACTATTCTGCCTCTTCCAGCACCTTAACATAAAATTATGTTGTAATGTACATACAGTACAGTGCATACCTAAGGAGCTGTCACATAATTACTCACCCATTTTCCCTTTCTCTCTTGTCATGACCTTCAGGTGGTAATGCTAGCCTCATGATATCTGTGACAGGAAGTGACAAAGTAAAGGTGACTGAGGTCACTCTGTTTGACAGCTCCGGGCCAACAGAGGTCAACGGATCATTGCAGGCAGGTCATGCATTGCACTTGATGACCATACCCAGTATATACTTAACTTTTTCACTTACAATTTTTCTACCAAAACAAAACAAAAAGAATTACTTTGCCTTTTAAGGTTGTAGTAATAATAATAATAATAATAGCTTGGATTTATATAGCGCCTTTCAAGGGACCCAAGGTCGCTTGAAAGGCGCTTTACAAGTAATAGTAGAGGTCACAATGCTCTCCAAAAGCTGACATATTGAATACCATAATATCCTTAATTGCTCCATAGAGTGTACAAAAAAATTCTAGAAAAAACATGTTGGATCGTTTGATCGATAGAGCAAAGCTGCAACAGATACAAGTTCCACTAGGCATGCTTTGTATACTATAACAATATTTGATACAAAGAAACCATATCACTAGCAAACAGATCCAGAATTTGCAGCTGGAAGTAAACAGGAGCGTCTCATACTCTTACTTTACCGTTCTGTCCTCCACAGTCTGTAGGGAGTGGTAACTTCCTGGTGACATTCAGTGGAGTCCCAGCAGGCGAGTTTTTGGTTCGCATGAAGGGAGAGGATGGCAGCTCCACCTCCAGGTCCACAGCAACCAGCTTCCAGAGGCAGGCCTCCACTCAGATCAAGACCTCCAGCATCTCTGTTACTGTAAGTTCAATAACCTTCAGTTTTCAGGGGATCACAAGGGGAGATTATGTTAAATGTTATTGTTTCTGTCATGTTTTCTGTTCTTCTATCCATGTATGGCTTCCAAACATACAGACAGACACCCCTCAACAGATAATGCTATAGTAACAATACAAATAATGTGTGACTGCATTCCCCTCTTCCCTCCTTTCTACTGCCTCCTCACGTTTTCAGGCCCAAGCCAGCAACACCAACATAGAACCAGGCTCCACCATCTCCGTTCCTTTCACAGTCTCCACAACCACCAACGGAGTTGTCAACGACTCTGCAACAGGGATGTTCACAGTGCAAGCCAACAATGACCGCAGCTATACTTCAACCTCACCAAGCTCCATCACCATAGCGTCAGGTGATGGAGGCACAGCCAACGGCACCGTGACCTTAACGGCACCGGCCAGTGCTGCATCCGGAACAGACGTGACCCTTACCATTGAGGCAGAAAATGCAGCTGCCACTGACATCAACTACGCTGTCCTCAGGTTTTCTGTGGTGGCCAAGGTAGGAGGAAAAAGAAAGCAGGATAAGGTGGTGGTTTGGTGGCAAGCAGTACTGACCAGACTATGTTACATTTTCCATCCTGAATATATCAATATTCAATAATTGTTAATGGTCAACTACATTAAGTTTGCTGTGTGCTAAAATATTATAAAAGGCACAATGCCTGGTAGCCATTTTACATTATGTGTTGACTTTACTCCATTGTTCATTCATTTTCTTTGATTCATAGATTTGATGGTGTTAGTTTTGGTTACAAAAGTAAAGTTAATTTGTTAGGATTGCCATAACAATTTCTGATGTTAAAATTATGTTTTGTGTTTTGGTTCTTTGCCATTTTCTTAATGGTTTATAAAATGCCAGTTTTGTTGCATTATTTTTCCATCTCTCCCACTATTTGTTTCCCAGGTGACAGATATTACCCGTCCAGTGTGCCAGACAGTCAGTTCTTCCTCCAATTGTCCATCCTCTTCATCACCGTGTGCTTCCTCACAGTGGACATTCATTGCGAATCTCACGGATGGCATCAATGGAACCGGTATTGAGAGCATCACCATCCGCAAAGGGAACGGTACCCTCAATACCAGCACAGTGGCTGAGGCTGGAGGGGCCACCGTTACAGTCGCTACATACAGCGCCTCCTGCTGTTCACAGAATGTAGAGCTGGCTGCCGTGGACAAAGTAGGAAATGTGGGGAAATGTGCAGGACAGGCTAGACAAACGATGGTTGCCACTACACTTACAGCTGTCACAGCTGCAGTGAACACAACATCCACTGGAGGGCACACCTTGAGCATATCACACTGTGTCTGGATCAGTGTTGTGGTTTCTCTCCTATGGAAGTAAAAGGGATGAATTAAAAAATACACTGTAATTATAGATCAATGATGTCCAATGGATTATGAAGGGAATCACATGATTTAAGCGTCCCCTCAAAGTATTTTATTGCTTGGATTTAATTACTATTGCTTGGGGTAAAAAGGAAGTTTTCTTCCATTTAGAAATAAATCATATTGCCTTTGTGTTTAATGAAGTTGTATTTATTTCTTGATTAAAAAATATATAACAAATGTAATTTAGCTGCCCTGTGTCCAAGTCTACGCATTCATTTTGATGTCATTATACTTTACTTTGGAATTTCTATGTTGTGGTACTTCAAAACATATATGAAACAAAAAACACCTTTTACTTTACTACATTATCTATCAACTATAGTTACTAGTTACGTTGCAGATTAAAATCACAAATCCACAGAAATAATAAAAATGCACCTGGAAACAAATATAGGTCAAAAAAAGACATCACTGGTGGATTTCTTGTTTAAATAGTGTGAGTGTAAAAAGTGTTCCTTTAAATGGTTTAACCATGTTGATTAAATATCACTGTTGGTAAAGAAAGCAAATATAAGACGTCACCAGCCTCCATGCCGTTTTAAGATACTGTTAACTTGCAAGGTGCAAAGAAATGTACACAAGGGGTTGTGTGAAACATGCATGCTGAATATAAAGAAAAAGTAACAATTTGCAATAGCTAGTAAAGTTTATTGGTCTATTCCAGAAAAAGTTAAACAATAATTACAACAAAGAACCAACTGAACCTCAAAAGGAGAAACAATATATCAAATCAGAAAATAGTTAAAATGGAAGAATTAAGAGCGACTTCCAGCAGCTGAACATGAATGGCACACCTGGGGCATATTTAACAAAGCAGGATTAATGAAGAAAGCTGCATTAACCAGAATCACAGCTCATCTCAAACACCACGAGAAGTACACTGAGCTGTTCCTGGTTTCCCTCAGAGCAGTACAGCTAACTCAGTGATCCTGGTTGATGAGACAGGTCCCAGTTATCAGGTAACAGCAAAACAGCCTGGTCAAATGCAATCGGTGTCAAAGGGAGGAGACAAGTAGCAAAAAGCTTGGTCCTTTTATCCAAAGGCAAAATTAGAAACTATTTTAGATTTTCCTTCAAACAATACAGCAACCACAAATTCAAATTACAGCATGTTTTATACAAAAAAGAGAAACAACAGAAAAGCCAATCACCTCACAATTACCATGGCAAGTAAACGTCAAAGCAGCCACACAACAAAAATAAAAAAAATAAAAGCTTCATTTTGTTTTAAACTTGTACAAAACATGTTTGTACTGCATCTGGAGAATCAAAAGTGCACCACTACAATGAGGAATTTTGATACTCTGTTGAGAAAACAAATCTTGACAGAGGTCAGTATTCTCAATAGATTACAATACTTCATAGTTAAAGAAACATATTACTCCTAGATTAAAACACAGCCTTAAAACACAAACACTAAAGAATATCCTTCTCTGTCTAATCTATGAGCACATTCATGTCACATCAGTAATGCAACTTGGAACAGATTCAATGTAAGAAACCTACTATATCAGTCATCAACAACAGTATTTACAATACCTAATATGTAGCTCTTTTAAACAGAGCACAGTTTAACAGTTGGATATTAACGTGCATTATTTGTAATAGCCCATGGTAGATCAAACATATCCCTGGATCTCTGTGTTCCTGACAAGAGTGATGGTCGATACCAGAGTTGCAAGTAAGTATAATCTATACATTATAGAACAATAGGGCCAAAAATGTGTATGACATTTGTTTCCTCAAAAGGCAAAGACAAAAGCTACAGAGACAGATAAATAGCTACGGTTGTTTAGTTTTTAACAAAAGCAAGTGAGAAACTGTACATAATATTAACAATATTTTATGGCAAGACCACTGAGGACTCTCTCCTCGTACTGCTCTCTTCGAAGTCACTATGCTGTATTAAAGGACTTTGGTCCAACAAACTCAACTAATATGCAACACATTTCTTCATTGTCAAATAAGGTGTCAAAAGACTGGAAAGTGCAAAATGCATTTGCGCTGTAAAGTTTAAAGAAATGTGTAAGAATATTGTGGAAAAAGGAATTTCTTAAAATATACTAAGAAGTTAGCCCTGATACTTGTGAGTCTGGTGATGTAATTTGATATGAGTGGTTGGATCTGATTATAGGTCAGCTACTGTATTATAGGGCTGCAGCTGATTTATTTTCTTGCTCAAATCTAACTAATTTGAGATAGAAAACAGGCAAGGAAATGCATTAAAATGTTGTGTTTCTATAGATTAAATATATGAGGTTTTGGTTTATTCACATGTTGGTGATGATTCAATAGTTGCATGCAGAGGCACTAAATTGAAAGAGTTTGTCTGCCTATATTCTCTGGTCATGCTTACATCTCACTCATATCAGCTTTTTCTATCATACAAAATTAGTACAGAGCTTCCAGAGTTGGCATTCACTGTTTTCCCCCATACGGTTGCATTACCAAATACACTGTACCAATCCATTATTTTACAGCATATACATACACTTCACATAATATGTATATATGTTGTGAGCATTCCATGCAGCATCTAAAGACCCTTCCTTTGAGTGATTTCATTGTGCGGAAAAAAAATAGGGTTTAAAAGATAACTTGTTGTCCTTTTTTCCTTTTTCAGATAGTAACTAGCAGTATAAGCCCAGCAGAAATACAAGGGTGTTCCCATTTCAAAGCGCCCACTAAATCACCAGCTGAGTATCACCAACCAGCACTGGCAAAGTTAAAAGGATCAGAACTTCCACAAATGCTATGCGGCTAACTAAGGACATACTCATGTCAGCTTGTTGCATATGCCATTCTCCTCAAATCCAGTTTTGAGTTGTCCTTACATCTACTGTGCACAAAGATCTGTCGATGCTTAAAAACTCCCCAAAATGGCCTTGTTCCTTCACATGACGATAAAGTGATTTGATAAAATTGGATCACGTTTATGTCACATGAGATATCCAGCATTCATTTCAGGCAGCATTAAACTTTTTTTTTTACTTAACTTGTTTTCTTTTAATATATATATATATTTACTGACCTCTTGACTAACATATATGCAGTAATAAACGTCAACAAATTAAATCTTAGAATCATTGGACTGTCATGCTAGAACTGCAAGTGCAGATATAACAACAGCTTAAGGAACAACGTTACCGCTAATATTCAAATGCTCCAAGGTTTCTGATGTGTAAACATTCCAAGGGTTAAGTAGACTGGTAGAGTACATACAATAGTTGTATTTTAATATCTGTGGAGGTATAAAACGTTTGGCAATAAGCAGGGAGAGAAAGGTAAAGTAATATCCCTGCTTTTTGAGTTTGAGCCAGGTAGTAAGGGATACCTGAGGTGTAAGCTCTCCATGATTGTACTGATCTTGCATCTGTTGTATAATTGGAGTTTGGGATGGGATGGATGGGTGCGATCTTATCCGCAGGCCAGTTTGGATGGCTCAGGAAACAGTTGCTTTCTGTTATGAGGGTACTTGCATGTGTTACTCTGACATATTAGGTCTACTCTCCTTCTCTGGTTAGTGATTTTATTTCGAACTTAATACATATGGTAATTTTATAGAATGAAAAAGGACAGTTTGTCAGGCATCACAAAAAATAATAAATGCCACTGGCTCTGTGGTGCTAAGGCAACTACTTCTTAGTTTAACAGCTTAAAATCAGACCGCGACTGATTGAAGAAAGCTATATTCAGGAAACACTAACAATTATGTATTAATTATCTTAACAAAACAAATTAGTGATGCATTTTGTTTGATTAGATTGGTTATAATAGATGAGACATATGGCTGGCTTGACTCACAGGAAGAGGAAATCAGTCACATCAGGACGGCTACAGCTGCCTGGATGGCATCAGTGACAATGTTGTGGACAATTGTGATAATGACTTTTGTGTGTCCAAGATCAAATAATTGGATAAGGCTAGAGAACTTGAATATCTGGCCACTGGTGTTTGTAGGTTAGGAGAGTCTCATTGGTTTACTAACACAATGGGGTTGGGGTTTATGAAGCTGGGTGTAGGGGAAGACATCCCAAGGTCCCTCTACTGCTCGTCTGTCTCAGCAACATCAGAGCTGGAGGAGGGTGGCGTGGATGGTTCCAGGTGGTTTGAATCGGCTAGTGGGCTCAGGTTAGAGCCCTGGGGTGCGCCACTTGGGGCAGGGTCGGTAAGGGTCAGGGTTTCCGGAGCAGACTTTTTGCGGGGTCTGTCCTTGGTGACAGAGAGGGACTCAGGCGCATCGGTGCACATGGGGGTGGTTGGGGCACTGGCGGGGCCGGTAAGGGAACAGGAGGACAGGGGCGTTTCGCTGATGGAGATGGATGGTGGAAAAATCCCGATCTTCTGGTTGGTAGCCTCCTGGATGGTGCGCTCAAACTCTCTCACCTCATCCATTGTCATGTCTGGAATGTAAAATCAGATCAACAAGAGGCCAATACGATTTGTTTCATAACTCTTTCATTATTAGAGCCAGAGGCACACTCAAATACACATCACAGTCTGAACAATGCTGAAAAAAAAACATAATAAAAAAAGCAGTATTTTTTAAAAGCTTGCATATAGTTATTTTAACTACCAAAATGTTGGTAGTGTCTATTGGTGTTGAATTTATTTTCCTTGATACCTTTTAAAACCTTTAGAGAACCACGCAGACTTAATATTGTATTCTTTACATATTCAACAGTCAATGAATGAATAGGTCGCTCAATGTAAGAAAGGATGAAAAGTTTTTGCAATTGTGACATCTTCATTCACCAACGGGTAAAGTATCAGATAAAGTAGGGGCAAAGGAGTGAAAAATAATGAAAAAAGACACATACGCTTGCTTTGTCATGGATCTCTATGTCATCCAGTGAAGATGGGTTTGTTGTGGAATGCTCTTGCTGCTCAAGCCAAACTTTAATGTTGGTTTTCTCATGCATTTTTCTCTCGTAATTCCGCACGTCATCCAAAGACATATCTGGAAAAAGGGAGGAGGGATGGAACAAGGATCGAAATGTAGCTTACTCCTCAATAAAGGCAATCCAGTTTACGTACACGTGGGTAAGGAGGGTGTAGGTGACAAAGGTGCATTCCGTGTGCATGCATCAGTAAAGGAGTTAAGCAGGTGATTAAAGCTTTTTGAAGTTGAAGCTTTAGAGGTCAAAGCGTTAGTTTCCCATGAACCAGAGAGTGTAGATGAGAGAGCTACATCCAAGCCAGGAAGGAGGGAGAAAGGAAGGTCAAGGATGTTTCAAGGTTAAGGAAAGAATAAAATGCCCAAAAAACATAAAAGTAAGACTTTTTTTGTGTCTGGGCAAGAAGAGAAGGGAGTATTTCAAGCATCCTGGTTGTTGGGAGTTGTGGTAAAGGTTAGTGATTGAAGGCAGGAGAGGCGAGGAGCAGTTGCGGTGCTAGGGGGTGGCTACTTGGGCTCAAGTCCCGGATGTTTTCCGAAAAGCCCCGAATGTTTCACTTGAAGCAATTTTTCACGTCTCGTGACGAGTAATGTGCAGTACCGGAGTATAACAGAGAGGCAGCAGCTGCGGGACAGTATCCTGCGTACTGCTTAGCCTTCCCTGCCCTGAAGAAGAAGTGATCCTTCGATAGCGTGAAGAGTCTGCTTTATGCTCCCCCCCCCCCCTCCCCCCGCTCAACAACTTCAAAATTCTGGGCCAAGCCCCGGATCTCCTACGATCCTAAATCCGCCACTGGCGAGGAGTATGTTTCGTTGCAAAGATAAAGGGCTTGTTATCCTTTTGCCCTAGAGCTATGGAAAAAGCTCAACAGCTAAGTGGGTTAATGTGTTGCAGCCACTTATGGCTACCTCTTGTGTAACCAGACTCTCAGGGAACCATACACAGTAAGCTTTCATGTTTTCAAAAAGTGCATCATTCTTCAAATTATTTCTGAAGAAATTGCCGCAATTTTGTTTAAAGTTTACACCCTGAAGTTTTTTTAATAATTTATATTCAGCTTTAAAATTAAATATAGCTAAAATGACACAAAAAAAACAATATTAAACATATATCACTGAGACTCTCTTGACTCGTAATAAACTGACATAAAATAATTTTCATCAAATGATATATATACTAATTTCTCAAACATGAAATAGTGTGGTTAAGAGTGATACTTTATGATGCATGTTTCATGTAAAATAAACCCTGAAAAAGAGTACAGAGTTTTTCATTCTGGGATTAGTCGCGGTACCAAGAGGAAGATGCTGTTGAAGAATGAGCACGGCCAGCAGGGATAAAATAGATGCAGGTGGAGTGATTTTTCATGCATACTTGTAAATAAACATTTATTAACGGTAATTTATCAAATCTAATTAGCTAACAGCGCTTACATTTCACAGAAAAGTAATAACAACAATAAAGAAATATTTTAAAGTATAAAGGCATGGAAAGTGTATTGGTCTTATGAATCATGTATGTATTTCTTTAAAGGTCCAAATAAGTAACAAATATGCAAAAAATATATGTTGTTTATATGGGAAACGTTAATGACATTGTGTTTGCAATGTCTCTTGGTAACTTGGTATAAAAAATAGTTAATGACTATAAGAGTGAAATGTGTGTTGTTGCAGTAAATTAGCTGGATGAAGGCTGATAGACTTACCGATCCACTCATCCACCCAGGCAAAAGCCTGCCTGTGTCCCAGCAGCAGCACATCCCGAACCACCTGCAACACAACACAGTGACGCTCAGCAAATAGTGATAAAAGCTTCAAAGTGTTCTTAAAAACCATCTAGTCTTGGGGTTTTAAGATTAGAAAAACCTGGGTTGGGGGATCGGACCAAATTAAATTAATTTAGCTAAGCAAAGAAGTACAGATGTAAAGGTTTATTTCTGCAACTTACAGCCAAGGTTAAAAACAATGCAAGATCTAGCATTTAACTTGTAGGCGAACTCTCACCTTGTGTACGTACTGCTCCACACGAGTCTGCAGTCCCCACACCTCGAACTTGACGGTGACCAGCTTGTACGAGCACATGACGGGTTCCTGGGTGTCCCTCCAGCCCTCCTGCAGAATCCCTCGGGACGTCTTATCGGACTTGAAATATCGCAAGTCCTGTGATTTTTAGGAAAATGAACAGATTGGTTATTACAATAATTAACCTTAAGGCATTTTGTTTCTGCATCCCAGTTAAGAGGCGTAAGGGAGAACCTAATATTACATGCACGACTGAATGCCAGTATTAAATACAATTTGCATTTACCCCTCTGGTCCTTTGAGAATCTCTACGCATTAGAGCTGAGGCAGTCTGTTATCAAACAGCACCGAAGACAATTACCAGCTCTCACACTTCACAGAATCTGAAGTATGAAAGGCTTCGATTTCAGATGAATGCTTTGTGAAATGGGATAGGCAAACAGTATAAAGCATCAAATGCAGCCTTCAGACAGATTGAAGTCTCCAAAGTTTGGGCCTGAATATCAAATTTAACAGTAAATAATAATATCAAGTTTACTATAATCTTTTCTGTGAAAATCTTCCTTAATAGGAGCTTTCTCACTCCAAATGATTGGATATACAAATATTTAGATCTGGGTAAGATCACAATATGACAGAGTTTATACTGTTGTATTGAGATAACATTTTCTTAGAGCATTACCAGAATCAACACTACACTTACACCTCTCCAGTAGTGTTATCCCTCAACTCACACCTCCACACTCTCACCTCAGACTCTTTATAGTAGCGCTCGGGAATTTCATCGTAGGCAATGTCGACAAAACACACCTCCCTCTCCTGGTCCTTCAGCTCGGTGTCAAAGATCTGAAAGCAGAAAACAGACCGTTCAGCTTATTGAAGTCTCTGCCTGAGAGTAGACTTCTTACGAATAAATATACATTGCAGAAATGTGGCTTTTCATGAGCAAAAATGGTGTGTAATAAGAGGAAAGGAAGTGATGGGAAAATGGAGAAGATGAAAATAGGGGAACACTGTGAATACAATAAAATGAATACTGGCAAGAAAAAGGAAGGAGGAAAGGTTATAAAATGAAATAAGAAACATGGGGGATTGAAAATAAAGTTAAAAAGATACAATTATTGTGTTCGCATCACTTTAGTTTTTATGTAAATCTTTAGGGGTATACATAAAAGGCTTTACCTGCAAATATTTAGCCTACATTCTCTTTTTAGAAATGGTTTCTATTTTCTTAACCACCCATATGTGAGGCCATATTGAGAGAAAGTTGTTGGCAGAGTGAGACGGTGAAAAAAAGATAAGGAATAAAAAGACAACACACTAACGATAACAGTTCCCCAGTGCCGATCAGTAACACATAACCTTGGTTTGACCTGTGGATGTAGATCCCCTTAAGGCCATTCAGGATCATCTTGAATATGCCAGAACAAAATAAACTAAACACTCCTACATGTGCCTGTCACCAACTACATTTCTGCTCCTACTTCATAAAACAAAACGTACAAATATCACTCCTAAAGATCGATCCAAGTATAGTTGTTCTGAGCTGCAACTCAGTGCTAAAACTATGCAGTAAGAAGGCCAGCATTTCTTAACAAACTTAACTTGATCAGTTTTCCAGTGAAAATACACCGCAAAGACAAAAAACAGGCAGTAGATGGCCCTTTAATTCCAAAGCAGGGTATCTGCTGAAGTCTGATAGTAATCACTGTCTCATAAAAACATGGATCTAACTGCATTCCATTATCCTCTAAAGGGAAAGTACACACAAGACAGGCCAATCTTGTCAGAATCAGAATCCCTTTATTCGTCCCACAGAGGGGACATTTACATTTGTCTCTTATCAGTAAGAGAATGAAATAAGAAAGATTTATATAATAATATTTGTCCAGAATCATAAGTTTACTGCCAAATGGATGTTCTGACCAACAGGAGGAAAGCCGTGAATGATGTGTTCTGTTGAGTAAGCTATTTTCATTTTGGAGGTTGTGATTTTTTTGAGTGGCCTCATGAAAATGCAAAACACATGACTCCTCTAGAGGCGATCTGAGGAATATATTGGATCTCAGTGTGTTTCACTGCAGAGGCTTTTACATGAGTCCTTTTTGTAATAACATCTCATTACTGTCTCTATTTTGGGCGTGGCGTTGAGTCTGCATGACTTATGTAGTGAAAACATAAAGTGTGTCGAAGGTTGAACAAGTAGAAAAGGCGAAAGAAAATAGAAAAAAAATACATGTGTTTCTTATCCCGCCTGCTGTGTAGGTCAGGGGTCCTCGGAGAGAGGCCTGAGGACACATGTTGAAGCTTAATGTGTGAGTGTGACTGGGGTATGAGGGTGGGCACATACACATGTGTGTCTGACACTGGATAGTACTGTGGAATTTTGCATGTCATGTACTTTTAGTCCGGCCCCCTTCAAACATTGCATGATGTCCACTCTCACACGCCCACTCATTTCCTGTTCACAAATCCCCAATCTTCCTCCCTGACTTGCACCAATCCTTCCCTTTCATTCCCCCATCTCTGAATCCTTTGCACTTAGTGAGTGCTCGTTTTTCAGTTGTTTTTACTTGAGGCTTGTCAGAGTCACGCCACCCGGAGTGGACAGATGTATGGTATGCCATCAAAATCCACAGAAACAGTGTTATGTAAAACACAGCTGCACACACATATTATTTCACAGCATCATTTATAGGAACAGTTCTCACATGCTCATGGTTATACAATGTCATAAAGCATGCAAGGCGCCTTGTTCTGAAGATGTTACAAAAAGTCATGCAGCTGTATGATTAAATCAATGATTTTAGTGAGTGCGTGTTTACAGTAACATCAATGTGACCCTGTTATACAGTACATCAGCTTGGATGACGCACATGTCTTTAAATTGTCTGGTATAAACATATACACACAAAAACAGATGTTTATCAAACAGAGCTGTGATTTTTGTCTCAGTTTTCAGTTATTCAGTTACTGTAAGCAATGTCTTTTAAATGTAATCAAATAGTTTTGAGGTGCCGCTCTGTCGTGTCAATCCAAGCATCGCTACATGGACACCCTGATATTCGTCCATTTCTGTCCCTACATGCATACACTACTCTGGGACATTTGAGTGAAGTTGGAAGACATTCTTCCCCTACACAATCACTAAAATCCCTGACATTTGGAAGCCAAATATAAAGACTTGGTCACATTAACCTGCTGGCAGCCCACCATGATATATTTAAAGCAATTTGTCTGTTGCACACTCCCCTTCCATTTCTCTTCATCACTGTCCAGGCAATGGCAGCCTTTCATTTGATGACTAATGCTCCTATAAACTGGAGAGTGGAGTAAAATATCGAGGGAAAGAAAGTGAGGAGGCTAACAGCTTACATTTAATTAGCTGTCCAACAAGTGGAGCAGTTTCTGGCAGACTCTCAAGGCACATGGTATAGTTGGCATTATGATGCGAAGGGATTGCAAATGAGGGTCTGCTATTCGCCAAATCTGCTGAAACGGTTTTACTCATCTAGCCTCCGCAGAGGTCTTGTTTTCAACCATATGTCTGCTATGAGACATTTAATGTTTCAAATTGGCCTGTTTTGATGTACATATTTCTGTATAAGTGGGACAGCAGACATGCTGCAGATGCATATTAAGCTGAGAGATTGATATGGGAGTTAGAGCCAGACTGGTTTATTGACTGGGCTGATAAAAGTTTATTGCAGAAATATTAGTATCCATGTATCCATTGTCTGGACGCACACAACATGCACCTGTATGTACAAATGACTCCTATCACACTCTTTTTCAGAGTGAACCATTATGAAACAGACCCGAATCCCCCCAAACAACTACTCAAAGCTTCTTTCAGAAAACACATGTACTCACATTGTCATTGCATCCTTTGTTGTCCTCATATTTTGTCTCTATGTGGATGGAGAACTTGGGCAGGAATGAGCACTGTGGGTCAAGAGAGACAAAGATGTTTAACCACAAAAACATATATCCTATGACATGGCAGTGGCTGTGTGATTGACAAAACATTTAAATAGTAGATAAATAAGTATTAAACACTCAGAGTTACTATGGGAACGTTCCCTCTCTTTCTATGTTATTCCTCATTGTCTTGTGCAAAACTCAACTTCAGGCCGTGATATGTCAATTGCTGTTTATTTGCTGTCTCCCTGTCAAAATTGACAAAGGCCAAGACAATTCAAGTCTTTTGAGTATTTTGCTTGAAAACTAATCTTCGAATTGAGTCTTCACTGATTCATACAGCATTATTGTCTTCCCCTTTTGTCCCTGCACCCTAAAGTGGCGTGACTAATGCTGTTGACATTTCTCACAATGAACTACAGAAGCCCTGTAGCCAAGATAAGTCTTATTCACATGTTTCTTAAAAATGTGTCCGCTTGTTCTGCTAAACCTTCATTTGTTTTCAGGGTCAATCACAGATCAGACCTATTCTCCAAGACATGCCCTCTGGTGTGTGTGTGTGTGTGCGTGCGTGCGTGCGTGCGTGCGTGCGTGTGTGCGTGTGTGCGTGCGTGCGTGCATTTTCAGCAAATAGCACTCGTAAAAGACATTGTATACTATTTGGTCATGCCCTAATAGAAAGTTAGCATCTAGATACATTTAGTGGAGGATTTGACAGATAAAGCACCAGATATCTTCTCAGGCGTTGCTGGTACACCAGAGAAGAGCCAAAATGGCTTACATTTACTTATGAATGCTAATGTTGCTGTGTGTCTTATGACTGTAGCAGATTGGTGATTCGTTGTAAGCATCATTACACATTTTAAAGGTTATAATTGCCAATATTCTGATTAAGTGGCTAAACATTATCACAGTAAAGTCTTATTATACACACTATGTTATGTTACACTATAATACACTTGTGAAAAATTGTTACTCTGGTGCCTTACATAAAGGATACTTACTGTATATTCTGCAGACCGAGGCATAGGATGGCACGGACATCAGGTCAGAGCAGAGACAGAACACATGAAAAAGGAAATGAGAAGGCTGCAATATTTAAACAATATATAGGACAAACATGAACTGATACTTCACATCATCCCCTCCTTTGTGAATTTCTCATCTACTTTTCTGTAATTTGCTCTCATCAAAAAGAACATTCCCTTTTATCTGTGGTCCTTACACTTCTCCTTCAGATCAGGATCATTTGAGCATCACAGAAAGAATAGAAACCATTTGCTTCACATCGACACTGTAAACATGTTAATGTATGTCAGCTTTAACATGTTTTCATGTCAATAACATGTTTATCCTTTTCACACTTCTAGAATTATCTGAAGCTATTGACAGTCAGTTGAGTGTGTACGCATCTCAAGGCCTTTGTGAAATCTACACTGTGTTGTTTTTTATCAAGAGCTGTTCTCGATGACAATACTATGACCTTTAAGATAAGAAGAATACACTTTATTGATCCATGCTACAAAATCCTTCTGATCCTTTGTCTTCAGGGGTCACATTTCATTTACATTTTGCATAGACTGCTATAAAACTGCATATTTCCAGTTTCGCTGCATCCTGATAAAGATCCATGTTAAACCCTCACATATCCTGGATCATTTACATATTGAGTAGCTGCTCAGAGAGCTTCTGAGCTTCCTGAATTAAATAGCACATGTCTGAAGCTGCTCAGGGACTTTGGTGGAAAAGCTCTTTCCTTCCTTTTAAAAATGTGTTAAAAAATGCAGTGGTGATTCACGATCTTGGACCATGTGGTACAAATGGCTCTTCTCACTGAGTATAGAAAAGTCATACTTTCTTTTCACAAGCTTCTCCAACTCCCTAAAAAAAACCAGTGATTAAGCTGTTCAACTGTTTCAACCAGAGCTATTATAGACCGTATTTCTACATAAGAGGTAGACATGTCAGTATCTCTTATTGTTACAGCAGCTAACCTGGCTAACTGAGATTTGAGTGTGCAAGGAATATGTTTGGTATTGACCCTTGAACAAAAGCTAGAACAGATTGATAGCTGACAGTCCAACTAAGACATTTACTCGGTATGCTCACCTGTTATGGTGTAAGGGTAGTAGTTCCATGCTTTCTCCGTCACATAGAAGATTTTAGGAACGACTGCTCGAGCCCAGCTGGGTAATTTACTGCAGAGAGACATTGAGACAGACAGCAACAGGGGAGGAGAGAGACTGTGAGCAATTGCTTCCGCTATCGCAGCAATCATGATAAACTTGTTCTACTAGAAAATAAATCTTCTCACAGTAAAGGATCATTGTACATAATAATAATAATAATATTGGGAGGGATGAAACCCTCTTTAATGGTCAAACATGTAGAGAGCACACAACACACACAGTGAAATGTGTTCTCTGCTTTTAACCCATCCTAGTACCAGGAGTCAAGTACTAGGAGCAGTGGGCAGCTATTGCACAGCGCCCGGGGAGCAATGGAAGTGGGGGGGGGGGAGGGGGTTGTCCGGTGCCTTGCTCAAGGGCACCACGGCAGGGCAGGAGGTGAAGTGGGACCTCTCCAAGTAGCAGTCCACACTCCATTTTTAGGTCTGGTTGGGGACTTGAACCGGCGACCCTACGGCTCACAGTCCAATCCCCTACTGACTGAGCCACTGCCGGACTTGAGGAACAGTGTGAAAATAACTTAGGTTCAGGGGATTTGCTCAGAAGATCAAACGCATAGGCTATTTCTCTGCACAGCAAGTTATCTCCATGGTACCTTAACACTTTTAAGGGCTAACCTACTTAACTGAAGATCAAAACACAATGTAAGGGACTAAGGGCGGTTGGGTGGGGATCTTAAGTGCTATTTCTTGTTTAGCGCAGTCACTTTTATGCTGGATAAGACTACAGGCTGCACCAAGCAAAACAAGATATAATGTGTTCATTAGAGAGTTTTAGAGGCACGGTTGATCACCTTCGGACGGAGCCAGGGTAGCCTTTTCTCCTTGTCCTTTGTCTTTATGCTAAATTCACCGGGTGCAGGCAGCAGTTTCAAATGTACCATAAAGAAATGAGAGTCGTATTAATGTAGGACTGCTCAATTAATCGTATTTTAATCGCGATTACGATTATGGCTTGCAACGATTACGAAAACAACGTAATCGAAATAAAACGATTATTTTTGTATTATTATTATTATTTATTTTTTAAATATATATATTTTTTGTTTTTAAGTTGAATTATACTTAAATTTCAGGGTAATCAACTGTTAAAAACATACTGTTCAATTTTTTTTCTCCAATAAATGGATGTTTTCAAAGTCAATGAATAATCGCATTTAATAATCGCAATTACAATTATTGACCCAAATAATCGAGATTATGATTTTTGCCATAATCGAAGATGTGTTATTAGACTCTCGGCAAGAACACAAATAAGCATATTTACCATTACAATTATTTCCACGTGTACATAGAGGTTCAATATACTGCCAATGTGCACTATTGAACTCTAACTGAGGCTGCTTTGAGAACTTATTTATGAGACATGTCGAACACAGAAGTGCACAAGCTTTCCTGTACCAAGCCTCCATCTCCACTCCCTTTGATTGACATGGAAAACAATTCCTTGAGGAGGATAAAAATGGCGCCCACTGCACATGACGGCTGTGAATAAAAACAGCCATCGACCATCACATTGTGTGTGTGTTGGCAGGCTCACTCACACTCTCTCTCTCTCCCTCTTTCTCCCTCCCAACAAAAGAGACTGGCACTCCTCCTACACCTCCATCTGTTGATTTCTCCCAATCCCTCCCTGTTCTTCAAAAGACCTTTGCCAATAGCTGCTGTGATGGGGCCCACGTTGCCAGGCGTGCGAGTGGTGGGTGGCTGCTCTGAGTTTATCATGCCAAAGCTGGCATTTGTTTTTAATTTAAATGAGTAGAAAAAACACCCTTTTAGTTAAACACATACCAAGGAAAGGTAACACCTTATTCTGTTCAATGAATCAACTATCCCCTCGCCGCTCTTATGAATGGAGGTAATGAACAAAACAGACATGGAAATCATGCTAAGGTCGGACGGGTTGAATCCAAATAATGAGGTACAGCTCAAGGCAGATTGTGAGGGCCAATATGGGGTCTGTGAGACAGAACAAGTCCAGATTGACTTGTATGCTGGTGATGAATCAGAGCTGAATGTTCAGTTATTTTCAGAACCAGATGGCCAGTTGAATGTACATGGTTTAGATAAATAATGTCCAATTAACAAGATCTAACTTCATTTTCTTTAAAAGGGTGTGTGAGAGGAACCAGGCTGTGTTAGGCTCATCTCGAGTGTAACCAGAGAAATGAAAAATTGACTTTAACAAAATGTCAGCTACTCTGAAAATGTCAGTGTTTTGTAAGTTTTTGAGCTGTAAGTAAACTTTTGAGTTCTCATTATGAGAAGAAATGTAAAAACAAAGATGTTTGTGAAATATAGAACAGGCCATGAGTTAAACATAGAACAGAAGGTGACATTGCTGTAGTGTTTCTTGCATGTTGACATCGAAAACGTCCATATAACAACTTCCATTCCTCTGTTTTTTCAACCATCATATATTTAACTACCCAAAAGGTTCAATGTGAAATTGTGGAACTTGTTTTTAATTTTGATTACATACAAAGCACTTTGCATACACATACCTAAATAGTTGCCCAACTTAAATGTGTTTTCTCCCCTCTTCTTTCTCCCTCTTCTCTCCTCTGAAGAGCAGAGCTGTGCTGACTCAGCATAATGAGTTCCCTGGCATAGCGCACGCTGACACAGGTATTTATGCTTAAACAAATGGCCTACAGCATCTCTGTCCCCCCTCTCTTTTCTCCCTCTCTTGTTCTTATTTTTTCCTTTCTCTCAGACTTCCGTTGTATTTCATCTTTATATTTTCCACACATTCTCCACCCTTTTCACTGTCATCTTCGTTTAGTTCACGTGGGTCAAAACTGCGTGTGGAAGAGTTACACGTGAGATGCATCAGTATGTGGTGATGTAAGTGTGATACATAAGTGACTCAGGAAAACCTGCTACTAACAACATGTAGTGAGCAGCAGTGACGTGTTTGCAACCTTTGCAGCCTTATGCAATGGCTCAATGTAATCTCAGACAGTTCATATGCAAACATACTGTTTATTACACATTGGCTTCAGGTGTTTCCAGCTTTGGGACAAGGCAGGGCAAAGGATTAAATTAGATGTTTGAGTGATAGAGTTCAGAGACATATCTAGTCCCTGGTGGCGTGCAAGCCTTTAAGACAATGAGCCAAACAAACCTTTAAAAAACGTATCATTTAAAGCACAAGTTGTTACTAAGCTCATTGCTATAGTGTTTACCACACCATACCACAGTATAGCATATATATATATATATATATATATATATATATATATATGCTATACTGTGTTTTTGTGGTACCCTATTACTTGAATTTACTGTTGACAAAGTTTCAGCAGGTGGTGCTCTTCACAGTGGCCCAAGTTGTTCTGCCCACCTTCTTTTTTTCAGAAAGGAACTAAATATGTTCTTTGGACCAAAGGATTCTGCCCAAATAATATGTCAAATATAGAAAGCAAATAATGAACAAGCTACGGCTTAATGATTTAATCTATAAAATAGACTAAAAGTAAAGGGTACGAAAAATGGAACAAACTTGAAATGATTGCAGGTTTGACAATATACTGGAATGGACGCGTTCCACTGACCTGTTGAGGTAGACTCGTTTCTCTGTGAACTGTCCTTGGCCGTGCTCCGGGTCTTCATACGGTTCGTTCTGGACGACCTCCACTCCCTCCCCTCTGTCACTCTGCTCGTGACTGTGTTTACTGATCATGTACAGCTGCCCAATCCGGTACTGGAAGAGAAAACACAGAGAGAGAAAAATGACATACTATTGCCTGAAAACAAACCCTTCAAGAAACGTGCAGCTTACCCATAAAACATGAGTCAATATTGTGACAGGCTTGGGACATACTGCAGTAAAGTGTTTTCTTAACTGATGTTGCCAAAGTCAAGAATGAACTATTCAACCTACATTTTTAATGCGAGGCATTGATTATTACTCAAAGTATTGAATAACCACAGCCCATAATACATCTAAAAAGGTGCCATGTAACTATGGCATCTAAATGGAGGAACATTTTGAATAAAGGCAACTGCTTCTTTAGTCTAACAGTAACAGGATGCACATTCTACAGTATATTAGAGTTGTCTAAAAACGGTGCACACATACATTCAAATCACACACAAAGAAAGACTGAAATACAAGAATAATACACACAGGAAAAGCAATGCAACAGTCTTCTTTCTGTAGTTAGATCAAAAGTTACTATTTTCTTTTCGCACTTACTTTTGATCATGAAACAATTATAACACGAACAGGAGAACAGTGCACGAATATCAAAATAAATACCTATAATGATCAAGGACTTATAATCAGAAAATATTTAAGGGCCTCTTCTGTAAATAACACACCATACAAATAAACCCAAAGCTGATGTGAACACCATCACAACATGTTAAAATATCCTTTTCAGCATGTTTCTTTCCTCTACAAAGTGTAGAATATCAGTTTATATTCAACAAATAATGATACAAACTAAAACATTGAACAAACATACCTTGAAATATTATACAAATCTAACTTATTTGCACCTTTATGACAACGGAGCAACCATTCAACAGGATATAGAGCAAATGTTTGAATGAGTGTGTCCATCTACTGCCTGTCTGTTTGGCCCTGAGTCAACACTCATTGTTTATTTATTGTCTTATTTTCCAGACTTAGCTGAGAAAAAGGTCAGAAAACAAAGTCATGTCAGCTACTGCCGCAGCAATGCTTCTTCAATGAAAAGCCAGACTAGTATTGGCTTTCCGGCTAAGCTGCTTCTGTTTTAATAACCATGTCTCAGTGGCATTTGTACACATTGAACCTTGTTCAGTTCATTAAATACTCTGGCCATGCAATAACAGCTTAGAGTTCAGTGTTTCCCCTAGGTTTACTGCTTTGGCGGGGTGCTGTCTGAGCGAGCGGGGGGGGGGGGGGGGGGGTTTATCCGCAGCATCACTGTTTCTTAGGGTCAATAACAATACACTCACAACCTAACATGAAAGCATTTAGTTTATTTAATAAAAGAGCACATGTTCAATGTGAAAAGTGACAGTAGATATAGATTGGTTGCAATTTGATGCTATATAAATATACATTTTAAAAAAATTATAACGGGCGCGGGGCTCCGTTGGCGGGGCGCAGCGATATATCGTGTCGTGACCATAATCGCGATATGCGCATGCGTGATATTCACATCGCATGGACGTGCGATTTTTTTATTTTTTTTTTTATTTCTTGCGATATTAAGTAAGCAAATTAACTCAAACACGTCATGTTACAATTATTTTTGCTACTTGCTACAAAAGGAAAACTTGCGCGGCTCTCATGTCAGGGGTACTTGAGTGAGTGACATGCAGGCTCTGCATGTCACTCACTCACGCATGCACAGCAAACCACCAATCACAATCAAATCTCCAAAGCAAACGGACCCCGTGATTAAAGGTAAAAACACTGAATAAAGTCGTCTCCAGTTGGGCACTGCTAACCGAGCTAGCTCAGCTTGTTGCTCTGATAACTTAAGATCCAGACGTCCGTGACTAAAATCCTAGTTAAAAAAATACCAATTGTATAGCATTAAAGTTCAAGAAAGGATGGTCCGCGGAAAGAAAAACGGTATTTTCTTCAATTCCTGTATGTTTTCATATCGCAATATATATCGCAGGGGGGGGGGGGAAATCGCAATGTCAGTTTTTTCCAATATCGTGCAGCCCTACCCTGCGGCATGTTCAGTTTATTCAAGCAATAAAAGGCAGCCATTTCTGTGTGTTTATTATCTTCATATTCTAAATCAGAAGCTTCTGTAGGTGACAAAAGACGCAGAAAGAGGTAGGAAAGATATAGAAGCAAATGAAGGATTTCAAAGAGGGATAAATAGGAGCTGACTGATATGGAGTTTTAATGAGGAGGGGCTGAAATGAAATAAAAGACACAGAAAAGAGACAGTACTACTACACATCTTTGTAAGAAAGAGAGTAAGAAAAAAAGAGTCAAGAAAAAGATAGTTTGATGATGGCAGGTGATGCTTTTATCTGTTACCGGCTATTTCATAAGGTCCTCTTCTCTGCACATGTTCCTAAGTTGAGAGAGAAGTCTCAGAAGTGAGAGTGAAGGGCACAGGTAGAAGGAAAGAGAAATCAACCCTATTCCCTTCGATTCTACATTTCGTCTTTCCTTGACCTTTACCTGTCACGGCTGTTGGCTGAGCTATAAAACGATGTCAAGGGGACAAATTAAGATGCTCACCTAAAATAGCTCACATGGGAGGGGCTAGAACAGTGTCAGCATATAGCTGGTGCAAATATCTGATGAATACACAGATTTGACAGATATTTGCTCAAATAAATGTACAATTATGTAAAGCCCTGCAAGCCAGTAAAATAGTGGAGCTTATTGGAATAATTTAAAACCAAGAAGCTATAACACACCATTCAATATAATACCTATTCAACATAAAGAAACTAAACGTTTGTAATACAAATAAAAAATAGCTATAAAGAGCTTATTTCCAGTCGAATGTATGTGATAAAAAACACATGTCCACATTAATAAGGCATTGCTGCACCATCAACATATTTGATCTAACATATGAGATAATTAATTCAGATTGTTAATACTGTCCATCTCAAAGTGGATGCATGAGGATCAATTGTGCTTTTAATGGAATGCAAATGTTTGCCAAAAACTCATTTGCCAAAATAACTGATAGCTATTGTTTAAAATGTTTTCTCAATCGTCTTTCCTAAATGTACCACCAAAATATATTCCCTGCTTAAAATGAGTCTTAGTGTTTTTCTGATGCAGTGATGATCATAGTTAATAGAGCTTACAGTGGCCAACTGAGTGTAATCATCTGAACAATGGAGACTCCAACCACCGGCGCAAAGAGGCAACAGAAGGCCAAAGGTCATCAACTAAAATCGCTTTAGATTATTTTTGGATTAATTGTAGGTGCAGATAATTACAATCCCCATTTATTTTGTATTTTATATAGTTGCTTTTTATGGTTTGAATTTGGCCATTTATTAACTACCATTACATTCCATTAAACAGCTTGCAAAGATCTTAAAAACAGAGTGTAAATTCAAACCTGATTCAGATCACAGGGAGTCAAACCAACAATACATAGACACAGGTGTCCACACAAAAACGAACCTTGCATCAATGCAATTTAGTACTGTGATCAACAAGCATTATTATTTCATTAAAGTTTGTGTTTGTGTCAACCACAAACTTTGGTTTTCTTTGGGTTTCCTACACAAACATTCTGCAGCAATACATCACCAAACGCCTGCCTTATTATCTACACAATCTTTGCATTAAAGGTCACAAACACAGCGGCAATACCTTGGCTCTGTATCCTTTGAGGTTTTGTAGATTAGTTTCACTGCAAAACTTTGAAAGGGCAGAAGCGCAAAGACTCACTTCCTGTGTATCTGTTTGCTTCAAGGCCACAGCTCTGGTATACATGTATGATTGTGGTGTCAGAAAAGGACACACACAAATACACACACACACACACACACACACACATATACAAACACACAAACAGAATACTTGGACTAAAGAAGATTGCCTGAGAAAAATAACCTGACTCGAAAGCGAGATACAGCAGCAGGTTAATATCTGAGAAAAACTTGTTTGCTTGTGTTTCAGGCTGTACATGTTTACAGTCACAGCTATAAAGGAGACACAGCACAAGAACAAATCTGAACGTTTTTTTTTGGCTTTCACCCAGAGCAAAAAAGTATTACTTGAACAATAGTTTATAAATTCTCCGATACCACTCTTGTGCTTGCATTCTCTAGAAAACCAAAAAGTAGGGTGAACCTGATAAATGTAAGTCCAATATTCACTCTTTGTTCTTCTAGCTCTGTTTTTGGTCTCAACCAACTCTTGAGATAAATATCTGTCTCTTCAGCTGCTAAATGTTCCACAATTGTAATTCAGTTGCTAACTTTGTCGTATGTTTGCCACCAGAAAGCGCACAGGAGGTTTTAGATTAGTTTTTTTTTTAAGTGGAAAGATGGCATTAGTTTAGTAGGCGATGTGCCGAGTACAAGCCATACAAGTATTTGTGTCATTCAATTTAATTACAACACTTATATTATTTACAGTTGTATTTATGTTATAACTTGTGCTTGAAATATTCAAAATCAACTTGAGCAGCAGTGAAGCAGAACCAAGCAGCTGCTCAAAAGTTCAACAGTTAGTAGGGGCTGTGAAGTTCAGGGCTGTCATGTTGCAAGAAAAGGGACATGTTCAACACTCACAGTGCACCAAAAGGACCATTTGCATGTTGGCAGGATCAGCCCTGCAAACAGTGTAGGGCTCTGATACCCAGGACAGGGTATATGTAGGAATCCTGAAGTCAAATGTAATACATTTTAAGACCTTTTTTAAGACCCTTTCCATACATTTTAAGACCTCATCGCCACTTCGAGTTCTAACCGGTTACATTGGCAACACACTTTACCTCACATTTACTATACAGTATTGATTGTCCTTCCTCCTTATCTTCCAACCATTTGGACGCAAACAAGCATTTCCCCATAACGATGTTGTTTAACAAACGGCGTAAACGGACCTTCGCGCGCTATCAAGCAGTGAGCGTGCGATGTCCTGTTCAGATGACGTCAAATCCAACGGGATGCCATAAATAAGCTACACAGAATCACACTACACACCTACGCAATGATTACATTCAGGATAACTGTAGAATACAACCTCTTTGGACAATTCATACTTATTGAAAACAAGCTACAACATGTAATACCTTGGAAAATGTAGTTTAATACTTTTTAATAGCCTTAATTTTCACTAAATTGATTTATCAACTTTTAATACTTTTTAAGACCCTGCAGGAGTACCAACATTCTGCATTTATTGACCAATCTTTGTGATAACTTATACTCATAAAGGGATAGCCTGTTAGTGTTTAGGGATGATACTTGGTAATACAAGTTTAATACAGTCTGCCTGTAAAGAGAGCTCAGTCATTCTGAATAAATAAATTACAGAGAATATCAAGAAGATTAGCTCTGAATATGTACACGCTTTCAAATATGTACGAATCCAAACATGGTAGAGCTTTATTAGAAAAGCTTATGTAATTCAGTGTTTAAAAAAGAAAAAAGCTTTCTACCCATCTGTGTGTTCATTTATTAATGCAGCCGCATATATGAGCCACAGTTATTACATTACCACTCTTATCCCTTACCGAGTATACTGCGACAGCCAGAACAAATTGCATAACATCTTCTTTTAGTCTCTTCTCTACTCAATTGCAGCCACATCAGCTCCATTAAGAAAAGTTCACCTTTCTCATTGAAGGCTCGAAAGCAAACGCAGCGTTTCTGAAAACAGCTCTGCGCTGTGGTGAACCCAAGCCTGCCAGGTTAAGAGCTATTGTAAATAATGCAGATGGCTCTCCATCCCTCTTCTCCATGCCACATACAGAATGAGGGGTGAGTGGAGTAAATGTAAAGTAGGGCTGTGTGCTTTTACATTCAAAGCTCATATTGATGCTTTTGCATTAAGGTGCCTTTCATTTAATGATATGACATCACACCCCCCAAAGATCTTTTGAAAAGTCCTCTAATTAAATGCCCCCTTTACTAAATAAGCTGTTATGAAGTTACCCCTTTGCTGCATGCATCCCTTTTTGCTCCTAGCAAGCAGCAGAGTGCAGTGAACGTTTCTCAAAATGTTGTGAATTTGCTAATGCTCATCTTTTTTTCCATAAAGTTTGACTTATGGACTATAAACAACCTCAAGTTATGTTCAACACAAATCAGAAAAAAAATCTTCCCAGCCCCCACTGGAATCGAATACTACAAATATTACAAAACTTGTAATAGCGAAGCCCAATCTTTCACCACAACTGTCTAAAATGTTGACTTTGCCACAATGACATTAAAAACAAAAACTGCATTCAAATGTTTACTTCAACGTTTAAATTAAGTTCTTTGAAGCTTCCAAATGTTTGGGACAGCCCTAATTAAAAAGACTCAGAGGACAAGCTACAAATGGAGCTAAAAAGAAAGACAGCAGAGGGATGTTTTTGTGAATCCTTTGTTAATGAGTGAGGACAAAGTTGAGGGCGGTCGAGACAGACATATATAAAAGCATAGAGAGTTACAGAGTCAGCAAAGTGTGACATCCGTCTGATTTAATGTCAGCTAAGACCAGAGATGTCCTTTTGCTTTTGCCGAGTCATATGTGAGCTGTAGCGGACATCATCTATTAAAAATATCAAGGGGCGTGCATAAATGATCACAGCCTTCTATGAGTGTCGGTGCAATCATTTAAAGAAAGTTTGAGGACACCATAATGAATGTGCTTGATTGTCATCAGGCCAAAGTGGCCCGTGGCATATTAGGAGAGCTTATACAAACTAGTTAAATAGCGTTGTTATTTCCCCCCCCCCCCCCCATTGAAGCAAAACAGGCAATCACTTCAGAAAACTCTGCAGAGCTGAAGTACTCTTGAAGTACACTATGTCTATTTTCTGAAATCTTCACGGCGTGATCGATCATTAAGCTACATGACGCAGCCGGCACAAAGAGGCCGGTACTTGCCTCGTCTTTATTTGATTTGACTGATGACATGGCACTTGGTTTGTTGTTGCTCATTAATCAATAGGCGCGTTCACACCGGAGTACTTTTCCCGCTTAGTTCCGTTAGTACTCCTTATGTTGTGTAAAAAGTACCATTTTCGTTTGGCTGGGCGAATTGCAAACCACGCCCCATAAAACTCAAAGTTTTGTGAAGCCGCCATTGTATTTGTGGCATTAGCATTATTAACATTAGCATTAGCCCCACGCACCAACGGAGAGAGACTAACTTATGGCAACACAAAAAAAAACATGGGAGCGGTGGAGATGAGGAGGTGTCGGCGTTCTGGCGATTTACTCGGAAGGCTTCAGTAGAAGCTGCTGGGAGTCCCAGCAGCTTCTACTGAAGCCAGTCCCCAGCCAGGGACTTCTGGCCGGGGACTTCGGGCGGCAGTGTACGCCATGAAGTTGTTTGCGGCCTGCCAGTAAACCCAAAGCAGAAGAAGACGAAGTGACGTCAGCGGCTCATTTGTGTAATCTTCCCTCAGGGAACTTATTCCGGTGTGAACGCGATCTGCACTTAGTGCCGGGGCACTAAGTGCCGGGGCACTAAGTACGGCAAAGTACTTGGTGTGAAAGCGGCTAATGCCAATAAACTAGAGTGTGTCGGCATCATCACCCCTATTACAGGGTTCTGTGTAGTACAGGTTGTCAAAAAATCCAAATCCACTTCTGTTGGTTGTGAAATGAAAACCCATTATTCCGTTCTGCTGGAGCGTCTCCACCGTATACTTGTCATTTCCACATTCAAAAAACTCATACATAATTGTGCGTGAGCCGTTGATTTGATTGATAACAGTGGGATCACTAATTCTAATCACCATTGCACAAATTCAACAGAAGACTTACAAAGTTAGGTCTCCCTTGAAAAAGAGATCAATGATCTCAAGGGATTCATCTGTATAAATAAAGATTTGAAATGAAATGAAAACAGAAGCGTTAACAGACTTACTCGTTGATGATTTGACAGCCTGTTGCCAGTTTAGAGATTCGTAACCAATGACTGAAAACAAGGATTACACCAGTTTCTTCAAATAAATAGAATGAATTCATCTGGGGTCAAAATACAAGTTTAGTAAACAAGAAAAGAGACTGATTCAGTATGCTACAATGCTCCAAAGTTCAACAGTCTGCCGTTTATCAATGTCAACATTTGCCCTCTGATTAAACAGTTTTTTCAGATGGTTGTTTTCCTCTTTCTACACAACCCTAAATCTGTATTGCATGGCATACCCCCTTTCTCCCCTGTCTAACTATGTATTGAGTTTATTTCACTGAGACATTTTGAAAAAAATAACCTGGCTAAAGGACTTTTTAATGCAATGGACTAGAGACATTGTTAATGCAGCTAATTCTCCTAAATCGTTGAATGTGCCCCGGACTTTTCTACATCCAACTCACAGGTTTATCATTGCTTTGAGAAAAAAGATTATTAATTTATCCCTTTTAGAAGTGAAGATATTGTCATCTGTTCTGGGAATGTCATTTTCGAGCCTGATACCTTAAAAACAGGCTCGGGGCTTAACAGGTTAAGAACAATTCAGTTTGTGCACAAGTCATTGAATAAAGCATTGCTCCAAATTCCAAATACACAACCCACAGATAAACACAATGACAAAAATGTCTGGGTTAAAACAAATGTACAGTAACTCTTTACCCTCCCAATATCATATCATTATCTCAGTGACATTCATTTGTATTTGATTGAAAACTGTTCTTTTGAAATCCAGCATATCTGAGACTCACATTTAGAAAAATATAGCAATGATCTCACTCAGTTTCGTTTGACATTATTGAATTTATTCACACTTCAGTTGGTTGATTCAGTTCATTCTGAAGTCATTTATTTCTGTCGACCTGAAGTGTTTCTTTGTAACAGCAAAGACCTTGGCCAACCAGTGATGAATTCACTGCAATCTCAAAAAGCCCTCAAGCACAAACGGTCATCAAAGGGTAAAAAGGAAATTAACAGGAAATTGAACTGCTCACATTTCTTAGAGCTTAAAAAGGTCTAGCCTAGTTATCAGATAACCAGACATGCTGCTGCTGGACTGGAGAAACATAATGTGAATAAACAACATGGCAGAATTAAGCTGCATCCATCAATATGTGGTGCATCCAGACTGCCTCAGCATTTCTGTGCAGTCGATAATGCCACAGCACCATCATCAAGAAAGTGGAGTAGGGGGCAAAGAAAAAAATGTGGCATCATTTGATGGTCAGCGGAGCTATAGTACTTGTGTGTAGGGGGATGAGAATGGAGAAAATTAAGAAAAAGAGAAAATATCATACCACTTAATAGTAAGTGGATCAAATAGTGTAATATAGAAATGCTGAATCAGCAGATGGAGACAAGAGGAGGAAGACGAAAAGGGGGAGTTATGATTAGCAGAACACACATTGCTGTATATCACTACAATTCCAGGCCTCAGTGTACAAAGGATGGGAAGTGGGGAGTCATAAGAAGGGGAGCAATAAACCAATACAAGCGAGGATGGATAGAGGACAGACTATAATAATGTTATGTCCATTGAGATGATGACTCTTATTATTCTGTCCAACAAAATCCATCGCTAAAGATACGGAGGCATTGAATGTTTTGACATCACTGGCACACTCACAGACAACAACAAAGGTAAGTGATGAGAATGTACCTACAATCAAAAAGCACTACATTAGCAAGGTCACCTCTCTATCTGAATGCCACTGTGAAGTCAAAGCTACAATAATGGCTCTTTCAATCACTGTGGTTGCCTTGTAAAAAGGGCCACATGCCTTCTAGGAGACCCGGGAAACCAAACAGAGAGACCATTTTGTGCTTGGAAATTAAAGACTGACCACTTATAAGACCAATGTTTGCAGGGGAAGAGAAAATGTTTTTGCCCTAAAGCTCATGTGATTTTACATGCTCATATTCCACCTCAAAAAGTGTGCTGTAATAAACTGTGAAAGCATAACAACAATCCTCTGCTCACAGCCTGTATAAATGAGCTCACTGTGCTTTCCCTGGTTACCCAGTGAATGAGTCAGTGTGGGAAGGTATGTACATAGTGCTATAATGATCACACGCTGAGGACCTGCGGTATTGCAAGCAGAAAGAAGGGCCTTCTTAAATTCAGAGCAATTTAAATAAACATCACCTGAAAGGATTAATTGTTTTAGAAGATAGCCCACACCAGAAGAATGTTGGACCCTTAGTAAAAACACAAAAAATAAATAAAAAGGCCAGTCTAGATCAATGTAAAAGGTGATATTTTGTTTACTGCAATAGCAATATTACCTATAGCTAAAATACCTCCATGAATTACTAGCTATAATACTGTGTATATTTCCACAAGTACCAAGCAGTACTGATTTGAGTAAAATTGTAACAATGCCAGCCTTAATTATTTGTATGTAAGAAGGACCCTCAATCTAATGTAATGTTTTATTTATAGTGCATCTCTTCCCTTTTCCACCTGAAGATGCAATATTGCCACATCAAATTACTAAGATCCGATCTGTCTCCTAAAGATATCAGGAGCACAGCATTGATTCATTGGCAGGTTGAGGAACCCATTAAGAAAAAATAATCAGTCAAATTCTGGAGATATCTTGAACATCAGTGATCACACAATAGGAAAAAAACCTAGTGCTTTATTACTTCTCTCAACTAATCAACCCACTCCACCCTCTCACCCCCGAACCACCCAGCCCTTCAAACTGATGGATGGCCACATTAGCAGGCCGATAGAGCATCAAAGGACAGTGTTTGGAAAGTGGACAGGGATGCAATATTAGACAATGCAGACCAATATCAGGAAACAATCATTCCTATACAATTCAGCACTAATGCTGTACACATTTAAGATAATTGAATGTGATGTTAAATACATTATTTTTAAGTTTCTGTAGAATTCTCCCAACTGGTCAAGCATCATTAAGTTTATCTGAAAAATTCAATATTACACACACAATAATTGCATACATTCACAATCCCATACTGCTGGCACAGCGAAGGGCCCATCACTTTGCAGTTTCATTAGCCATGATGGCAAAGACACACACACACACTCGCACACACACACACACACATTCTTCATCCCTTATTCTGTGCACATTTAATCAACTGTTGGGGAGGGTTCAGTGCGCTGTGCTGCACTCTCCAGATAAGATTATTCTTCAGCAGTAGGCCTGACAGTCAATAGGTAGACCAGGAGTTTAATTAGTGGATGTGAGGATGAAGGCAAGAGAGAGTAGGCCGAGAGGGTAAAGATAGAAGATAGTAAAGATAGTAATTGAGGGAGTAAGAGAAAAAAAAAGACCAAAGAAAAGGTAATTTGTAATGCCCAGTCCGTACATTCTGAGCATTCCACTAACACGAAAGCAGCATGCAGGACAGGGACACAACTGCAATGAATTGCTTTCCCATCCTCAACAAGAACCTTAAAGTATTTTGTGCCTCTACGGTCACATGTTTACATGCTTTCATGTTCAATGAGTGCTTTATTTTCCTCATACTGCCTGAGCTTCAGAACCTCTTCTCACCCTCAGTCTTTAACCAGAGCAAGAGATTGGTTAGCTATGTTGTGATTGGTCAACCGCTTAGAGATGTCCTGCCAATAGAAACGTGAGTGTTACGTAGTGATGTCCCTATGTCACAGAAGAAAAACATTTCTTCAATGGAGGCGTTTCAGGCATATATATATTATTAATATCTATATAGTGATATATATATAAATATATATATCGCAACCTGATTTCCATTGTTATATATTGGTTGATCCCTTACCCTTTAAGTGAAACAAACTGTGTTGAAGTGCCCACCTGGGTCTCAACCTGATACCTGTCAGCTTCATGTTCCTGCTAATGTGGGATAAAGTGCCGACCAGCTGAGGCAAACACCCGGAATAACTATTAATATTCATCATATCGTCACTCATGCAGACAGGCCTGCGCACACACAGATGATGCACACATCACATTTATGCATACAAATCCAATGCAAGAGACAGTTATATGGATGCTTTCCTGGGGCTAAGATGTCGGTCATGACAACATGTGTAAAAGAAAAACACTTCAATAAGAAGAACCTTGATTTAGATTGTTTGTATTTCATCAATGATTTTACCAAGTGCATTGCAAGTGTAAATACAAAATCAAGTGAACAATCTTAACATGTATATACATATCAACTGTGTGAATAAGAAGACTAAAAGATTGTCATGGAAAACTTGATTATGATTGGCCAATAATTGGGTTATTTTCATAGAACTGCGCTGCTCTGACTCAGCATCCACATAATGACTCTAAATTGGTATGCACAGGCATGTGGATGCAGGTTGGCAGATCTAGCTTACTTGGAACAAAAGGTAATCAATTACTCACAACCTGCCCATCCAGGAGCATAGGATGACGTGCCAGACTTTTTGGCTGATATTTCCACATACATTTTTTTCGCTCTACAGCAAATTAAAATGTCGAGCTTGTCAGAATATTGATACACTTGACGGAACAACGCTCATGGCAGTGGCAGAAAAACGTGTGAATTCCCCCGGCCTGTACGGAGCTGGGCTGAAACCCAGTTAGCTGTTGGCATTGAGGTGAAGGTCATGGTAGTGTGCTATGAATTGCAGATCGGCGCCCACAGCTGCCGCAGCCTGTGTGTGTCACAAGAGAGTGGTGTGAAGAGCACTCTGCAACATGCCAGTGTGGTGTGTGTGTGTGTGTGTGTGCGTGCGTGCGTGCGTGCGTGCGTGCGTGCGTGCGTGCGTGCCTGCGTGCGTGCGTGCGTGCGTGTGTGTGTGGCAGAGCATATTCTCAACGCTCCGTGTGTCATTGGCTTTGTCTTTTCAAAGTGGACAGAAGCACTGTTACTATACCACCCGTGTTGGTTCTATCATTAGTCAAATCATATATTGCATAGTATGCCCTCACATAAACACATTTTTCCTCACACACCTCCACAATTTCGTATCCTGGAAATCTTCCTTTTCCCTTTTTTTGTCTCAACAGTCTTTAATGATTTAATATAGCACATTTCTTACAATTTTCACAGTTTGAGTGAGTATCTAATTGACTGCATTCATTTACTGATCACAGAGTCTGAATCCAGAACAATTACCCACATTTATAAAAATAAAAAAAGCCATGAAAAAACCTTTGGGAGAAACATCAATGGAGGTAAGTGGGCGGTATAAGCAGCCTTATTATTATCCCGCTGCTATCCAATTGCATGTGGGTTTGGATGTCATTGCCGAAAATGAAAAAGGATTATTACAGAATAGTGAGAGGTAAAATACGCTTCATAATAGTTTCAATTTTTCTAATTCTGAAAATTGCTTATCTGAGCTACATTAACAAAAAAAAGTATACACATGAATGCAACATTTTTACTGTTCATATATTGGATCTGAAGTACAAAGCAAAATGTCAGCTGTCTAGTGAAATGTCATTAATTCACAGACCTGGACATTGAATGAACATTAATACATTATTTTTATTATGACTGCAAAACATTGATAAAATGTGAAGGAGTGAAGACATCGGTTTACACAAGAGAACACAACCCCTAGTGTCTTCTATGTAATATCGCTTGAATAACAGTTCTATACTATTACTTTCATTTTTTATATAATTTTCTTGGCTGTGGGATGGCGCAGACTCAGAGCTTGTTATTGGATAACATATCATAAGAAAAGCTCTACAAAATACATAATTTTATAAAAAAAGATTCATGAGGTAACGATGATAATACCTGCTAGGATTTAGGATTTAGGCTCAGATGAGTTTGAATTATGACTCAAGAGGACATTTTTAAGTAGAGCTTTGATTAAACCAACTTATTTTTATATCCTAAAGACACGTCAAGCAAAACAAGGATAACTGAAGTGGGAGTTAAGCCTAGAGAACATTTAAAGGGGACCTATCATGCAAAATGCACCTTTGTACGTCTTTTATACATGACTATGTCCCCGGTGTGTCAGGGAACTCACCAAGTGTCAGAAAACACAACCCTCTCTCTTTTCCTCCATACCCAAAATCTCTAAAAACGGGGCTGCAACGGATCTGATACAGACTGATCCAGATTTGAAAATAGTCTGACGTCAGTGACGAGGAGCTCCGCCTATATGGCCAACACTCCACCAATCAGGGGAATGAGAGGTTGCCGTGGCATGGTAACAGCATGGTAACATGACACTCGTAACTCAGCCCCCTCTCCTGCAGGGGGGCGTGGTCAGCTGCAGCGCATGTAAAGACAGGGCTGGAAAGAGCAAAATAGAGCGAAATGAGGCATGGCTAAAATGCATGAACTGTTTGGTATTTTGAAAAAGAAAACCTATAAATATACCTTATATAGGTATGGCCCTACAATATATTATTCAAATATAGCATGATAGGTCCAATTTAAAATAAAAATGGATACCAGATAAAGAGGAGACAGGTTGTAATATAAGAAGCCAAAACAGGTTGAAGCCAAGGGGGGAGATAAAGTAGGAGAGAATAAGTGAGAGAAAAGGCCTAGACCAAGAACAATGAGGAATTAGCTAAATGAATATGGCGAGAAGTACTCCACAGTAAGGTGGCAAAGGAAGTATTTTGTAGAGAGAGAATAAAAGAGTGAGAAAGAGGGGAGGCAGCAAAAGATGTAGTTAAGACAAGGAGTGAGAAAGAGTGAGAGGGTGAATAAATTAAGCATGAAACACAATGGGCCAAAAATGTACAAAACCAAGAAGGAGTAAGAGGATCCTGACTAAGAAGACCCTGCCTCCTTGTCCTTCCTGGGTGACACAGGGACTGTAAATCCCCACGAAACTTGAGAGGACACACACACACACGCACACACACACACACGCAAACAGGTGTGAAAGTGCGGACATGCTCACCTTGGTGGTGCACGCATAAAACACACACACACCCCCACATACACACACACCCCCCACCCACACACACACACACACACACCAAGGACAGCGCTCTGAATACATTCACCTCCCCCTCACTGCTACTCTGCCCTTTTTGTAAATGGGACAGAGACATATTATAAAACCCTCTTGTGTCCATCCACTTCTCGAGTAATGGACTCACAATTTGTTCTGGAACACGCTGGGCCACCGACTCTGAACACAGGGTATGCCCGTCAATCTGCAGCACACACACTGAGCACATAGTTTCCCTGCTTGACTCTCCTAAAATCTTTCCAATTGAGTCCCCAAGTTATTTACTACTTGGGATTTTCCCATTTGCTATGATTAACCTTAATAGACAAGGTCTGAAAATGTATTTACATTTTGAAAGCTAAAAGGTTACACTGTTTATGATCTAATTGTTTACTAGAACACAACATTCTTCATAGATTAAGCCTCCTTATATTGCCGTTAAAGTGCACCAGATTCATGAATTTCACTTATAATTCCAAAATCAATGAGTAATCATGTTAAATACTAGGAATGTATTTTTTAACCCACATAATTGTTGTTGTGATCAATTTCAATCAAATATATCTTACTGGAAGTTCTGGTTGTGTAAAGGGTGACATATACACCAATTCCAATACATCAATATGTGACAGATTTTCTAACATGACTGGAATATTTATAAGGCCTATAAACAAAATATCATAAAATCTCATTTGAAAATGCTGTCATACACCTCAAGTTTGTCAAAAAAGTTAAAGCTTACTATGTATCTTGTCTACGTGGTACCATTTGAGATCAATGACATGGATCTTGTCATTAGGATAAAGATATCATTTGCGTGATTCACATATTATCGGCAAAGAACAGCAATGTCTGAGTGATAATAATTTGTTGTGTGTGTGTGTGTAGGTGTGTGTGTGTGTGTGCGTGCGTGCGTGTGTGTGTGTGTGTGTGTAATGGTTAAGTGTAGGAGTGCAGGTGAAATGGTGAAACCGCACAGGGAGGTTGTGAATGTTGGAAGGACAGAGTGAGGGAACATAACTTCAAGTATCATGCTATATTTGAAACATATATTGTAGGGCCATACCTATACAAAACATGTCTGTGAAGTTTTTTTTTCAAAATACCAAACAGATCATGCATTTTAGCCTCATTTCGCTCTATTTGCTATTTTCCAGCCCTGTTTTTGCAAGGGCTGAATCTGCTTTTGTGGCAGACTACAGCGCCACTTACGGCCCGTCCACACAGCGGCGTGCGTTGTCGCTTGCCGGCGGGCGTGTCTGAAACTCGACCAACAACCAATCACATGAATCTCCCGCACCTGACACACAAGCAGCGGTTTGATTGGCTAGAGCTTGTACTGGCATATGATTCGATTGGCTGACGCTTCTGCCGAGGTGTCAAAAGTTGAACATTGCTCAACTTTTGCAGCGAGCTACGCCAGCAACGCTCGGCGTCGCTTCCCACAATGCAGTTCGGTGAAAAGTGACGTCACCCCATTCAAAGTGAATGGTGAAGCGTCAACGCACGCCGCTGTGTGGACGGGCCGTTACAGGCCTGGAATATGTACTACAGCGCCTCCAGCACTTTCGAGCGGTCTCTCATTCCCCTGATAGGTGGAGAGTTGCCCATATTGGCGGGGCACACCTTTTCTGACGTCAGAAAAATTCAAATAATAATCAGCTCCGTTGCAGCCCCGTTTTTAGAGATTTGGGTA
>CALSBZ010000321.1:209348-221218 GCA_943591055.1 Gobionotothen gibberifrons | reverse complement strand
GTGTGTGTGTGTGTGTGTGTGACGTGCCAAGTCCAACCACTTGGGCTGTAAACACACTTCAGTACCGTGGACAGCTACAGTGTCATCATAGAGGGAGAGTGGGTGTGGTCATTAATAACCTATGATGTCCGATTAGTCCGGATTCTTTAAACCCATTTGTTTTTATCTTTAATGCTATGTGTGTTTAAGATTAACAGTTCAAACCTGGACCTTAACAAACGTTACTTACATGAGGTACATCATCTGTATCTCAATGTATATCTCAAAACATTACACGCTACACTTTCATGTATGCACACTTGCTTGTGGAGCAAATAAGCTCCCCACTCGAAATACAGACACATTTCTGCATTAGAGAAATGTCAGTTTGATTGCACCGCTATTATCACAT
Organism: Gobionotothen gibberifrons; assembly: GCA_943591055.1. NCBI lineage: Eukaryota > Metazoa > Chordata > Actinopteri > Perciformes > Nototheniidae > Gobionotothen > Gobionotothen gibberifrons. The sequence continues at coordinate 220,827 of CALSBZ010000321.1, read as the reverse complement.
GACCTCAGAGTTCACTGTAAACCAGGAGGTAATTTGCTCTAGAGTTGACATGGCAGCTACATAGTGGATTACAGTCGTGGATGGATTGATAATAATTAGAATTACAGAGCCTGTCACTGTGAATGTAATCCCGTTTAAATTGGACTCAAGCCTGACAGTCTCCTGATGGGCACAGAGTGCAGTGAAACAGCTGCCGGCAGAAAAAAAATAAAGTGGAAAACGTAAATCCCCTGGAAGCAAACTGGTTGCACATAATATGCCGGGTGGGGTAAGTGCAGTTATGCAGTTTGAATAACAGATTAAATGTGTAAATGGATTGTAAACTAGAAAATGAGAATGCATAAATGGATATTTTATATTACCCATTAAATGTAGCGATTTTCACTATCCTGTCGAGAGCAGAATGCACTGTAGCCAGAAGAGTAACGGTGTTCTCACCTAACTTGTAAAACGACCTTCCTGTGAACAAGAAGAGGGTGATGAAAATATTTGTTTGACTAAGCATTGCATTACTAAGAAAGTACAAACACATATGAGATGTAATCTATGCAAATAAACATGGAGAACAGTCAAACATGTATCATCAAACCAAGTCCCTTAATACCCTGAACAGTACAGATTGGTGATACCTTAAAGTGATAGGGCCTCTCAGTGATATCACAATATATTTTCTCTGTGATCCAATAAACAAAAACAGACTTCCATGCGTGCATCTCTGTTGTGGGCAATGAGTCTGCTTTGAGTGTAAAGAACAGGAGTTTTTTTTAATGTAGGTCTGTATGTACCATAACACAGACCCTCATTCTTCATTTACAATCTTGAACGCTTTGAGGTCCATTATGGAATTTAACAGCAAACTGTCAGAAGTCGTTTGCTTTGAGAGGAATAATAGGGTCTTTGAAAAAAATAATGGGACAGGTGGACTCTCAGGCAGGCTTATGGGTCGAATAGAGGTAAAGTTCAAACAAACAGTAACACACTGAAGAACACACAGAAGGGCAGCCTGCAGCAGCGCAGTATAAACAGATGCTCAACATACATACATACATACATTATTTAAAGTGTACTGCAGGTGTTTTATTCAAGACCGAGGTTTTCCTAATCATTCCTTAACTGTGAAGAGTTTTGAATGGATTGGATGAAAAAAAAAAAAAAAGTGTACTTTACATGTAATGTCATCCCGGTCAAACCTTTATCATCAAACACTCATTGATCTCTCAATGGGATACACCTGGATAAATAAAGGTTTGAAATGAAATGAATCCCTGCACTGCATTCTTAAAATTCTTACGCCAACAATATTATATTTACCAAGAGAAACAGCCTATTAAAATTACTACAAGGTGTTTTTATCTGGAAAGGAAACACTCTGAATTCAAAACTGATGCCTCCATCGACTCTCCTGCTTATTTATATTCTTCAATTATTGCCTATCTTTCTGTAGAGTCAGACCACACTGAAAGAAGCAGAGAAACAAAGGAGCAGAGAATGATCCAAGTCAAGTTTAGTTTCTGAATAAGGTATATACTTTTCCAATGCCTTTAACAGGCGGCCAAAAGGACCCATTACAGGGTTTTGAGCATCTCCATACCCTGTGAACCACTGCCTGGGCAACAGGGCCACAGATACATAGAAATGAGCTCAGCTGGCTCTGTATCAAAATGGGAACCAAAGCTTTTGCAAATCGCCCCTCATTCTTTCTTTTGGAACGCCTCAGAGCTTTCCAGGAAACAAAGAATGGACTTGATTTACCAGGAACTGGCTAATTGTAGGGCTGATGGCGATTACCATGGTAATTCTGGGTAAATGTCAGAAGTAATGAGATATATTGCAAAGCATTGTTTATAAAGCAAAGTGAGGATGCAGAGAAATGTGAAACTAACTTTTAACATTTTCTCATATCATTACCTTAATAATCTGAAATAAAAATAACTGGGAATAAATGCACAATATATCAAGGACACACAAAGGCCTTTCACAAAGTCAGCAGGGCTACAGAATGTCAGGGATATTGAGCAATACCATCATTGTCTCATGTTTGCACACTCCTCTCTCTTTCAGGTTTCTTACTTCTGACTGGGCTCATTGTTAGAAGCCTCTTATACATGAGTGTTTGTCTGTATGTTTTGGGTTAAACAACATGAATCCCATGATCCCTATTATGCACAAATCGTGCAGTGTTCTAATATGGGATTTCCATGGCCATATCCATCAAATGTTACAGACACAGGATGTTTTGAACACAGCAGAGACCATGGCTCCGAGAGTATTATGACCATAGACTGTATGACGCATTTCCACTACAGTGCGGAGCGCGGTTTCCGTTTTTGGTTGCGTTTCCATTTGACGTAGTACCGGCTAGCGGGTACTATATCACAGTTTTTCTGGCCCCATAAAATCGAGGTTCTTAGCGGGCCAACAACCAGGCTGAGTCGGGCTGAGTATGCTAAACTAGAGAGAGAGAATCGCTGGCAAGGGGGCTACAACTACAACAAAATGAACATATTTGACCGTGATTTAATACACGTTTCAAAATGATGCCGAAGTAACAGCATACTGATACCGGTTAGTAAAAACATGAATTAATGCTTTGACAAGTCTGCAGACAGACGGCAGGCGAAAAACCTTTTAAAATGCATGTTTTCTGAATGGAGATCGGCTAAGCTAACGCACTATATGCTCCGACCGTCCACACTCACAACAACGGCCTATACAGACATAAATAAACCAGCGACTGTATTCGCTATGACACAGACAGTCTGTGGTTTGTACTTGTTTAACTTTTGTCTAGTTTCTGAACAGATATGAGGAGCTGTGAGCTCTGAGTGCTAACAGCTAAGTTGTTTTTCTGGGGTTCGCATTGAAGACAACGTCACGGCTCCGCCTACACTGCGTTACTATAGTTACTGCCCCAGCTACTAAACTGTAATGGAAACGCAGCATAAAGTGAGCCAGTCCTAACAAGGCCTAACTATACCGTACTAAGCCGAGCGAGGCCCTACAATGGAAATGCGCCATTAGTTCACTCCAAGAGATAAATATAATGTGTAAAAAGCAATGCATAAAAAATCAGATAAGCTCATAGAAAATAGAAAATGATTGAACATGCCAGTTTATTTCCTTTTTCTTTCTGGTCATCCGTTAGCATTAGAGAAGCCTTTAGTGGAGCATGGTTGCTTGTTGTTGTTGTTTCCATTCACAGTAATAACATGTATTTTAATTACCCAACAGAAATGTGATATGGCATTGGCAATAGGGTTTTGTGAATGTCAAACGCAACAAGCACACAAAAAGCTTTTAGCATTTGAAAGGTTTGGCATTTCGATCTTTATTGTGGCAGCTATTTGCATTTTAACATTTCACGGCTAGACAATAACACAAAGGACTTTTATTCAAAGTAATCTTTCAAAACATGGGATACATTGACATAATGCAGAATGTTGTCAAACTTAGTCTTTAGTAGCCAAGACAATTGAACCAATTGAAACTTTTAAGCAGGCAAATGTATCCGAAGATTGAGGAAAGAAAAAAAAAAGAAGTTCAAATTAAATAACTACAACTTTTTTTAGGCTAACATGTTACTACAGTACCGGCAGATGGGTACTAGTCTGTGAGTTGAGTTAGACAGCAGTTTCAATGTCAGTCACATGCACTGCTGTGCCCCCCACCACCCCACCCCAGGACAGGCAGACAGAGGAAAGTGTGTTGTTAAAGCAGTAATCAGCTCATCTTTACCTCGCCACCTGCAGGTAGATCAATAGAGCGCTCTTTATTGAGTGTCCATTGCAGAGACTCCCTGAGGGGGGATGACTGCAAACATGTGTGAGGGAGAATAGGACAGAGAGACTTTGTGTGCATTTGAGTGTGTGTGTGGGATTTAGATGTTTTGTACACATTTCTCTCAGCTGTCTTGGGAGTGAAAACTGATGCAACAAAAATCTCAGATATTTCCGTCAAGGCTCAGCAGGACATAGCTGCTGAGTAACAAAAAGCATCCTCAGTCTGCTTTTATCCACTGAACCGAACTGTCCAAACATCTCCAAACATAAGGCAGCTTTCAGATTGGAGAATAAACCTTTAAAAAGTGTCCTTAAGAACTATATTAATAAATACAATCAGATCTATGTTGTGTAATATGAAATATGTCCTTGTGAATAATCATCAAACTGCACAGTTTGTCAGAACTTTTTGCATCTTTTAAACTTTTTTTTAATGATTTTTTTGCTTCGGCTTCATAAATCCTTATAGGCAAAAAAGGCACAGAAATACACCAACTGTAAGCTATACCTTCCAGCACCAAACAGCAGACAGACAAAATGAAGATAACATCAAACAAAGACAGAGTTAAGCGACTGCCAAACAAAGACAAACCTAAGATAAATCAAAACAAAGACACACTCAAGCTGACGCAAAAGAAGAAGAAGAACGCCAAATGATGCCTTTAAGAGGTGTTAAACAGAGTTAAAAGGGGACAGTAAATATTGGACTGTCATTCTTAAAGTGGCCAGAAATACAAATATGTTAATTTTGTCTAAAAATAGGCAAAGGTTTGCTATTTGTATGAGCCATAATAACTGGGCAGTAAGATTATGGCAGATTAGTGTTGATGTTTTACTAATATAAACCTCTTTGAACTCTCACCCTGAGGGCATAATTCGGCTGTAATATAAATCACTACAAAGTGTGGCATATCATCCATTAGTATGAAGAACTGACAGTCCTGCTTTGTTATGAACTTTACATAATAGGCTGACTAACAGAGGAAGAGAGAAAGAAAAGGGGCACTGCCACAGAGCAGACAGATACAGCAATAAAAGGATTCAAATGGACTGCAACAGACTTATGCAGCAAAAGAGAAATGCATTACAAATGTATTTTTTTTCTTCTAAGTGAGGGGAAGATTGTGCATGTGAACCGTTTGTGTGCATCAGAAAGAGAGAGAGTTACAGAGGAGGCAGCTGATAGAGATGGAGGCACAAGGTGGTGTGGCCAGAAAGGCAGCCAAGACAAGACACTTCAGTCCTTGTAAATCACTGAAGAGACATCTATTACTTAATGGCTGGCTCAGTGGTAGCCTGGGATCACTTCTACAAAAAGGAAACAGTGGTTTGGCTCATGCCGGTTGAAAAAAAGCTTTTATTTTATAAAAATATATATTCCAGAAGATGTGGGGATCTTTTTATGACCAAACAAAATAAGTGCATATTATGAACCCAGTGAGAGCCATTTATACATACAAATACTATCCAATACAATACTATTCATGCTGCATTGCTGTCAACACCATGACACAACTCACACAAAATAGCAAGTTTTGAAAAAATATGTTGTAATAGAAAGCCAATGTCAAGCGTAACAGTCCAGTTTATGTATCAGAACTAATAAATCCTTTAAAAACCCACAAGCATTAGTACAAAAAAAAAGTACAGGCATAAAACGCAACCTTGTTCAACAGTGTACATTTGCAGATATAGTCAAAAATAAATATTGTTCATTAGACATTTCTATATTTAGAAGCCTTTACCCAACACCATTTCCCATAGGGCAAAGACTACCCTGGGTTTTAACGTCACAAGTGTGACAGCCGGAAGTGGCAAGAGATGAGAATGGACAGGGAGGACATTCAAAGTCAGGGTAGTTTCAACACTACATCATACAACATTGTTTATAACTGTTCTGAACGACTATACCTGAAAGAAAGTGAGAAAGGCAGATCAATTGATTTGTGGTGTCTAGGCTTGTAGGATTGTCAGATCTGAAAACACCTCAGCTACTGACTGCTTTTTGGATATATTTGTCCTTCATAAGCAATGACATTGGTGGAAACAATAAATAAATAAAGTACCTTCAAACCTGCATCACTTACTTGAGACAGGTGTCTCTCTTTGTTTGGGCAACAAGCATTAAGCAGCTGACTATCTACAGCAGCCAAAATGTCAAATCAACAGCCGCTGGTACAATATGCTAATTGTCTAGAAAGGCTTCTGCTTGGATGTCCTTGTCTTTCTGTCTGATTGTGTTTTGTAGCTAAAGCAAACTTTACCGTGTTTCCATAACAATGTTGCTAACAGGGACCATTGATCCGAGGCCAAACACACAGCAGGAAGAGGGTACATGAGGAACAGACAGTTAAGTAGACCAAACAACATTAAAACATGATGGGACAGACTGGGCATGTGGAACAAAGACACTGGCATAGGCTACACATTTTGTGTGTAGGCAAAGCATAGATAATGTTCTGTTTTCAAAACACCTGGAGATGATGAAGGCTACTCACACACAAACCAATCTTTGTCCTCTAAAGCCCTGCAAAATATGGGCTTGACTTGCCGCCTCTGTTTCAGCTAAAACAACAGGCAGTGATGTAAAAGGAAAGAATTTATATCACAAATATCAAATGCATTTTCCCTCATTTTGCCCAAACTTTTTCAGACAGTAAACGCAATGACAGACACGACTCCACTGTGTATACATGCATTTTTTAGAGTTACATTTCCTGGGGATGAGGCAATGCGTTTGTTTCAGGATAAGCAAGCATTTTGTTATAAGGTTTTGAATAAGCCTAAATATAGCAGTGTGTGCCACAATGGAGTATTTTGTGGGGTTAGGTCTACAATCAAATACCATTTTGCCAACTCAATAAATAATAACAAGAACAAAGAAACACATTTTCAAAGGACACTCCTTTAAAATATTTCACATCCAATGTTCAGAGAAACTTGAGTTAGTATGTGCTTGTATATATTTAAATGATTTAAAGATTCCATTGAAGGACAAGAAATAATCATATTGAGTTATAGCCCAGCTCTAAATAAGACCAAACCGTTGCTCCACATTTTAATTGAAAGTCTGTCACTTTAATCCAATTAATATGTGTCCAAATGTTTGTAGTGAAACCGAATGGTGCTACCTCCCTCTGTCACACAACCCCATGTGTTCCATAACTAATTTTCCATGACGCTGAACCAATTTGTGGCTTCATCAAATTAAACAGGGCATCAAAGCCTCTTAGTCTTTGTTTTGGATTTACACAAATTATCATTGCTAAAAGGGACGAGTCATATTCCTCAGATCTTGGAAGATACTGATGTACATAAAAAGCTCCTTTTAGAAGACCTTTAGCCAAACCGTTTTATTAATACAGTTGGATTTATTGCTCTAAACTTCCGAGCAGCACTTAATCAAAACCCACAACACAAGTCCCTTTTCAGTGATACAGACCAACATTCAAGGGTAGAAATGCTCTCCACATATTATGTATTTGAGGCCAAATGTCTTTTTGGCACCACCTCTGCTTTCAACAAATGACTTCCTCCCAGCTGTCAACGTTGTCAGAACAGCTGTAACTCTTTTTTTTTTCCATCTCCATTTGTACGCCGCTCCATCTTTCTTTCGTCTCTCAGATTCCTTCCTTCGTCCCCTCCGCCTGTTTTCTTTCCTTCCCAGTGAAGGAAGACTGAAGGTAAACAAACAGAGAGGGGAACTTGACGTTCAGCCTCAGCACACAGTTCAGCCCTCTGGCCTGGTTCCCACTTCCCTGACGTCATCCATCTGCAAACATACTGCAACAGTGCTTTTCACACACACCCACGACTAGGGTCAATCCCAGAGGCAGATATATTAAATGTATGCATAATGACAGCCACAAGGTTCAAACTAATTGATCTAGCGAAAATGCATACACGTTAGGTATGCATGTAAGTTGGTCAGAAAACACACTGCTCAACAAGAGTCCAACGTAAATCATTTTATAATAATATTCAATGCCATTATGGTGACTCTGCAAAATGATTCAACTGACATTAAAGTAGACCATAAAAGTGAGGTTTTTCTTATGATTTATGTGATTATATATGATACATATATGATAAAGAACAGCAAATGAATACTGCAAATGTTTTTGATTAAACGTTTTTACTCCTTGGGTTAACTGCATTATGGATTGATAAGAATATTTGTCAAGCACAACCCTATGGGAGCCCAGATGGACTGCCAAGTGCGATCAACTTCACGGTAACAGAATTGAAAAGGTCCTCTTAGGGCCTCCCGAGTAAAGCTTTCCGAAGTATGCACCACAGTCTAGCTTAGCCTCCCAATGACGTCAAAGCCCTATTAAGGCCAAATTACTGCAGCAGCAATGCCTCACTTCCCCCCTTTATTTCAAGGAAATCACCCAGCTTTTTCCAAAATATCTGCACCGTTGATTCCAGGCCAGCTTGTGTGAGCGTGTAGACCGGGATGTGTGTGTGTGTGTGTGTGTGTGTGTGTGTGTGTGTGTGTGTGCGTGCATGCGTGCGTGCGTGCGTGCGTGCGTGCGTGCGTGCGTGGCCCTCTGTGATGACATCACTAGGGTTGCAGAGGGGAAGGAAGTTGGAAGGAAATATGTTTGGTTAGACAGACACAAGACAGAGCCATATCTAATTAATGGCCCAGCAAAACATTCCTTCCTCAGATGTTCAGTTCTGGCTTGGCTCAGTTTGACTATTGTCTTTTTCTTCTTTCCATTTCTCTGTGAAACAGATAGAAGTACTACTTCCATGTATTCCGATTACATTCAGCACATGAATTTCCCACCATCACGATCCTAGTCAAATACGTTGAAGAGTAGCAGCTTATAAATGGTATGTTACAATCTACATTGGGGTCAAGGAGGTCAGATTAGGAATGAAATAAACAGCCTTTTCTTTGTGTAGTGGTATCCTTTGATTTAAGTATGGATGAACGTAAGTAACATATTTTAAGGTTAATTACGTGTACCTATGTCTTGAGATCTTTAATTGAGTTATGGCTATCCTAAAAAGAACCATGTTTGTCCTCACACTAAAACCAAGCTCAAGCTCAGCCACATATTTATTTTATCTGTTTTGCTCTCTCATCTATATTCAGCCACTGAGGCCACCTATCCGTCAGTCGTCCAACATGAAGTTAACTGTGTATTGCTTATTAATGAGCCTTTTTGAATAACAAATGGAGAGTCAAAACCCAGAGTAGGCTTAAAAAAAGGGTCGCCCTCAGGACAAAAAAAAAGGATCTGGGATGAAAGTGATTCATACGCACAAAAAACACGAAAGCATGTACGCTAAGAAAAGAAATGTGTGGGATGTGATCATTGCTGTGTGCGCACCAAACAAACAGTACAGTTTGTGGTCAGAAAGCAAAAGATAGGAGTACAGAAATAAGCGCACAGCGATCAATATGGGATAAATCATGTTTAGTCCATGTGGCCTGAGAAAAGGCTCCAAATCAAAGAGACTTGGATCAACAAAAATAGGGGCTGTGCAAAAATAGACAGGTGCTACGGCTTATGCCCTGCGATTTGAAGCCTTGGAATGTGCAAGTATTACATAAATATGTTGGTTTTTGCAAGTTTTGAATACGTTTTAAATCCTGCACCACGCTTGTGAAAATGTAGTACTGGCAGTATATCTACAGTTGACGAATAACATGTTACCCATGAAAAGGTCAAATCAAATAAACTGAGAATACATCTCCGAAAATTCTAGGAATCGCATATAATTACTGAGGGGCTGTGAGGGGCAGCCGGACTCAGAACTGAGCAGGGTTCTTGCTAAGACCTCTTTAGGTCTATTTAAAGAGCCGGCACATCTGCCCCCTGTTTGCCTTTCCAGGGCTGTAAAACCTGGAAAGTGAAAGGATGGTGAACCGTGATGAGGGAGGGGGGATAGTCTTTATGAGATACACACTTAGATTGTTTGCTCCGCAGACTTTGAATGAACAGAATGGGTCTTGTATATACACAAATCAACGTTCTCGAGTGCTTCTTTTTTATTTTCACTAGCCGGTTCACTTAACATGGCTGTCAAGAAACATAACACTGTTGTTATGGAAAATCTATTAAACTGAAGCACGCACAGTAAGCTGGATTATGCAATTTTCACATGTCAGGCGCTCCAAATAGCATCTGTTTGAAATGTGAGGACTTTGATACTTAGAAATCTTCTATAGCACAACATGGGTCGACTTCCACGCAGCACACTCGTCTTCACCAACCAAAGGTGGTGCTTTATTTCGAAGAAGAGAAAGAGAAAACCTAACATTTCCACAAAATATATACAAGTCTTCTTTGCAATGACTATATCATAACATGTGAAATATTCTCCATTTCTGATCTTTAAATGAGGGACAGACATGAATACATAACCCCATGAGCTATATCACTAACCCCTCTGTAGTTTCTCATCAATAGAGCACTTATTTTTGTAGTGACGATTTATTGTTGCCTAGCAGCGTCAGTCTAAGAATGTCATAAGCTATTTTGCTTGCAAACTTTAATTTGTTGGCAAAAAATCCTGAAGACACTCCATGCTTTGATAATTGCAACTCAAATGCCCTGAAACTGGTTTCCAGAGGTCAATGAGTGTGCAGAAGTCAAGAGTTAAACTGCATGTGTGTGTGTGTGTGTGTGTGTGTGTGTGTGTGTGTGTGTGTGTGTTCAGTCTGTCTGCAACTGAAATGCATCATAAAGGCTGCACTGATGAGACTCATGAGACTCACACAACGGCTGGATCAACGTTTTGAAATGAACAAAGAGCATTATGAAATGTGTTGTTCATAAACGCTGGAACCAAAACTAAAAGTATGCTTAAGGGTAATTGGCTTAGAACTATTTCCTTGACAATAAACTGAAACAAAAATAGCTGGAGAAAGGTGGTTGAGAGAAGCTTGACTCTCCTTTAAAGAAAAACATATTTTATTCATAGGCCAGATTTCAGTACATTCTGTTATACACTGAAATGTAATACATGATAATCACAACCGTGTAATGGGTGGTGTAAGGTAGAGGGTTCCTATGGGTCAGCTGGCTACAACTACTGTATGTCATGTGCAGTCCGTGTTACACAGTCACATGATTGGCACGTCGGCAATGGACGATGGCTAACCCATATTACAACAATTCGCAAGTCTGATCCAAAGCTACCATAGCTTCCTTATAGGCGCTTGGCCGTGTGAAAAACAGCCTATATTGAAAGCCTGTTGTCTGTGAACACGAACACAGACATTCTACTGATATGGGAAATGTTCCGATTTCAGCAAATTACTATCATTGTAAACAAAATAATGAGTCACATAGTGGGACAAAAAAGACCCATTAACTTGTTCAAAAATACATTCAGAATGTAAGAAAAGGTCATTAGTAGAAGGTAATTTATTTGAGCACTTTTATGGATCAAAGGTATTGGCTTAAATAGTCATTGTGAGTTTGGAGACGCAGTTAAACACAAAAAACTCATTATTGCCTGTCTGATTAAACAAACATGGATTTTAATGTAATGCTTTTAGATTAACGTACTGCCTGGAACCTGCATTGTGATTATTGCCCCTAGTATCTGAATGAATAGATAAGAACATATTTCTTCTTGTTCCACCAGACATTATTTTCCTCGTCTCTTCACACACACCAGTGTTTCCCCTAGGTTTACTGCTTTGGGGGGGTGGGATTATTGGGGCTCCGTTGGCG
>CALSBZ010000321.1:191090-204348 GCA_943591055.1 Gobionotothen gibberifrons | reverse complement strand
GACCCCCCCAGACCCCCCCAATAAAGCAAAAATGCACGTTTCAGAGTGGCCTTTTATTGTGGCCAGCCTAAGGCACACCTGTGCAATAACAATGCTGTCTAATCAGCATCTTGATATGCCACACCTGTGAGGTGGGATGGATTATCTCGGCAAAGGAGAAGTGCTCACTATCACAGATTTTTTTCAGATTTGTGAACAATATTTGAGAGAAATGGTTATTTTGTGTAAATAGAAAATGTTTTAGATCTTTGAGTTCATCTCATGAAAAATGGGAGCAAAAACAAAAGTGTTGTGTTTATGTTTTTGTTCAGTGTAGTACAATGTATTTTGTGCAAGTATTGACAAACCTAACAACTTAAGCCTTTCAGTTATTAAAAGAGCTTTTTAAAACAAACACACAAAACCTGCATATGAACATTAACTCTATTTTAAAGCTTTTGGAATTACAGTGCAGCCCAGTAACATCTTTCTTAACGCTAATATTAAAAAGCTGCTTAAAAAAACACAGCATTAAATCATAGATGCCTTCCATTTCAACACTTCGCACCTTTTTTATATTTCATGTGACCACTAAAGTATATCAGCCTTTCTACATCTTACATTTTCTTTCCTGCGTGCATGTATTTTACAGAAGGTAACTTCTGCCAAACTTCCATCACAAGCTCCATCTGCACTTATCCCTTCTTGGTAAATCTTTCATTTGAATGTCTACAGACTTATTCAGAAAATAAGGGAGAACAAGCCACCAGTGTCCCAGCTCTCCCTCCTTTTCTGCTGCTCTTGTACCCTTTTTGAGATTCTCTGTAGAGTTAAAGGAGTGATAGCATTTACGCCAGACGGACCAGTTGTCAAAAAACAATAGCGCTGTGCCTTCTAACATGTACGCATACACAAAACACACTCCACGCAACGGAAACCACAGAGTATGAGGGGACCACCAGAACATGAAATTAAATTTGATCAGGTGACAACTCACGCTTCATAGCCCCCAGTGGTAAAATCGAGTCTAGAAATAAAGGCAACAGTGAACAATGAGAGTCAGGGCACATACATGGCTGGCCTCTGATAGCGTAAAAAAACAAATACAAGGCAACTTTAAAGCCATTTTCAGGCTCAAGAGATACATTTGGTGAATGAATGGAGACATTGTCATTTTAAATCCTACTTTTAGCACAATGATTTGTTTATTTCGAACTTGTGATAATGTTTCTTCTGAGCCTGTACCAAAGAGGTTCGCATTCAGGGCTGACCAGAGGTTAACAGTACAATTGCTTTTGTCAGGGATCTGTTCAATAATTCAGGGATTGTGTAAATATGGTTGTGGCGGGACAAATGTACAGTCAAATATCCAGTTTGACCTGAGGATGGCACACAACTGTATAGTACTTTTGTGGGCAAAGCTATACATGTTCAAATTAGATCAACCTATCAATCTAAGCGTTATGTTTTCAGGCTCAGCTGTAGCCTAGATAGGTTAAACTTTGCTACTACTAGCATGTTAACATCCAAGTCAAATAATTGACCTATAATTGACATGCTAACATGTAATTGGATTAAGCTAGAATTCTGTGGGGCAGAAGTGATTGTTCAAGCAATACATTAGTCGGTTCAAAGAAAAATAATACCAGACATTGCTTGTCTCTAGCTTCGCTAAGGTGTACTGTTTCAGAATTTGCGTCATATGCAGGCAATGCCTATGTTACACTGTAATGGAAATGTTCTCTATTTTCTAACATTAGCCAAGAAAGTAATGATCATTCATTGATTTTTGAAAATAATCTTAAATTCAATAGTGAAATCACAATAACATCTTACCAACTTGTCCGACACATTGACTCAGACATTGACAAAAAGTACTTTGAGCAGAGCAGAAATGTGCCTTTATAACACCCATTATCAACATGCTTTAAAGTTTACTCTCAAACAGGTCTGTTGTTATATGGCTATTATACTACATATAATACCCATGACTGTTTTCCCCCCAGGTCTCCACAGTGTATGCAAAATGTCAAACATGAGATTTTCACTCATTTCACTACTAATATTTGTATGCAGTATGACTTATAGGAGCCCAAGTACCATCTTGATGCCATTCACTGACTTTCCACGCGTCACAACTAAAGGTGAAAACACACTTCCAGGCAAAGAATAAACTACTTCATGTTTCCTGTCAGAGCTGCTCAACCAAAGCCTGTAAAATCTCTTCTGATAAACAACAAAGAAAAGTGTGCTCGTCCACTTGTAGTAGGTGCTTGGCTCAGTGCAGCAAATGAATGTCTGAATGTCAAGTGCTATAAAGAGGCTGTGAAGCTTCATCTCTCACATAATTCCATTAACTCACTCATGTTCTGCCTCTCAGGCTTTTACCATATTTGTACATATTTGGGTGACATCCATTTTATACAAAAGGTCCATTTTCAATTAAACTAAAGACTAGATATAAGACTAAATCCTTTAGATGTTCTTGTACAACAAGTGAAAGCAAAACATTCCATTATGAATCTTATGCAGCCATTCCTAAGAAACAGTGTAAGAATGCAAACACACAGTAGCAACAGTAAATCATTTTAGTGAAGATGTCTACATTGAAAACAGCACGAAAATAAGTAGCTTTAAGAATTAGCTGCTTTGTCTCTATTTTCAGCCACATACGTATTTAGCAGCCGCCTTCAGACTGTGGCAGCTAGAAAACTGCTTTTATTCCTCCCGTGATTTGCTGTTGCAGCGGAGAGATGGTGGAAGAAATACTCTTTTCGCTCTAGTGACACAAGGCAGTTGCATCCTTGAATAATTAACTGCAATACATGTTGCTATTTTCCATAGTGGATAAACCAGGGTAGTCATTAAGTTATTAATTATTATGATAAGATAGTTACAGCAGATTGGTGTTTTATTAAGGAAACTCACTTACAAAGTCAGACACTGCCAGCTAAAGCTTTATTATTTTCCAAAAGTAAAAATCAAGCTTTTACTCTCTTTTAGTATAATATGTAACACATTTACTCTTCACCAGCATCCTGAGCATCTCATGGCCGGAGCGGTGGATGCTGTTGTTAAGATGGAGGTTGTTGAACCCCTATTAGAGACAATGAAGATGTTTTCTGTATGGTGTATGTATGCATTTTACTTTCAAATAATAGAAGCAAGCACGCTTCTACTCAAAGTGCATTCAAGAGAGAGAGACACATTTAAAATGGATAAATCAATCTCTTCTCCTGAAAGGCGTGACGGTCTCATGTAACTCTTTTTATAAAACAGCCTTTGAGTCAGTGGACGCACATGCACAAACACATGCACTAACACACACACACACACATGCACATACACAAACATGCACGCATGCAGACACACACATCCATCTAGGAAATGAGAATAGGCCTCATTCGTGGATAATGGTCCATCACAACCCATGATCGGAGTAAATGGAAGTAAATGGGATGCTGATTGAATCACAGCATTGTCATGTACACCAGATGGCAAAAAAAGGCCTTGCACTTTTACATGACACCAAAGCAATAAACGGCTTTTACAGAACCCATTTTGTAAACAAACCCTGGAGTAGATGGGAGGGGTCTATACATACAAAAATAGAAAGCTTGGTACTGAATGGATGGGGTAGAAGGGTTTGTGAATACTACTATAAACGGGTACAAGAGAATTTCCCTACTAGGTAGGTAAAGTCTCACTTTACACAACTTTATATCATATTTCATTACATCATGTATTATAAATGCAGGAACACCCAGTCCTCCTAGGAGAGTGGCCTCTTTAATTACCTTGCCTGAAAGAAACTGTTTAATTTGTCTAGAGACTCCTCACCGAACTATAGCACATTTGTTCTCACTGCTTTTCAGCTTTCCCAGCCTGTGGATATGAATTGAACTGCTGGCGTCATGGAAACATGCTCTGAGATTTGACAAAGGCAACCAATTTTGTCGAAGAGCCCTTAATAAAAAGGACTAACAAACAATTCTTTCTATAACATGAATGAAGTATAGACACTTCTACCAACACTGAAGGAAAAAAAAAAGTGACTCAAATAACAAACAGTTTTATCTAGGGATGTCCCGATCCGATTCCGATCATTTGATTTTGACAATTTGCCGATACCGATTTTTCCCGATCCGATCTTTATGCAATGCATTAAGAGAAAAAAAAGGAAAAAAGCATTCAAGTTGTCCCTTAAGGTTATTTTTGTATTTAAATGACAGTACCCAACTACCCATTCTATCCAACATGGATATAGCTTCTTTTTTTCACAGCAGCATTGGATCAGTTCAGTTGTGCAGCATTGGATCAAAACAATATAAAGCTTATCAGTAGGGATGCACGATAATTATCGGCCCGATAATTATCGGCCCGATATTAGGAATTATGACGTCATACCGATAAACCCGATAACAGTATTAATAGCACCGATAACATACAATATATTTTTTGGGTAAAAAAAAGAAAAAAATACTGCGGTGTGGGTGGATTGGGATGAGGGGCGCTTGTTTTTCACTCGGCTCCTCCCGTTTTGCCAGTACTGTGGTATTAGTGGTATAGGAAGAGGGGAGTTTTTCACAAATCCAGCGCTCCCTAACTCATGCCTGGCTGTGAAGTAAATGGTGTGAAGTAAATGGTGTGCAGCCGTGAAACCAGGACAGTAAACAAACATGTCGTCGGTAGTATGGGACTATTTCAAAGTAAGGCGCAGTGGCTGGACAAAGACTACAAACATTGACTGATTGACTCAATTATGTTTATTTGGGAAAATAAATATGGTCACTTTGAAGAGTCAAAACTGTTCTTGGCTTTGTTTTGTTCATAGTAGTAATGCTCATGTCATTTGCTCACTACTAGTCTTTTTTTTACCACCAGGTGTGCAAAAACGACAGGTACATTTAATATATTTATATATAATATTATTATCGGTTATCGGTATCGGTATCGGTCTTGAGAAGCAGGAAGTTATCGGTATCGGTATCGGTTTCAAAAAACCAATATCGTGCATCCCTACTTATCAGTGCTCGTTAGCTTACTGCTACTATTAGACACTGCGCCCACTCTGTTGCCAGATTTGAGAGAAATAAGCAACCAGGTCTATGAAAACAAGCCCCAAAGAAGCAACACATACATGATGTTGTGTAATTTGAAACCAAAACTAAGGCCTCAGTAGGGATGGGTACCGAGCCCCGGTATTAAACAGGCCCCGGGGCTGAATTATTAAAGACCGTGGTACCGTTAAGCTCCGACGTTATCAGTGTTTTTATCGGTACTGAAGACATCTAAAATATATATGTCGTATGTATTATTGCAGTTGTAGTGTCGCCAACTCCGTTTCTAATACGCAGAAAGACTGCAAAATAGTATTTTCGATCTTTCCAATTCAGACGAGATCTCTCTCCCCCCCATCTGTGTGCGAGGGGGCGGGGCAGTTTACACACACGTAGCTGCTACATGCAGCAACACACACACACGGAGGAGATGGCGGAGAGAACGCGTTCCGAGCTGTGGTTAAACTTTACCCGTCTCGATGCTCGTTACCAAAAGTGCAATAAGAGTTTAGCATGTAAGGGCGGTAACACGAGCAATTTGTCTAAACATTTAACAAAAGTGCACCACATCCAGACGGAGAAATGCACCGGGTTCGACTGTCTTTCTAGTAGCTCTGTCGCCCCATCCCCGAGTAACGTTTCCACGTCAGGTGTTATGTATGCTAGCAGCAACACACAGAGTTAACTCAATGATACAAACATGGGTTAATGATTAGAGGTAACTGAGTTATTTAGTTTGTTAAAGTTTCAGCTATTCTGTTTACAGTTCTGTCATCAGATTATTTAATACCATTTGTAGCATTTCCCTCGGGAATAATGGTTGTAGGCTTTACTGATGAATTTGAATTTATTTGTAACTACAGACCCAACGTAAGAGCTTGAGCCTCTTCGGGGGGTGCTAATATTTAAATATACAGTCCGTTCTTCTCTTTCTCCGCCGTTACATAGAAGATATTACTTTCCCAGTCACGTTGTTTCAAATGCCACAACAACATCCTGTCAGCCGCGTGAACTTGCCTTCAAAATAAAAGCATACATATGAAACAGGAAGTTCACCTAAATTACATTATAAGATATATATAAAACTGCAACGAAAGCAACAAAAACGATGCAACATCCCCTTCAGTCTCAAATAACACAAATTGGGTTATCTACACCATTTGTTAAAACATTGTTGTTTCTTTTGATGTGAAATATTATGTATTTAATTTAAATAAAAAGCAATGTTAGTTTTGTTCACAATTTGTTTAGTTAGTTTACCTTGTTTTTTTTTCTCCAAAAGAACCGATAAGAGTACCGTTAAAAGACCGGACCGATAAGCGGTATCGATAAAAGTAGTAGTACCGTTAAAACCTTAACGATACCCATCCCTAGGCCTCAGGATGACTTTAAGACTTGAACATGGTCATTTTTGTTTTGCAACATTAAATACAATTAAAACAAAAATATTAAAAAAAATTAAAATTAAAAAAAACAATTCCGATCCCCGATTCTTTTCCTCCCGATTCCGATCTTTTGAAAATCACGTGATCGGCGCCGATCCCCGATCACGTGATCGGATCATCTCTAGTTTTATCCATTTAAGCCATGGAGGGTAGTGTTGCTTGAAATGGTTTGAATTCTCAAAGTCATGCTTGACGGCTGAAACGATATCTGTCCAACATGAACACTTCCTTTTACATCTATGACATATAATCCCTCGTGGCAGAAAGCACAAATATGACACGGCAGTTCTAATCCTTACAATACTTTATAGGTCCACTAAAATGCAATACCAGCACAAATGATTCTCTGTGGTGTATGTGTTTTCACCTGTCTTCCAGAATACAGTGTGATTCCAAATGAGGCTTACACATTGTACAAACTCTAAGAATGTTTGGCGTGGGGCACAATACATTGTAAAATATGAATTCTCTTGAGATGCCTTGGCCTTTAAAAATGCCAGCGTGAGCCTGCAACCCAGGTGTCCTTCCAGCCATTCATCCGGCCATTCATTTGAGCCGCCTGCCCCCACATCCTGCCATTTATACAGCCATCCATCCAAAAGTCAATCCATCCCTTCAGCCTGCCAACAGAACAAGCAACTTCCCTTGGTTAAACAGGCAAAGCCGAAACAAATGTCTTTCTTTAATTCTTGGATTGAACCAACTATTCAAGGTCTGCTGAATAAATCCAGATGGGATCAAGTAATTATGTGATGATGACTAATCAGGGTTTGTAAACAATTGTAAATTATTTTGTACATTTGACAGCCAATGTTCCCCAACACGTTTCTCAGAGCAGTTACTGCCAGAGCTAACACCCAGTCAAACATCCGTACGGCAAAAAGTAGGACAGTCTATTAACTACTTCAAAGATTCAAAACACATGGATGTTCAGTTAACTTAGCTTTCAATGAGAATCTTATTATTGGCTTTCACTGAATGTCATTATGCTCTGAGTCATATGGTTAATGGAATAAAAAAATGAGTGTGGCCTTCTGCAAGAAGACCTGCTTTAGTTTATTTTTTTCCCTGTGAAATCCTCATTCAGTTGATAACCTCCGTGCTAGCGCGATTCAAAGCGTTCTCCTGTGCTCTTTTCACTGCACTGACCAAGCTGTTAATCTGAAGTCAAAGTTGAAATAAAAACTTCAGATTTATCAACAAGGCCATGTTAAAGGTGAATACAGGTTCTGAAAGTGGGCATACTGTATAGTAGATGACCCAGTGACTCAGGTCAGCCGCAGCTTGGGCGATGTCAGCTGATTTTGGTGAGCCGGAAAAGCTGCATGTCAGCCAAAGAAAGGGAGGTGCAAGTGAGAGCTACTGCAGCAGAGAAAGACATAATGGTCAGAGGACACAGAGAACGGGGAGAAGAAACACATCTATCTCTGTTTCCCATAATGCATCACCTCTCTATCCCTCCCAGGGAGAATATAGGGATAGTGGTTGCTGAATGAGCTGCTTACACGAGAAGAACGGAGCAGATTTTTCCCAAATGGACTGAAAGAGGGAATACATTATTTCTTTGCTAAATGGTTCTGGTCAGTGTTAAAACTAATCTAGGCTGAGGTAGAACTGTAAACCAATGAACTGAACTAGACTGATTGAACTTCTTTAAAGTCACAGACTTTATGCACCTGAATTCTTTGATTTGGTTATTGTGAGACATCATGGCCCATCTTATTACCCAATGTTTTCATTGTTCAGTAGTGTTTCCAAGTTCAATTTAAAATCCTAGAAGATATATAGCCCATTTTCCATAATTGCAGGGAGAATAGTATTGTTCTTGGTAAAACATTTATACATGCAACCCATTGGCAACCTCACAACAATCAGCAATGTAGGCTGAGGGAAGCCAGAATTTCCTTTACAGAAATAGTTTCAGACTATGTAAACATTCCTATTCACTTTCTAGCCTATGGATATGGATAAAATCAATAACCCTATTACATACAAAGCTACAGCCATCAGCCAGTTATCTTATTATAGCACAGAGGGAGAAAGCTAGCCTGGTGCTTTCCAGGATTTTCTGGCCCTGAGCAGTGACTTCCAAATGTCTCCAATGTTTGCCAGGTTACGTCATGGTATACTCCAGATGACAATAACCCC
Organism: Gobionotothen gibberifrons; assembly: GCA_943591055.1. Lineage (NCBI taxonomy): Eukaryota > Metazoa > Chordata > Actinopteri > Perciformes > Nototheniidae > Gobionotothen > Gobionotothen gibberifrons. Next base: position 195,716 of record CALSBZ010000321.1, on the reverse strand, counting down.
CAGTAGAAACAGAAATTGTGATTTTCACCATTTTGTGTTTGTGATGAATAAACAACAAGATATGACATGTTTTATAGATGTTGGTAGGTGGAATTTTTACTCTGTTGAGTCATTACTTTTAAGTTTTTGTTTGAAGTATGAATGAAGAACGAGTTAATGGAGGGCAAAGGCAGCAGTAACATGACAGGCACACACCCAGACAGGCAGGGGGGGTTAAGAGGACAGAGAAAGGAGGCTCATAGAACAGCTCATACTCTCCGGTATTGCTTAATGATTTCTTCTGTGAGTATGGAGTTTTTTTAAACTTGTAGAAACAACGGATAGCCAGTCTAACATTTCCAGTCGTAGGGCTGTGATGACGCAACACAGCCGACAGCAGACAGTAATCCCTTCCCAGAGAATATACACAGAGAGACGTGATCTCGCACAGCCCCATGACTCCAAATCTAAGTACAGAAAACATTGCATAAGAGCATGACACTGGGGAATTTCAAAGACGAAAAAATTCCAAGAACTTCCAGCTATACTATCAGTCCTCCATCCATCCTCTCTGCCATACTTCTGTCTCCATCTCCGGAATCTGTCCCCAAGTTGTTTAATCTTAGTTGTCATTCTTATTTCTCTTTTGTCTCTCCCACAGGATGGACAGGACATCTTGACTTTGAGGAGACGAGGGATGACACTCAGCGCAACGTGTGCATCCATGATAAGAAAAAAAGAGAAACAAAACGAGCTCCTCTATTTGTCTTCCCCTGACCAATAAGGAGGCTTATTTTTACGTGAGGACTGTCAACAAACAATGACGCCCTGTTTCCTGGGATTGATCCAAATAGGGCGTTATGTGGTAACAGATAACAGCTAGAATATGATCTTATGCATCCATTTTACTTTTTAAAGGTGACAATGAGTACACAGTTAATTTAATTTTAAGCAGATTTAACTGTTTTCTAAACCATAAACTAGACACGTATATCAGGTATTAAAGTTTGGCCTGCATTGTGAAGGAAGAATTTTTTTTCTGTAGCGATTCTACTGTAAGTGACAGGAAGTTGCATATATCCAGCAAGTGGAAAGAAAAAAATAAAGACAGAAAGATGAACCATGAATTAACTGAAGTTAATCCTTGCATTAACAGACATCAATAGGGTATTCAATGCTGTGTTTAGAATTTTGGTGGTGAGATAACACATTTGTTCAAGTGTGATCACAGATTGAGCCTTTAATTACACTGTTCTTGCTTCTCATGACATCCATCTGTTCACAAGCTCAACGTACATGACAAGCAAGCTCTCACTACTCCCCTGGGCTTGAAATACACACATGGTGAAGGCTCAAGGTTGATTTACTGAACGAAAAACGTATGTGTGAATGCAAACACACACCTGATGCGCATACATGAGTCACACACACACATTGCAAAGGTATTTAAGGTGCCAAGCAAGAAGATCTGCATGCACATTTCTATAATTACACCCTTATATTAGAAGGTGACATTTCCTTTTTGACCACAGCTTTCTGCATGAGTCAGTGGTGGAACGCCTGTATCACAGCTTGGAGCACTAGTGGCAGCAAGAGGAAAAATTGACTTGTGTTTTTTCTTTAATTTGACAAGAGTTACCTCTGTATGTGCAATCATATTGTTAGCCTTTAACACAAAAGAGAGATGCATTTCAGTGACCTCCTTAATTCTACAATACTTTTTAAAAGTCTTACAACATTTTTTACATTGAGTTGGTGGACTGAATAGCAAGATATTGAAGTGACGGAAGCTGAAAAGATTAGCAAGAAAGTATTTTATCTTTTTCATCTCTAGCTTTGCTTGCTAAAAATAACTTACTTTTGAAATGCCCTAATTATTTGGTCAAGGTGCTGCTTGTTATATATGTGATTCTTCTCTAGAGGTTAACAAATCTAATTGGGGTTTACATCATAGTCTCTGGATTGATAGATGCCAGTGGTGACAGTGCTCTGCAACCAGACCATTGTTCCACCTGACTACTAGCCCTCAGCTAGAATAGAACCAGACAAGAACCCCCAACGGATCACAACAACACATGGGTGTTAATTTAAAGAAAAGTGCTGTTGTGCTGTATGGCATACATGCAAGGACAAGAAAGCAATCACTTTCACCCCCACCATTTCCATCTTTCTAATTTTAGACCAGAGTTTTGAGACCAGATAAACACAAATGCTTAACACAGACAATGGCTCTTTCTTTGTATCATCAATCAATGCTGCAGAAGTGCAACTGCTAGTGGTATAAAACAACCCTAAATGCTGAAACCATAGCTCTGCATTGCGTTAGTCTAATCATGTGCAACCAATAGGGTACCATGAAATAAATGCATCATTTACAAGGGAGTTCTATGGTGCTGATCAACGAGGTAGCCTAATAATAATGATAATCTGCAATTGTATTAGATCTGTCCACTTTAGAATATATTTGTTTTAGATACAAGTATTTAATAGAGAGCTTGAAGTGTACAGCCCTGGCTGTTATTAGGTTTTTTAAATAAGCTTTAAAAAAGGGATGATTTAAGTTATTTTCCGCGTAATCAAACTAAAAGTAGTGATTAGCCCTAGACGTCAATCTGGGGTTAGCGGACTAGTTTTAAAAGGCACCGCACCAACATGTTAGACGGAGTATTGTCAGAGAAAGAGAAAGGCAGAACGTGAGGAACTGATAGACTAAAATAAGTACTTCAAGTTTATCTTGTAGCCTTTTCAATGCAATTCTCAGACATCCTGCCACATGTCTGGGACAGCAAACACAACGGTTTAGCTGTCTGAGTGGTCTGAAAAAAGTCAGAGGTGAGAAATGACACAAACAAGTTCACATAGACATTAAAAAAAGACTACAAAAAACTCACCTCCTCCACAGTGAGGGGCATGCATATCCTGTACTCCTTCAGCAACATCTTCCCCCTCCGCGCGTCTCTTGAATGTATTCACAATGTGTCAAACCAGCCCAGTAAACGTTCCCTCCGACGGGATGTGTGTAATATCTGGAGGCGTGTCAGCGCATGTGGGGGGATGGTTTGTCCGGGTTAAGAAATACACCCCGAGTTACGTTTGAGTTCTTTCATCGGAACCAGCGGTCACTCTCTCCGGTAGGGAACGCGAGGGCAGAAATGAGTTCGGTCAGGATCGTCCCCTCCTATAATGATGATAGTCAAGCTAAGAACAGCACCGGAACACATAGGATCCTGGCCTCCAAAATAAGAGTGTGCAATATATCACTACGAGAAAATATAAATACACTGGAGATATCCCTGTTGAATATTCTTTTGATTCTTATATAGTCTAAACATGTATAAGCTGGTATCACTGAACACTAAATTAGGCTTGCTATAGCTTTTAAACAACTGCGTCTACAATCATTGAACTGCATGCCTTGTTTTAGATTTACTTGATGTATTTTAATAATACTTTTATAACTATTTATTCAAACAAAATATGTTTGGCTAATTCTAGCATTATTTCAAGGCCCTCCTTAAAGTTGATAGGAAACTAAAATGAAGATTGATGAGCTTTATCATGTGCACATGAAATGTCTTTCTTTACTTTGAAAATAAAGTTTAATATTATTATTAAATAATAAAATATTATTCCAGCAGTAGTAGCTATCTATCTATCTTTCTAATGATCTATATATCTTTTTCTGTCCATCCATCTATATATCTAATCTATCCACTCGTAGGGTCAAGTCATTCTTCAATACGAAAATTATTTTTGAAAACGCATTGAACGGATGTGAGTTTGCCTTATGCCAGGTAGCTGCAAATTGGTCTATTCTGTATACCGCCACAAATACGAAAAGCTAAAAGTACAACTTGCTGATAAACAAAATAATGTGCTTTTTCAGAGTGAAGTTTCGTGAGACCGCCACCATGGTACAGTGAAGAAGGTTTTGAGTTGGATAATCAACAGCCATTCTCTCCCGTCTTCTTCCTCAGTTTCAGTCTGTCAGTCAGAAGAAGGGTAGCGTATATCCAAGTCCTCTCCCTTGACCACAGGGTTTTACTTAGGGACCATCAATAAATGACTCTTAAAAACACACAAAACCAATGTTATTTTCAATACACCTGTGCAAACTTGCATGAAGGGAAAATGTGGCTACAAAGTATGCTACCACTTCCATGTCATGTGACAAGTGATTCAAAACATATACCAAATAATATTAATAAACTGGACACATTCAGTAAGACACAACTCTTTAATTGGAGTTTAGTATTTCTTCTGTCTTATTTGAATATTATTGGGAACATTTGAAAAAAAGTCTTGAATCTATTAACCCTCCTATTGTCTTCGTTGTCTTCGTTTTCCCCCCCTTACTTTGGTGTTCATGCATGGTCAAATTTGACCGGTCCTGTTTTAACTGCTATTACATTAACACAAAAGCCATTAATCTTCACCAAATTTCATTTAACACCCTTTCAAACTGTAAATATTGTATCAGACTACTGGTATACATGAACAACTGCAGTAAATATACAAAGAATAGACACTGAACATGTATTGCGTATGCCAGGTGTGATCCATGTGGGGAGATGGGCACATAAGAGCGGAAAATGTGTCAAATTGTGTGTGTGTGTGTGTGTGTGTGTGTGTGTGTGTGTGTGTGTG
>CALSBZ010000321.1:148776-186090 GCA_943591055.1 Gobionotothen gibberifrons | reverse complement strand
TTCAAAAATATAAGCACTGACAATAACTGTGTTATACATTTGTTTTACATTCATTATCATGATCTTGTGCGCGTTCATGTCTGTTGGAGGAGGTGCTCTGTATGAAGTCTGAAGGAAGGGGCGGATTCTTTTCGGCTGTGTACTTTGGAATTGTTGTGCACTCCGAGGCGGTTTCTCAAACTTACCTACTGATCCTTTAACTAATCCTAACGAGATACTACGGTCAAGCCAGCTTCCACTTCGGAAAAAGCAGTCAAGCCAGCCCGCACGTTGTATTGCGGTGCGCGAATATCCTATGCATTACGGGACAGGCCTGGAAAAACTGCCTTCAAAATAAAAGCGCTTACTTGGTCAATAGCAAATACACCTACAAAACATACCAAACATATTCATATATACTGGAGCTTAAATTAAGAAATATGTACTGTATAATGTGATCAATAATTATTTAAAACAAACTACGTAGGCCTATAGCCTAACTACCACATCAGGGACGTGCACAGACATTTGGAGGGGCAATTGCTCTAAACTGGAAAAAGGGCCTCCCCCTCGATAAAAAACACAAGACCTTTTGAAAATTGTAACTTGTTTTTAATGTAAAAGAAACTAAACGATTATTACATCAACTAAATTGAACAATAATTCACATCTCATAACAAAATAAGCCGACTACTTGCATTCGGTAACTTGATTTAAAAAATGAAAACCAGGAACATTTTCTGTTTTGCGGTCCATATGTCATTAAAATATCTAATGTTAGTAACTATTACAGACAAAATGGGGACAATTCTGTTCTAATGTAGTTTGACCATTGTAACTGAGTAGTGCAGTCCAGACATAGCCTACTGAGAAAATAGGGCCTCTAACTAATTACCTTAAATAAACTCACTAATTGCAACAACTTAGGTTGTTGGTCGAGTTTCAAAATAATACTTCTACATACAGTAGGCCTATATGTGACAATGTAAGTGTTGCACGGCCAGATAGCCTACGGCTGGAGAAGCTGACTCAGATAAGGAAATATTGTGATATTATATGATCGATGATCTGATATCAGTGTGATATGAATGATAAGTGCGGCACGTCGGCGTCTTCCCTGCATACGGCTGTTTAAACTGTATTTCCTTTATCCTGTAATATGACTTGATAGATTTAAACTCCGCACACTGAGCTCTGGTCAGCAGGCGGTGCTTTCACTGAGTTGATCTCTTTTCTATTGACGCCGGGGGCGGGCAGCGTCAGGTAAAAAAAAGTTATTTAGCCTTCCCAAACCTGAGCCTCAGGCGCCGCCTATGGAAGTATAGTGTTTAGACCTTTAGCCCATGCTACAGATTAGACAGAAGGCAAATAACACTGAAGAAACAGGCAAAGCAAAGTCCCCATGTCAGCTGATTTATAGCTTTAAGGCGTCATTCAGTCATTGAATGCAAATCATCTGCAATTACATTTTAGATGTGCAGGTCTTTAGGTTTGTAATTGATCAGTTGACAATAGGGAGACAATGTAAACAGCATGGTGAAAATGCATGGTTGTTTTGGTGTGGGCCTATCAGTCATATGTTCCATTTCAAACAATTAAACCATGCAAAGTGGAGTGGCCTGCAGATGTACCTGCACATGTCCTTTGCTGTTAAGCTATTATTTAGATCGTTGAGACTTTACATTAAAGGTGGGGTAGGTAATTTTGGAGAAACCAGCTCGAGTGCGCTAGAATTTGAAAATACACAGACGCACCACACACGAACGCGCACATGACCAATGAGGGCACGAGATAAGTTTGTGCACAGATGGAAGGCTGACAGGCAGGTAGGCCATCCAGTTACTTTAGCCGGCCCAGCTAAAATGATTGGTCGTGCTTTTTACAGTACTACGGCTTCCACAGAAGAAATGTTGTTATGGATTTTTTGTCAAAGCACTTAAGATATTCATTGCTATCGGGATGTTCAGAGCATTCCATGGAATATAACAAAAAGTGTATCTCGAGCCGGTTTCTCAAACTTACCTACCCCACCTTTGAGGTGAGAAATCAAATTGAGATGTATGCATTTCTTACAGTATGTCCCTAACACCTTCTAGTCTCATGTCATGGTAGAGTAATATGCCTTTCAGCAGTTTGGTGATGTCTATGGTTTGGGATTACTCCTAGTAAACAAGGACGTCCTTCCCTGTCCTAGCATTTAAAAAGATCTGCTCGGTCAAATACATATAGGCCTACTTAAAGCACAGCTGAAAGACAAGTGACTGAGATAAGCCTGTATCTGTGATGACAGCACTCTTATGAACACAATTAGTTACACTTACTTATGCTAGACAAATAGAGCGAAACCATCTAAACACATTAATAAACAGTCACTTTTAATCAGGGGAGGGGTTGCATTGCTGACACCTCTGATGTATTTGGGTCTACACTCAGCAAAATTCACGCTCATATTTCTGTATTTAAGATGCCGACAAGCACTATTTTGCGCTGTCAGCGCACATTCAGCGTTTCCCCCAGAAATATATTCATGCAGGGTTGCAAACTCTCTGAAGCAGATTTGAATTTTAACTCTCCACATAATCCCTAAACTAATGTGTGAGCAGCTTCCTGAAATAGGGTCACCAACATTTTACTCCATAGACTCCATACCATGCCTTCACATGTAGATGTTAGGTTACAAAGTTATTGAAAGAAAATATGAGACGATAAAGTTATCCATTAAATTAAAGGCCGTTGTTCTTTGTGTCTTTAACAAAGATACAACCGTTATGTGTTTGACCAGGAAACAGTTTAAAGGCCCTGTTTGGTTTAGTCCCCTTTACCTGACATTAGTCTTATAATACGTTTATTTTTATTTTGTGTTCTCCATAATGGTCTAACTTTGTGTAGCAGCAGGACATTTAAATGGGTTTTATGAATGAAACGATGAATGAAGTGAGTATTTCCTTTCTGGCAGTCAGTGTTTAACCCTTGTGTTTTGTTCAAAAGCTGTTACTGTTCATGGTGTTTGCGGGTCAATTTTGACCCAAGATTGATCTCAGTCCAAAACACTCAAAAATAATGACTATCATCCAATATTGTTTTAACTACATCATAACTAACTTAGTATGCATTCATAACCGTACAATCCTGTTGTAATTTTCTTTTATGGCCCCAAAAAACATTACACCACATATTTAAGTAAAACATGTGATTCAATTCACTCATTATATTTCCTATAGTGAAGACGGTGGATCATTGCGTTATCTGAATAGACTAATATTATAATTCAATCTCCCCAAAATAAGTTTTACATTATTGTTACAGTGGATGAAGGGGGTGTGGTGTCTAAAGTGAAAGATGAATCTTGATTGGGCCACATTTGACCCAGAGTCACCCAAAACAATGCTGTTGGGAGATCTTCGGACTTGGCTAAAATGGTCAAAATCAGTTTTTTGTGTTTATATAGCTGTTGTGGAGGATATCATGAAGCCTTGTTCCGTTAAAAAAAATAGAGCGTAGGCCTAGTTATTATATAATTTTAACTTGAAACGGGTCACGGGAGACCCGAACACAACATAAGGGTTAAGCTTATGCGCCATTCGAAAGGAACTGTCTTTCATGTGAGAGGCATGACCACTTAGTTCAGTAAGGTCTGTGTTGATTAGAAAACAGACTAGAGCCTGATGTCATGTGAGCTGCTGCGTTAGTAATACCAAACAATCCTGTGAGTTCTGAACTCCAGGCCAAATCTCCCACTGTTTTTAATTATGGAAAGTGTGAGTTATGTTGGAGCTGACTAAATTGTGCCAAAATCAATAAATGAAGGCCTCATCTATGTATAGCCTACTGTAGCCTACTGTACATGGCACTTGCACTGCACAACCTCTTATTGTCATAGATGAACTGATAAGAATTGCCATTTGAGGCTTCATTCAGTTTCCTTCAGCTGAACTATTCTTGATGTTCTAGTCCGATAAAGGTGCAAAGAGCAGTGTGAATATGTGTATGCCTTAGCAATCCCAGTTCTTGTTTCAATCGTATATTATTTTCAGTAGATTCATGTCACATTCAGTTTAAGGTCTATGCTGAGTCTGCAAGCTGATTTGAACTTAGGTCTTAAGGGCTTTCTCTGCCACGCGCAGGAAATTCACTGACCCACATTAGCTTCATTTATGGGGGCACTGGACTGGAGCCTTTCAAAGCATTGAACTGTGTGAAGACAGGAATGCACAATTCAGACATTGAAGGGACACCTTCTGGTGGCCGGTGGCCATTGCACTCTGTTGCCATTAATACGACCGTGTCCATTCACAAAGTCCTCAATTCACCCTGATTATTCAAATAATGAGTAGGCCTACAGATCTGTTGTTACACCTTTAACATGTATTTCTGTTGTTTTTGTCACTATCCTCTTTTGTGTTAATTCTCCTCCTACATTATCATCTTCAAGGAACGACAATGGTATTTCCTTGAAAGCTCGAAAGGTGTTTCATTATTTAACATTTGCCAGTATAAATAGACTGACATTGCAACTAAACCTTGGATAAACCTCGTCTGGCCGCGGTCTAGGCTCTTGTTACGCCTGCCTGACATATTTTTTGGGGGGTCCTCACTGGGTCCTTTAGGCGCCACAGACAGCCCACTGACTCTCTCCTCTGATTGGTCGCCTACCTTTTCGTTCCCTTGACAAGCAAAATAGTACTAGGTAGAGTTTGGACGCAAGAAAAGAAAAGAACCGTACATAATCTTAAAATGGACACCCCGAAGATTATCGAGGACCGATCCGAAAGATCTGATGGGAAGATTATGAAGATGGAGGTTGACTACAGCTCAACTGTAGATCAGCGTCTCCCCGAATGCGAGAAAATGGCGAAAGTAAGTGTGAAAGAGAACAGCGCCGGCTGAGTCATGGTGCATCAGTGTGTTAGCATTCAAGCTAGCATCGACTGTTTTTCTTTAGAACCACACTGAAACGTATTATACCTATTTATTGAGCGAACATTGATTACAAAAGGTTGATGTATGTTTGAACTTTAACACGTCCAAGTAACAATTTCTTTATAACAGAGTTTGTAATTGTGCTTGCTAGCATGCTAACGTACCTCATATACATCATCTTAAGCTAACTAGCTAGTCAGGCAAAAATGCCTATTCTATTTGTCTCCATCAAAATACATACAAAGTATGGGATAACATTCGTCCCAAGTACAACAAGTATGAACTGATGCTAACGTTTGTATTACGTGTTGCAGGAGGGCAAGCTGCAGGAGGCAATTGAGAGTTTGTTGTCACTGGAGAAGCAAACCAGAACGGTACGTGGTTCCTGACAGGAACGTTACATTTACTTTAATTTATCTGTGGATGGGATTGATTCATGAATTGACTTTCGGCTATTTCTCAGCTCATTATTAAGCTGAATGATTCACAAAATCTGCCTCATTTTTATGTGAAAACATACAAAAGGAACTAATGTATGTCTTGTTTTGTGTGTATTTAAGTCCTTGTTCTTATATATCTGCGTTCAACTCCTGATCAGGCGTCAGACATGGTGTCCACCTCTAGAATCCTTGTGGCTGTGGTCCAGATGTGTCATGAAGCCAAGGACTGGGATGCCCTGAATGAAAACATCATGTTGCTCACAAAAAGGAGGAGTCAGCTGAAGGGGGTACGATATTTATTTTTCCCTTAAGCCTCTTTTTATTTTACAAGTTGTCCAAACATAGTCCTGTTAGTCCAATAAAGTAAATGTTCTTGTGCCACAATCAAGTATTCTTTCCAGCAGCATTACTGACTATTCAAATGACCAAACAATAAATACTGTTAGTCGTCAAGATATCGTTCACACCTTGTACATGCGGCATTATTCTCTTGTTTTTAAGCATTGGATTCCGCTTTTTAAATAATTTCCCCTGAATGACAAATATATGTTTTGGGAAAATACCCATAACCAGAAATTATACAAGTTACTGACTTCACAGGATTTCCAACAAACATGATTTACCTAATGCTTTGCAGCCATTGCTTTTCATGCTCTAATGACAACTCATTTTTGTATTCCTCTTTGTCTTATCAGGCTGTTGCCAAGATGGTGCAAGAATGTTACAAGTACGTGGATACGGTGACCGATCAGCCCATCAAGCTGAGACTTATCGACACACTTCGCACAGTGACTGCCGGCAAGGTCTGTAATGTATACTAGACAAAAATAGAGATGTGAGCCATTGTCACATTAAGTACAACATGTCACATGTGCTAGACGGCAAAGCTAGAAAGTCATAGTTCAAATATGGCAGAAGAAAGATTTGTGTACTAGGAATCCTTCTTCAGGGTAAGGACACGATTACATTTAAAAAGGGTTTACGCTATTTGATGGTCTAATTTTAATGGAAAATGTGTATTCTCTCAGGAGTGGATACAAATATATGGGTTACTTTGTGGTGATGACTAGATGACCATTTCACCTGAGACATAAACGCTTTTACCCTCACTAATACACTAAATATGTTCTCCTCACAGATCTACGTAGAGATTGAGCGTGCCAGGCTGACGAAGACCTTGGCAAATATCAAGGAGAAGAACGGAGAGGTCAAAGAGGCAGCTGCCATTCTTCAGGAGCTGCAGGTAAAAGACTGATTGCTTTTATTTTCTTTAAAATGAGGAAGAATCTGTATCATCATTGTGGGATCAAATAGGGACACGTCTATGTTTAAGTGCTTTGAAATAATTTGATTGTTGGGCATATCTTTTGTCACCATTATATAGAGAGAAAATGCACACATGGTAATGGATGTGAAGTTTAAAAAAATGGTTTTCCCAACTCAGGTCGAGACATATGGCTCTATGGAGAAAAAGGAGAAGGTGGAGTTTATCTTGGAACAGATGAGGCTTTGCATCGCTGTGAAGGATTACATTCGCACCCAGATCATCAGCAAGAAGATAAACACCAAATTCTTCCAAGAGGAGGGCAATGAGGTAAGAGAAAGGGACCCGGAATTGAGTGGCAAAATACTTCTGTAGTTTGGTTGAGTTGGCAGCCACTTATGATGAAAAACATTTGGTGGCAGGCCTGTGTGTTTGTTTTACGTTGGCGTTTGTGAACTTTGGAATATCTCTTTTTTTCTAATCAACAACTCAGGAGTCCAAGCTGAAGTATTACGACCTGATGATTCAAGTTGACCAGCACGAGGGCTCCTACCTGTCTATCTGCAAACATTACCGGGCCATCTATGACACCCCCTGCATCTTGGCGGACAGCAGCAAGTGGCAACAGGTACACAGACTTTCCTTTGAGGCCACACTTTCATATATCAAAGTATTGAACATATACATTTAGCTATTTTCAATGACGATCTTGACATAGTTTGCAGTAATATCAATTAAACATTATATCTGTTTCAGAACTGTTGACTCACTTTGGATGCTGTTAAAACGGTAATGAATGCATTTTTTTTTTCAGGCCCTAAAGAGTGTGGTGCTCTACGTGATTCTTGCTCCTTACGACAACGAGCAGTCAGACCTTGTGCACAGAATCAGCGAGGACAAGAAATTGGAAGAAATCCCTAAATACAAGTAAGACATAAAATATTATTTATCATTCCACAGACCCAATGTGATTTTGGGCAAAATCGAGTACATGCAATGCGGCACTTTTTTTTTAATCAAGAGCATTTTTGTTACGATGAATGGGTAGAGGTGGATCCCAGGAGGAAGACAAACATACATCTTTCAAAAGGGAAGGCTATCTGAATCAGCAATCGACTGTACAACATGACAACGTACATAATGTGAACATATTACATTTAACGCGTATTTCAATTACTTTGACTCACTTTGCAATTGTGACATGATTTGAAATATCAGTAAATTATAATTTCTGAAACATTATTCACATTATCGTTGAAGATTATATATTAGAACCGGGTTTTGTTTAAAAGGTTCTGCCCCAAACAAGGATATTTTAATTAGTCTGTACAATTTCGTTTGTAATCCTGGACTTCACCTCAGCACCACAATATTATTTTCAAATTGATATTTTCACACATTTAGCCTTCTCCTAATATTACAGCAATGTGGGTATTGCACTAGTCCATATTGCGATTTCAATACATTTCGATCATTGTGCAGTCCTACTCAGCACATGTAGAGACAACCGTTGCCTAACTGTTCAATTAATGTGTTTGGGTTTTACAAAACGTATTAGATGTTTAAGTACAGTTGTTATAGGGCCATCATGTGCATACACTCTACAGCTGGTGGTAAAATCACGGGGAATGTTCAATATTTTCCTCCTCTATTCACAGGGACCTTCTGAAACAGTTCACCACGATGGAGCTGATGCGCTGGGCTGCCCTGGTGGAGGATTATGGGAAGGAGCTGAGAGAGGGCTCACCTGACAGCCCCGCCACAGACGTCTTTTCTACTTCAGAAGAGGGGGAGAAACGGTGGAAAGATCTGAAGAACAGAGTTGTGGAGCATGTAAGTCCCCCAGTCAAGTGTAGGCCTTTCTAATTTGGAACTGATGCATACATCTTTAGGTGGGTTTGATGATAATGTGTTGGTGCTTGGAGACATTTAATTCAATATATTTTCTAAGAGCTCCTTTACTGCCTTGATGTCAAAAACTAGGCTGGCAGCCAGGAACATTCAAACTAAAATTGGTCATATAGAAGCATCTTATCGTGACAAATATTGGCAATGAAAGCTGCAATAGACGTTATAAAACTGTCACTTTGAGTTTGGCTCGGATAAATGGGATAGGATGAGAGTAAGTGATGAGCATTTATAGTGAAAAGTGAGAATATGAATGTCCTCTTAAACACTGACAGTCAAAGTAGAACTGTCTGATTAAAGGTATTGATATTAAATGACATTTTTCTTTTTCTTTTTATACGTCCTACATATAATGGGGTTTTCAAACTCAAAATTCGATTGATTATTTAAGTGGTTGTGAATCAAATGATATGTAGTCAAATGGATAGAGAACCATTGAAGTGCAATGCAAGCAAATGGGTAAAGTAATGGGTGTCATATAAAAGCTTAACTGGTAGACTTTTATTTACACTAATAAAGCATACCTGTATTTGATTGGCAATGGATGTTTTTATTCATTAATATATTTTTTAGCGTGTTGATGTGAAGGACCTTTTTTAAAAATATATATATATAACTATAATATGATATTCTGCTGCATAAATGTTTATTAATGTCATTCTCCTTTTTACCACAGAATATCAGAATAATGGCCAAATATTACACCAGAATCACAATGAAGAGGATGGCTGGACTCCTCGACCTCTCTATTGACGTAAGCAACAGTTAGACTAATGAGACATTTCATTCAAAAGGACTTGCAGTTTGTAGGTTTCTTTTGGGTAAAAATGAACTGTATATATTTTTTTCTCGCCAAAGAAACATTTTTAAAGAGTATTTATTATTCCCTTGTGGGAAATTTCACTAACTGCAAGAGGAAATACAAAAAAACTGCCATTGCAGGAAAGACGGCCGGCAAAAATCAACTGACTGTGTGAACGTGAAAATGAATAGAATATCACCTCCCATCTTCAGAGCAATCTGACTAATATAACATTAGCGTTAAGAAAGCTTACTTAAATATCTGCCACAACATAAGTAACCGGTTCAAAGTAACATTACGTACAGTCCGCGGCACTGTGAGTGCATACGTCGATGTGTCCCATTATCATTCATATCACATCATAATTGATCATATATTTCCTTATCTGAGTCAGCTTCTTGAGCCGAATCTGGCCGTGCAACACTCACAGTGTCACATACTGTATGCAGAAGTATTATTTTAAGCAACACATTAAGTTGACGAAACACTCGAGTCAAATGTAATTAAAGTCAGATTGTGTCTTAGACGGGGCAGTGATATAAACCTGTTAATGTACGCATTCAAACACTTTTTCTTTTACCAGCTGTAATCACCTTGCAGGTGCAGCAATGTGGCTTTTATCCTGGATAAAGTGTTTAAGTCATGGATGTTTAAAGTTTAACGTCTTCATATTTGTCTAATATTATAGTTGACTTTTCATCCAGGAAGTATGACGCTGCACTGTCAGTACGCTTGTCCATGTTTGTGATTGGTCAAATGTTGCTAACCCCCCCCCTTTTATGTGAACGCGCACCTAACTAGATAGGACACGGCTGGCTTGAGCGATCCACTTGATAACCCGCGTCGTAGGACCGCTTAGCGACAGCGCGTATGTTTTGGATTAGGCCAACCGACTAACTCAAATATATCCAGGTTATGTTGAACCGGCTTTGTCGTACAGGCCTCAGGTTGAGAATGTTTGCATTGTAAAAAGACTAACAGGATGTCTGTCTGCTCTCATATTTCATCAGGAATCCGAAGAGTTCCTCTCCAGCCTAGTTGTAAACAAGACCATCTATGCCAAGGTGGACCGGCTGGCAGGCATCATCAACTTCCAGAGGCCCAAAGACCCCAACGACCTGCTCAACGACTGGTCGCACAAACTCAACTCTCTCATGTCCCTTGTCAACAAGACCACGCATCTTATTGCCAAGGAGGAGATGATCCACAACCTCCAGTGAAACAACGTAGTGCATTATTCTATGTTTTGGTTCATATTTGTTTCTGTTTCTTTTCCTTGGGGAATGTTTTTTGAATATACAGTATATTGGGGGACAGTAATCGCAGCGCTTTTACAATGTCATATAATTGGATAAACATCTGTAGCACATGCACAGCACCCCGACTTTGTTCATTTTTTTTTTTACTATCAAGTAAAAACATTGACAATAAATACACGAGCACCTCGCTTTACATCCCCTGGCAGTGACTGGATCTCTAAATATACTTGCCTTTATAAACAGTAGATTACAATGTATTACTGTGTGATATAAATATGGCTGTAAACTACAAATGTAAACAATAAACTCCTCACATTTGGTTAACAGTTGTATGAAGGTTTTATACATTTAACCAAACTAGTGTACATTATAATATGACAAGGTTCTCATCACTGCAAGACATCACCCATGTGTAGGCTGTGTTAAGGTTTGTCAAAGTACAACGCAAATGCAGTATTATTGTGAAACTTTTGACAATATGCTGTTTTATTCCTTAGTTGACATGCTATGAAGTCATTTAAAACAAGAGGGGTAAAGAATGTTCCCTTTTTAGTTGTATTCAAGACACCTGGCATGGTGAATCAAGATTGATGAAGTTCAGTCAAGATTTTTTGTAGGTTCTTATTAGGGGAAAAAAAGATTTCTACTTCTATGCGACCACTGCATTTTACCAATGTGAAGTGTCCCGTTATGTAAGTGAAGTAATTGTCAAAACTATTTTGTCTTTTTGAAAAAATCATTGTCAGTTAAGTCTAATGTCCTCTATTTGATAACTGGACAACAGTCAAAATACTTCACTGGTGAAATAATCCAACCTATGAATCTTTTGCCCCTTATTCTGATGTTGTACTCTTTCTTTTTTCTCCATCAATTTAGAAATGCCCCTGCTATCAACATCAAGTTGAAACAAAGGTGGAGCACCAATACATGAGTTCACAGCTAAGCTATTCTGCACTTGTTTATTGTCTTGTAATTTTGGTTTAATGGATCGTAGCTCAGCCATGCCAGTAACTTGGGTATAAAGGAGCGCCCAGTGTAATTTCCTTTATTACAGTGTCTATAACTGGTCTAAGTCTAGATCAGGGGTGTCAAACTCAAGGCCCGGGGGCCAAATCCAGCCCACGACTTCATTTTATGTGGCCCCGCAAGAGCTTGCAAAGAATATAATACGTTTATTATACGGTTACATGCCACTTTACAGAAGCAGGATGCCCATAAACTACATGTCCCACAATGCATCCCGTTTTGTGACATGCGCACTGAAGAGACTTGCAATTATTTGCCCTGGACTTCTGCTTTCAGACGTAGTTAATTACTAAGTTATTATCCTATCCGATAATAATCCAATTCAGAGGCAATAATGTAATATAATACATTATTATATATATATATATATATTATACATTTATATAGTTACAACCGGCCCTTTGAGTGCAACCTTTATGCGAATGTGGCCCGCGATGAAATTGAGTTTGACACCCCTGCTCTAGATGCTCATCAAAATGAGAGCCACTGTTCATTCATTCATTCAAGCCTTTATTTACCCAGGTGTATCCCTTGAGATCATTGGTCTCTTTTTCAAGGGAGACCTGCTCAAGTAGGTTCCACATGAAACATAACAACATAAAACAACAGAACAAGAAAAAGGACATCATACAGCATGATTACAGGGATTACAATTTACAATAACTATCCACATGAACAGGTACCAACAGCATCCGATTCGATTGTGTAGCATCCAACCGAGCTTTAAAAACATTTAGTGGCACCAGATTGCTCAGTTTCCATTTAATTTGCAGACTATTCCAAGACAGAGGAGCTGCGCATCTAAAAGCTATCTTCCCTAAGACAGTCCAAGCAGTTGGCACATTTAATAAAACCACAGCATGCGATCTCAGGCAGTAGCCACTTACAATTTGCCGAGAGATCAGGGAGCAGATGTAGGATGGAAGTTTCCCTAACATGGCTTTGTATATAAAAATGTACCAGTGACTGAGCCTCCGTACAGTTAGTGAAGGCAAATCTGCCCTTGCATACAGGGTACAGTGATGGGTTACTACTTTACAGTTTGTCACAAATCTCAGTGCACTGTGAATCTCAGTGCACTGTGATACGCAGTATCTAACTTGATCAGGTGCATTCATATAAAAAAAATCACCATAGTCCAGCACGTAAAAAGGTCATAGTGACTAGCCTTTTCCTGGCCTCAAGCGAGAAACAGGACTTGTTCCTGTAAAGAAACCTAGCCTAACCCTCAGTTTTTTAAGCCATGAAGTTTAAAAGTGAGACAATCATCAAGCCAGATACCAAGGTATTTGTAACAGGTAAACTTCAAGTTTTATTCCTTGCGTAGTTACAATATCTAAAATAGGCTTTGGTATCTTTTTAGCTTTTGAAAAGAGCATTACTGCAGAGCACTCAGCACACTGTGTCGCTCTTCACTTTCTCGATGGACATGTTATGCATAAAATCTCAAATTTGATTTTCACAGCTGTGATTGCACACCTTTGTAAGGAACAAAAAACGCTAAACAATAATAACAACTTTGTTTTGGCACTTAATGAGCGTTACAATAGACACAATGCGCCTATTGAGCAAGACAAATATGTAGTATGACAACTCTTTCCCAATTCTGTTACAATTTATTTTCTGGCTTTATAAACTTTTTGGGAAATTATTAACTGAGAGTGCAGCCTACATCTTAAGTGTTTTGGACGCTTCTATACGCCTTACAGGCTAGGATTATGCTCAATCAATTATCATTGTTTCATTGACAATAAGATGTACTTAGCATTTGTCAGGATTAATGTTCTCTTCTTTTGCTCTTAGTATTAAGTTAGATATTATTAGGATAATGTTTGGCCCCATATGTGCAACATTTCACACACATTCGGGCCTTTTAAAGAAATAAACCGGTCATCAGGTACAAATTAAGTGGTATTTTATGGCCCCAGCTATAATGAATATGGAGAATTCTACAATGTAGGCCTCATATTTAAATTATATATCTTTCATAAATGTATTGGATTGGAATAGGTGTATATAAACCATGACACTAAGTATATATATTTTAAATTAATACAACAAAAACATTTTAGACAAAAGTATTTTGAAAAGGAATATCCCTGCCACCAGAGGCCACACGCACACATACACACACGCCAGTCCTCTCAACCTTCAGATCAGTACATCCCACTATGCTTTGCGATGGTCTGACAAGTGGATCCAAGATGGCGTAGAAAGTAAAGCTAGGTAAGTGTTGACTTCCCATTTTCAGCCCTTTCAGTTGTCTTTTTCATCGCAAAGCCTCTGTCACGAATCCCCTCCACAAATCATTATGATAATGAAGAACGCTTTGAGTTCATGCAAGGATAAGAACACGATGTCACATCAATTATATGCGCCTAAACACCGTGGCAAAATTACAGGCCCGAACCCGTTTTGTTTCGGCCAAGCTAGCTAGCTAGCTAACACCAGCTAGCTTGCTAACATTAACAAACCAGGCAGCTATTCTTGTTGTGAGCTTGCCAGTTCGGTGCCAAGAAAGGTCGTGTTTTGGCTAGCAAGCTAACTGTTAGCAACGCATACTCTGGTTTGTGGCAATGCTGTTTACCCTGTGCAAACGCGAACGGCAAGTTAACCAACATTTCAGGGGACATTTTTTTCAGGGCTTTGTAACGCTGCCGTCATCGGTCTGACTTGCAACAGTCATGACAAGTTCAGTAGACAAACACCAGCTACAAATCTACCTATTGAAACAAGTCATTTCCAACGTGTGTGTTCATTAACGTATGCTCTATTGATATCTACTAAATGGACTTTGAGAAATGTGCAAGACTTATAGCCGTGTTTTCTACACGTTGCTGCAAACGATACTCTCGAGCCAAATAACGTTATGTCCGGATAAAAACAATCCCTTTTGGTTTTACAACTATCTTCATCAATAAACGTAGCTTTATATTTCACTTCACTGCAGTCGAAGCTGTAGGTTTTGTAGTAGGATGTCCAAGCTGGACATTAAAAACAAAGCAGGTGTCGACCCACTCTATCCCGCCAAACTATTTGTTGTTGCCCACGAAGTTGCTGGCTTGCGAGCACCAACATTAGGTAACATCTATTCTTACTGTTACAAATAGAAGTGTAAAATGTTGCATATGTTTTTAAATAACCTCTCTCTTAATTAGAGAAGTTACTGCGTTAAGATCAGTACTACGTTTGGTTTCATCTTTGACCCTAGTATTATCCATTTCCCCAGCAACTGACTGTCTGCTAGCTCAAGCAACTTTCAACCCTTATTTTCCATACCTCACACACGCAACGATTGCATACTAGATTCTGGTGATTATATGTTGTTCCTCTATGTTGTAAAATAGTAATATTATGGTATGTCTTGGTTGCCACTCTGGCAATAATGCCAAGACACGATTGCCCTTTCATGTGGTGCATATGTTTCAGCAAAGGTATTACTATTTAACATGTAGAATGTAAACACACTTCCCATAATGCATCTCTCTTGTGGGAGCAGGGGCCCGACCAGTGTTTCTTGTTTAAGATTATCCAGAGAAGCTATGTGTGTTTTTGCAGTATGGGTGCTGCAACACTATTTGTTGTAATTGGCCAGTGGCTTTGTAATGCCATACAACCTATGCATAACATATCAACATATAGCACCATATAACCAAGCTTAGTTTGCACAAACTCGTGTAGTGTCTTTCTGAAGAGATGGAGATTTGTGTGCAGTAACATTGTATTTGAGGAAAAAATAATATTGCATGTGGTGCAATCTTTAGTTTTTTTTTACCTATTGTTAGCCTAAGTGGTAATTTGTTGTAAAACAAAATGCAGCTGATGCATGTTTGTGTCCTGCATGCAGCCAACACATTTTACATTCGCTAAAGAATGTATCTGTATGTTATGGTCCTAAGGGACACGAGCAGGCTGATTCAGAGGCACTGCCTGTTGGGCTAAGTCAGCTGCTACAAGCATAGTTGCCTGTTGCTCAGTATTCAAAACCTAACTATATGAAACACTTACTGCTATTTATTGCAAAATTACGCTTTAGTGGCAGAAGTACTCAGTGTTTGCCTTTTTTTGCATTTGGTTTGGCATATACAATTCCCACAATGGGCCATCTGGTTGTTGATGTTTTCTGCTTTAACATACAGTAGCTGCCTATTAAAGAACTAGCTGTCGCAAATATACCCCAGATTACTGAGCCACAAATTCACATTAAAATCTGTTTCTTTTGAGCCAGTCACAATTAAAAGCTGATTTCAACACTGTGGTGAGGGACAGGATGGAGATTCAGCATCAGCTAACTGTTCTGGAATTTTAATTTGAACCCAAAGTTGGTTTTGCAAATAATCACAAAAATAAAGCTTTTGTGGCCACATTTTATGATTCAATGTTTTATTTCTCCCAGCCTGAGCCGGTAAACTGAAATGCCAATGGTGAGACCAGTAGGGTGCAAATGAAACCAAAAGTTACTAAGCCATTGGCCAAGGTTGAGCATTTGATGCCCTGATGTTCCCCAGCAGGTCATTCTGTACCGTCCTTATCCAGATCTGTGCTGGTCGGTGTGACAAGGGCACGCTGCCTCTTGTAATCTCAGTGAGAGGTTTACATTATCATGCGTTGGCCCTGGCCTGCTGCTTTTATGTTGACTGTTTCGGCATTGAAGAAATGTTGCTGGTGCCATCGAGACTCATGATGGGCATTCTAAAGTAAATTGCAATAATAGCTTTATCTAGCAATAACCACAAAGACAACGCGCACTTTAATTACGGTGTATGTTTATTTGTTAAATAATCAGTAACAGGTACTCCAGTAACAAAATGAAGATCACAGAAGATGCAGTCCGGAGGATGCGGCTCATCCAACATGGCTGTTCTTTGCACTGCATACATTGATTATCAACCATTGTTGTGTTTGACTATCTGCTAAACTAAGAATATGTGTCTAATATCTTTAGCTAATCCTTTACATACCCTGTCTTTGCTCTTTTGTTTTAACAGTAATTGACTTTAAATGCCTTACATGACCAAGTGAGGGTACCCACGCGTCGAATGCATAAAACTTGGTAGGCATTTTAAGAAGAAAGCGATAAACAAATCCTCCCACTCATGAAGGTAATATACACACTCTTGTGTGGATCCACAATTTAAATATGAATTGAAGCCAGTCTAATTCATAAGTTGAGATTCAATGTATTTACCTGTTTGCATTATGTTCCTAAATATGCTAGTCTCTCCGGTGCATGTGAGCATGATGAATTCTCTACACCAGACATCTTCAACGTTTATCAGGCATGTATAACAACTGTTTAAAAATGTATGAAATTTGGTTGCATATTAAACTGCGCCTACAATAACTTGTAGGGCGACCTAAAGTATAGACATGCATTTTTATGATACTAATAAACCTGAGATAATTATTATTTTGCATTGGTTATTTAGCTCCTATGATTTTAAGTGTGTATACAAATAGACTTTTTTGTTTTTTGCAAATAATGTTTAGTTCATGATGCCGTTGTGTCTATTTTAAGACATATTAAAAAAAAAATTAAAACAATAATTATCAAACAGTAACTTTGAGGACCCTAGGGTTAGAGGCTGCCTAGAGTACATTCTCTGAATTACAGTCCACAATAGAGATTCAGTATATTGGCATGCATTCCCATATTATTATTCCCATATATTCTGTGACCATTTTCCCCTGTGGCTATGAATTGTCACAATGCACCCATTTCCTTCTGCATACTGTCCAGCACATCCTACTAGTCTTAATAAAGGCTTCACATCATACATGATACATTATTATAATGCACTCAGTCCATGCAGTCAGATGATACCAAACCGTTGACTCCACTGTGGTTGGCTTTGGAGATGGAGATGATAAAAAAAAATGTCGCAAAAAATGCTTTAGGCTTCTCATGTGATCACTGCTCTCCCATCTGGTTACAGATGTATTTGAATGTACACGGTGTTAGCAAAGGGTTTGAATATATGGAATGTAAGAGCCTCATCCTCTCTTCCTGTTGATTTATGAAACAGATGAACCACATGAGGATATGACTCTTGGTGAGCTGACTTCCACATTGCATGCTATCACCCTGAAAAAAAACATTTTCGTCAGAGTAGAAAAATGTACTATTTCTCAGAGCGCAAAAAGATTTCTTCAAATAACTTGTTTTATACAACCACCAGTTTAAAACCCATATACATTTAAATTACAATGATAAAAGAAAGATTTATATTTTCCTGGAATAATGAAATATTCTTATCCCAAAACGTAGCATAGCGTTTGGTTTTAGACGTGTTGTGTGTTTTTCATTTAATGTCCTCGAGATTATAATAAAGTAACTTCAAAATAAATTATATTTATGAGATTATAATGTAATGATATCAAGATTATAAGTGTACTTTACTGCATGTGGATTTTAAAGATGATTCTCCAGATCCATGGCCCTGACATACTTCATATAGGGGTGTACACATTTCCTTTTATCATTGAAGATTGATTGAAAATTAAATCAACATCAATGTGAACATGTACATTTAAAAGCATCCTTTGCACTTTCTTTCTATATCTCTGATCTCCCGTCCTATCAACATTTCCCTCATCCTCAGCTGGGGGAAATGTGGACATTTAAGTTATTATAAGATCATTTCCTGTAAATTCCACCTTGAGGAACTAAGTGTTCTTTTGCTAATAAGTATGACACACAATGGGACTTATTTACATTATATTACGTTTCAGTCAGATGCAAGAATAAGGACAGAAACTTTGTCTAACATGTTAAGTATGTATGGGAAGTGTTCCAACAACATGTGTGTTTGTGGGGAGTTTTACATTTCATATTTTATAACGTGATATGTATGCACTTACAAACATTCACAATAGTTATCTTACCCATTTGCATGTCCACTCTTGTACTTGTGCCAGTGAGCATGCTTGAGGTCATTACAAATAAACTGTAAAAGAAACACTACCAAATGCCACGGAGGGAAAAGAAAGGCATTTTTGAAGAATCAAATGTTTTGGGTCTAGGATTTACAAACCTTTGATACACTTTTAATGAAACCAAATTGAATAGTTTCCCAGAAAGGAAGTTAGTTTAGTTTCTTCGTCCGGTACAGCAATCATTTCAACAATCTCTAACCCAGTGTTACACTACAACATTGAAGATGATAAGCACCCCCATCCTTCACCTTAAATAGCTTGCAGCCAAATGTTGTCAGCCAAATATACACAGACAAGGTTGTTTTCTCTAATCATCCTGGTTCCAGAAAAGATGTTCTTATTATTCTGCATTTTTTTTTTTTTTGGATTGCAGAAGTTTTGTCCCTGAGTCATGGCGGACAGGAGAGCGGAGAAGTCATGTGAAGAAGCAAGCCGATCGTTAGCAAGGCGGGAGTACGAGGCGGCAGTCAGCCACAGCACAGACGCCCTGGTGGTCCTTGCCCCCCAAGCACCACCTTTGGGTGCCCCTGTCCCACAGAGCCCTACATCGCTAGTGGCTGCCACCGGACCCCTGCGCAGCCGGGCCCTGCTCTTCCGAATTGCTGCCTTCTTGCAGCTGGTAAGAACAGTGGCTTCCAATACATGCTGTAGTCTTAAGTGATCAGTGTTTGCCTTCCTCCTCTGTAGTTGTGTGGCCCTGAAATACTTTTTGTTTTGCTATCGCACCAGTCAACCACATTTATGTTGGGGGATGGGGAACCCTGTTCTTGGAGAATTCAAAAACAAATCCCAATTTTTAGACGGTACCTTCCATTTCAGCGAAATAATGACATTTTCTCCTTTCCCTCAAATTGAGTCATCACACTCTAATGGCAGTGTACTTCTAATGACTTGGTACAATATCATCAAGAGAAAGAAATGAGAACAATAAACCATACTTTCTTCCTCCATGAGAATGTTATCTTCCCCGAGCACTAACATTACACCAGTTACTTAAGCCCTAAGATTATGGAAACTACTTAAGTCTATAATGATAGTGTGAGGGACTCCGCCGTGAGGCAAAGATAGCTATTCTTGGAGCTTATGTGAAGCTCTGACCCGGCATCACAATATTCCCATTTGTTATGATAACTACTTTCTTAAACCTTTATTTCTCCTTCTGCCAACAGAAAAATTATGATGAAGCAGATGAAGACTGCAAACATGGTAAGTGGCAATTCAGATTGGAACCATCTGCTGATACTGTACAGTTTTTAAAACGTTTTTTTTATACCTAGTGGCAGACAAAGTGTGTGTATGTCTTCCAGTGGGAAGCCTCTAACATGCCTTAGTGTCAGCGTAGCAGGAAACATTTAGACTTATTTCTTTGCAGAATCTAAGCTGTTAATAGGTTAATGTAATTGCTTGATTACTTCAATGTTTCAGAGAACAGACTTAAGCTAATGTAATGAATTAACTCTCCCTACCTGTTCCCTATGTACTCTTCCTCCTGTCATAGTTCTGGCAGAAGAGGTGGCCAGAGGAGACGGTTCGCTACAGGCCAGCTTGCGCTCCATGCTGTTGGATGGCAGCCTGCAGGAGGTGGCCAGCATCCTCTCCAAAGCCTTGTATGGAGAGCCAATGGTATGATTGATGGACAATGTACACAATATGTGAATACAGTCGGTCTACACATTGACTGTAATTAGAATGGACTACCAAATGCACATAAAGCTCAAATATTATGCCTGTTGAGGTCATACATTCCTCACCCTTCTGAAGGACAGATCTGGATAATGCTTCCTTAAAGCATTTAATAAGGTAGTGGAGGAATGTTATTAATAACGTTTTCTTCTTCTCCAAGCTGGCTACATTTAATGGTATGCTTTTTGACAGAGAATAGTCTCCAACAGAGTGCTGCAGTGATGACGTATCTTTGTAGGCCGACCCGGAAGTAAGCTGCGCAAGGGTTCCCTCGACAAAAAAGCAATTGGATTTTTCCATAGGAATTTGGAATAAGATCTGTGGAAAACAAACCTGTTTGATAAATGCATGTTTTGTTCAGCCGGATAATCTACCCTACTTTTATAATTTTCGAATCATAAATGTAATCGCCAGAAGCAAAATGCTAACGTTATGCTATAAAGGAATTACAGCCGAGTACAGCAGGGTTGCAAGACTTCAACGTCACACCAACTTAAGATCGATATTCGAAAATACAGATTCAAAATGGTACAAGTTGAAGCATTTGTTTTAACAGTTTGCGAGAGCGCAGGTACTTGCTTTCAAGCAGAACAGGGCAAACAAACTTAGCGGGAGTGTTTTACGTGTTTGGCGTAATGACGTAAAACGGCCTGGACAACTTCTGCAGTCCTATTCATCCACATGTTAACAACCATCGTTTTTCACACACGTAAACTCTTCAAAAATCACCAGTGGGTTCACTGCTGATGTATTTAACGTCGTAGAACAAAACGTGATCCGTCTCTTCAATGTGTGTCAACCACAGACCTTATTTGGAGCTATTTTCCAAAAAGTAGTTAAAAAACCCATTGACTCTGAGACGAGGGAACTGGAAGTGGTAAAATGCTAACTCACTTCCGGGTTTTAGGACTCGTTCCTGCACCACTCTATGGGGCCTATTTTTCCTTATTGACTGACCCTACTCTAAATGAGCGCCTGTGTCACCTCCTCGATTAAAGATCCCAGCAGAGCTTATCTGGTCTTGTTTTTAATTTTCTATACATGTACCTGATTTGAGTCATCGGATACATTTAGAACGAGCAAAAATAGAAAGCTATGGACATTTAAATAAAAGGGTCACTCATTGATTGAATTAGACCCAGGAAAAACTGTTGGCAGGTGCCTGCAGCCTAAGTGCTGTGTATCAAATGACAACACACTTGCGTGACACATAGGACAGCTAAACTCTAAAGCAGGGGTGAGGAACCTTTTTCCTCTCAAGGGCCATTTCAATTTTTTCAACATCCTCCGAGGGCCGTACAAATTATTGACCTCTGCTTAAAAATACTAAAATCACAGCCCATTCATTTGGCCTTTCTTTCATGCTGTGCAAAGAAAAAGCAACCTCTTAATCCAGATATGTTAACATGACTCACGCATGCATGCACGTGCACGGTGTGGCATGACCACCAAAACAGAAAGATATGGACACGAGATGTGTGCAAATGTATTTAGTTTCCTATTCATGTGAACATGACTTAAGTGGGTGGGGGTCCTCACCTCCTCTAGGGGGATTTTCTTTTTCTTTATGGATATTTTACAAATCACTCTCCTTTTAAACTGTATTCTTGTTCATTAATAACAACTTTTTTTTACTGTCATATAGTATTTTATACCCGTTTACTTTATTCTCTTATTTTATTATAACTATAATGATCATAAAGATGTGCCTTTACCTCACTGGTTGTAGAAAAAGCTTCTTATATTCGTTAGCATAGCTAGCTAACCAGATGCTAATAACAACAAAGTTATTGACTGTATGATCAGTATGACAGATGAACAGATCGCCACTGGGCTTTCTATGGAGCTATTTCAGGGTCATAAGTTTTGATCATTCAAAAAAATACAATTCATTTGAAAGTCCAAGTTTTCATCCTGAACTTTGAAAAATACAATGTTGTATTCAAAACAAAAAGAAGTATTTGAAATAATTTTTCAGGTTGAATATTATTTTGATTCAGTTCAGCAATTTTTTTGAATAAAATATTTATTTTCATATTTCACTTTTATACATATTTTGATATTTGAATAATTGTTTTTTTCAGTTTCAGATTTTACGTTTTCAGATTCAAAACAATTATTTTTTCAGGTTTCAATCTTTTTTTCGCCTTCAGATCGTTTTTCACTTTCAGATTTTTTTTCTTTCGCTTTCAGATCTTTTTTTTCTCGCTTTCAGACTTTTGACCCTGATATTGCTTCGGGGGGCGGGGCTTACCAAAGAGTAGTTTGGCATCCTGAGTGACAGCTCATGATGCCTTCATGGATGTTAGGTAGCGCAAGAAATACAACTACACACTTTCTATACACAATACTCCCGTGATTGGTGGTAAACAAAACTGATACCAGCGTCAAAGTTCCGTTAAGCGAGCTGTTGAGCATCGTATTTGGCAACAATCAAGGTATAAGAGCAATAAACTGTGCTAGAATCTGAAATCACGTATCCGCATTCAAGCGTTGCCCTTCCCCACTTCCACGTAGCTCCATGAACGCAGCATAGTATTGGCTTGGTTTTTGCGATCAGAATCAGAATACCTTTATTAGTCCCACAGGGGATACATTTACATTGTTACAGCAGACAAGAGCCAAAGAAAGCTTAATGTTACCTAAAGCATGCATACAAAAAGTATTAAAGATTAAAAAAATAAATTATATATATTTTTTAAGTTACACATTTTACATAATACACACCCTGTGACAGTTCTGCGGATTTAGCAGCCAGGTATATATTGCACAGTTTTTAACGGCATGTATATATTGCACATACTGCAAATATTGCACGTACATGAGTTGGTATTTATCAACAAAAGGTGTTGTAGTCTGTGTTGTTTTGTGCGGGGTCTACTAGGGGCTGTGCTGGTTGTATAGTCTGACCGCTGCAGGAAGGAAGGACCTGCGGTATCTGTCCGTGAGACAGCGGGGGATGTGCGTCAGGTCCACCAGAACAACCTGCTGGCTCGTTGCGGATACATAATTTCACATTCTAGCACAGTTTATTTGTACTTGATTGTTGCCAACTACGATGCTCAACAGCTCGCTTAACGGAACTTTGACGCTGGTATCAGTTTTGTTTACCACCAATCACGGGAGTATTGTGTATAGAAAGTGTGTAGTTGTATTTATTGCGCAACCTAACATCCATGAAGGCATCATGAGCTGTCACTCAGGATGCCAAACTACTCTTTGGTAAGCCCCGCCCCCCGAAGCAATATCAGGGTCAAAAGTCTGAAAGTGAAAAACGATCTGAAGGTGAAAAAAAGATTGAAACCTGAAAAAATAATTGTTTTGAATCTGAAAACGTAAAATCTGAAACTGAAAAAAACAAGTATTCAAATATCAAAATATGTATAAAAGTGAAATATGAAAATAAATATTTTATTCAAAAAAATTGCTGAACTGAATCAAAATAATATTCAACCTGAAAAATGATTTCAAATACTTTTTTTTGTTTTGAATACAACATTGTATTTTTCAAAGTTCAGGATGAAAACTTGGACTTTCAAATGAATTGTATTTTTTTTGAATGATCAAAACTTATGACCCTGAAATAGCTCCATAGCTTTCAATTAAAGAAACAGCCACGCAAAAACTGCGGCATGTGTACGGCTCCTTATGGGTACTGCCATTTCTGAAGTGCCTGAGCGGCTCTCCGTCAGCACTACACCCCTGTCAGACGAGACATACACCACGTGATGACACGTTAGGCTCGTATTGTGTTCAAGGACCCTGACCTTGGCCAGGAAAAACAGGCACTCTCTTGTTTAATTATTTTGCGGTCTAGATTCCTTTAATTTTTTTCTTTTTTTGCAAATTACCTCGAGGGCCGTACCAAATGGTCTCGCGGTCCGTATACGGCCCGGGGCCCGGAGGTTCCCCACCCCTGCTCTACAGTGTGTAGTGCCAATTTACCACATTGAAATACAAAAATAAAAGCAGGATTAGTTGAGGGAAGACCAAGACAGTGTTATATATAATCTGATGTGTTAAAAGTGGAAGTAAAAACTGGGAAAACAAGCCCAAACTATGTCAGGAAAATGTTTGTTTTTGAGGGAGAGAGAGACAGGATTGTCCACGCAGAATGTTGGAGGACCTTGTTGCCAAACTCAACCTTTTAGTGTGTGTGTGTGTGTGTCTGTCTGCGTGGCAGTGGGCAGGAAGTGGTTGAAAACGGGAGCAGAGTGGAGCTGAGGGAGGCACCTTGGCAGCAAAATACATGTTGATTTATAAAGACATTGGCTAGGTTTAGCAAAGAGAGGAGAAGTCAGCTAGGCCCCGGGTGCTGTACACTAGCTGCCCTCTGCTCCTAGTACTAGACTCCTGGTACTAGGATGGGTTAAAAGCAGAGAACACATGTCACTGTGTGCTGTGTGCTCTGCATGTGTGACCATTAAAGAGGGTTTCATCCCTCCCAATTCTATTCTATTCTAGGAGAAAATGGGGAAACAATAAAGTCACCCTGTTATATCCACAAAGTAACACTTTCTCAAGTGAATGACACCTCACTTTATTTTAGAAATTAGTTTTCAGATGTCTTTAGTAGGCCTCATAGTCATCCAACATTCGTTTGAAACCTTATCAATACTAACTTACTCAGCTGTGATAAACTATTTGGATTAGCCTGAAAACTGTTTTTTATTTATTTTTTCTAAAATATGCCGGATTTAGCTTTGAGATACTTTCCATCGCAGTCCCTCACATAAAACATTTAAGAAAATGACATTTATAAGCATAGCAAAATGTGTTGCCTTATCATCATGTTCTTCAACATTCAAAATAAAAAACCATCTCAACACCAAACAAAGTACATAAACATCTTCTTTATTGCCTCTTAATGAAAAATCCACCAATATGAATTTTTGAATGATAAAGTCCTTAGTAAGCACCTATGTGTGCTATATGCACTTCATCTAGATATTGCACTTTTTTTTTCTTTTCACACTTGTATAACCCAGCTTCTAAATAAATGGGTGTTGATGGATTTACATCTTGCCTGTAGATACTTGAAAAGGACAATATAAATGTGATTACACCAAACAACCTTTGCCAGCTTATACAAAGTCATTTGTTTTATATTGATCATAGCATTTATTTAAAAAACCGATTGCAATATTTTGTTATAATGAAAATGCTTTTCTCCTTTCTCCAACAGAATGGCATTGTTGCAAAAGACCTTTCCAGATTAAAAATGCTCTTCTCAGAAGTAGAGGTAAGTGTCTTCATCTGGTTGCAAGCTGCCTTACTGTTGGTCTGTCTTTTAACAGGTGATGTACAACTAATAATAATA
This sequence comes from Gobionotothen gibberifrons, assembly GCA_943591055.1. Taxonomy (NCBI): domain Eukaryota; kingdom Metazoa; phylum Chordata; class Actinopteri; order Perciformes; family Nototheniidae; genus Gobionotothen; species Gobionotothen gibberifrons. The sequence continues at coordinate 160,553 of CALSBZ010000321.1, read as the reverse complement.
CTTTTTCTGTCCCAACCTCCACCCTCTCTGCCAAATCTGTGTCCTTGTCAGTCTATAAACGGGGAGATGGCACCAGAATACACAGGGGACCAGGAGGAAGGTGAGCAAATCAGTAGCATGGGTCATTTTCAATACTTCCCGAAACTGACTATATACCTGGTACAAGGCTTGCTTGGCCCCAAAGATTTCCAACAGAAGATTATTTATGTTTAGAAAGTCTTAAATAAGCCAGTTGACAGATCTGCAACTGACTCTTAACAGGTTACAAGCTGGCTGATAGTCAGTTTACAAGGTTTTTTAATGTTTTTCTTTGCCTTGGCTAAGTGTTATATTGACCACTTAGCTTTGTGTTTTCACAGAGGAAGGCTGGCAATACCGACCTCCTCCCCGAGGAGTCACCAGCAGTGAGGAGTACACCCTCTGTAAAAGGTAATGCACACTGGCTTGTTCTTTACAGTATATGTTGTTTATTAAAACAAATGTAAAAATGCTGGCCAAAAAATTGCTGTTTTTGTTTAATAAAAAGTCAACTTTAACACATTAAGATAAAAAAACCACAACAATCAACATACAAAATAACAGTCACTTCAATATAATATCTTTGGGAATTAGTGCAAGATGACAATGAAAGATGAAATGTAGCAAATCCTCACATTTCTGGGAAACAAAAACAAAAATGTATTCGGGTATTCTTTGTGTTTTCATGACGTAAAACAATTAGTTGTAATTCTCAGAGATATGTTTTTTTTGTTTGTTGATTGACTACTTGTCAGCAGCAGTTGAACACTCACTTTGTCTTTGCTGTAGGTACTTGGAGCAGGGTCTGTGTCGGTACGGGGCCCAGTGTACGTCAGCCCACTCTCAGGAGGAGCTGATGGAGTGGCAGAAGCGTTATGCGTCACGCCTCATTCGCCTCAAACAGCATCAGGAGAGCAAACACTTCACAGAGAACTACATGGAGAACCTGATAGAGAAGTGGATGAATTCCCTCAGCCCAGAGAAAGTGGTGAGTGCATGCGAGATAAAAAAAAAAAGGTCAATGGATAGAAAACAAGAAAATACAATGCAAATCCATGTGTTCACTTCCTTATAAGCCCCCCTAACACAAACATGTGTATGGTGTTGTGTAGTGATTTTGTTAGAAGCCTCACCTTTGTAAGTCTAATGGGGTAGTTGTGCTTTACTGTTAAGGTTAAATATATATATATTTTTTTTCCCCCTGTTTGCATATTATTATTTTATAACTTAAGAATTTGAGTATCCCATATTTGCACAGCAATAATAAACGATGTTAACCCCTGTCCGGGCAGTCTTTTGAATCCGAACCAGACAAGCTAACATAGTTATTATTTTCTTAAGCTGTGATTATTGAAGGAGGCCCATTCATAAACATTTATAAAACTAACCCCCCCTACACCTTGATCTTTGAGGTATGTGATATGTGCATGTAGAGCAGTGAACTTAATTGTAACCACTTGCCTTTGTTTTTGTTTCCTAGCTAAGTGACTATTTAGACGGAGTGGCTGTAGAAACCAGCTCCAGCCTCTCTGTTACTGTTGCCGCCAAAAAATCTGCCCACTCCTGGACCTTCTCGTTCTTGTGCAAGGTACGATGATATGTTTAACACCAACTATGTACAGATCCAAGTGTTTAACCAGGTCATTTATCAGTACAACACTGAACACAAGGCAACATGCCAGTGCTAGCTGTCGGTCCTAAGCATCCTTTGTTTGTTTGTCTTTTTTTATCTCCGTCTCCTTGACTAGCCGGCTCGAAAGCTGTTCCGCATCGCCCTGCTCTACGATGCCCACCGGCCGCACTTCTTCATCACAGGGGTCTCATCTGAGGAGCGGCTGCAGACCCTCCCCAAAGGCTGCCAAGAGTGGACCCCAGGAGAGGAAACAGCAGGTATGTACTGACTTATTAACGTTACAGTGACAGTCTTTTTCGTGTGTGTGTCTTCAACACCATTTAAAAAGTATTTACACTAAACGATTCTGTTGTTACAGTGGCGCCAGACAACGGCCTGGACCATTGTATCTACAAGGTAACGGTGGGCTTCAGCACAGAAATCTTCGGTACCTTCCGACAGACCGCTGTTTTTGACTTTGGCTCAGAACCTGTGCTGATGAAGCGAATCATGGTGGATGCTGCCTCGATTGAAGGTAAGCTAAAGGCAATAAGGTCATGGCACAGTCATTAGAAAGCTTTCCTGATTTATATCGAATGAATTAAAGTACTCTTTAATAAAATGGTATCTATTCGGACAACGGTTCTTTACATTGGTGTCAACTTGTAGATAGTTTTCTAATCACGTTTGAATAGGTATTTCAAAGCTGCTACAGTAATCAAAACTGTCAATAACCTTCTAGTCCTTTCAGTATGTTAATTTGTACTGGATGCACCAAAACATCTAAATATCCGTTTTTTGTTTTCAGACCTGGAACATCTGCAGGCAGCCAGGCAGCAGCTCTTGACCACTACGAAGCGCTGGGACCCCTCCTGTAAGACCATCGTAGAATTTGTTCCTAATGAGACGATGGCAGACCTGGAGCGCAGCCTCCTCTCCAGATATCAGATCCCTCTGTCGGCCGACCAGCTCTTCACCCAGTCAGTCCTGGACAAGACTCTGACCAAAGAAAACTACCAGGCCCGGCTGCATGACCTGCTCTACATTGAAGAGATTGCACAGTATAAGGAAGTTAGCAAGTGAGTATACACGTTGCTATGGTTTCTTCCTACAGGGATAGTCAAATGGGTTTTTCACAAGAGTACATCGTAAATCTGAATAATATTTCATATCTCGGGAATTAAAACAAATTGATGTTGAATTCCTTTACGCAGTGGAAGCAAAGTCATTAAAATGATTATGAATTTACTGTAAACTGCTTTAACAGTGTACGTTCAGTTAGAGCCTGCTTGGTGATATAAATGTTATCCAGTAGGTAATCATCCCAGATCCTCATTCTCCACTGATGGAAGCAACTTTAAAACTTTTAATTTCCGTGACAAAGTCTGTTATATATGTGTATGTAATTTGTATCTTGTAAACGATTTAAAATGTTGTAACAAACCAAAACCAAAGCTTATTTATAGTCCCTAGAACATGAAAAATAATGTATTGGCTAACCACCAATACATTGAGTTTCTTTTTATGTTATGTGAACCCACCACAAGATGTCAGACTCGACCTTTCTTGTGAATTGTGTGCATTAGAGAGAGAGCGAGAGAGAGAGAGCGTATGTAACTCACACACAGCTGGACTCAAAGTGTCAGTTTCATTTAATAACGCTTATCAAAGGTTATTCCTTTGTGTGGAAAATAGTGTTTTTTTCCCCTCCTAGAATAGACGATTGTTATTCCATACCTGCCGCTCCACTGGTTTATGCGAGCACAGTGGACCCTCCCCCACCACTTCAAATGTCTCAGCTTTCTTTTTTGTTCACAGTTTGATCTTTATTCATGACTTATGGCGTCATTCACCTTCACACTCACCTGCAGTGTAAAATGTTATTTCAATCCAATTAATTTCCAGTGTGCATAGGAATAATCTCACTGCCTACTAATACATCCATGTCCTGGTTGGCTCTAAGGCTTCTCACGGCTGATTGAGTTTCAGCAGGAGATCTGAGGGTTAGGAGTGGATTCCTTTCATTGGAGTACTAAGGTTGTTTAAATGCAACCGATGACTTAAAATAAACCCCAATTAGAATATCTCTCTGAATAATCTCACACTAGATTTATTTCCTGCTCAATGCGTCATGGTCATGAAGCATCACTTGATTATCTAAAGTGGTCCTCCATTACTCACCCCATGTTCAACATGTCTTGCTGTCTCTTCCTGTTTCCTGCTGTACAGATAGTATAGCCAGAACGCTGATGCAAAACCATAGCAAAAAACCTCAAGAGTCCAGTACAGAATATGTTCACTTATCTGCGTATGTCAATCATCCATCACAGTTTATCACCAATATTGCTTTCTATTTCATCTCTTCATTTCACAGCAGATAGGCAATGTAATACAAGCTGGAACTGAAAGAACCACAACGTGCTTGGACATGCTTTATGCTACTGGTTGTTTTTGAAGGACTTGACATATGAAAAATAATTAGTCTGTCATTTAAGGTTCCTCACTGATTTCTTTTTTAAGGCTTTTACACATTTAAAGAAAATACGTTTGTTTGGATTTTTAATTTAGCTTTGCTTTACAATGGCAAATGCACAAACCTGCAAATCCGTAGCCCAGCTACATCTCTCTGCTCAACAATACAGTACAGCTGATGTTTAATGTGTGTGATGATAATATCAGTAAATGGTCTGCTGGTCCTTAAGGGGTCTCTGTGTGAGTCAACACTCCCAAAATACACACATGCCTGAGGCGTGCATACATGATTCATTACAAAGGTGATAGGATCACGATCTGTTTATCATATCTTTTGAATGGCTGTGTCTAAGGTTGTTGTGTGGTATACACATACTAAACTGTTAAAGAACAAAAGGGAGGCTAAAACCATTTAACTGTTACTTATTAGTCATTGCTAATCACCTTGACGACGCCTACTCAGTTAAAGGCACTGCTTGATGCACTGACTATTATTTAATAAGTCTAGACCAGCTTCTCTTTACGAGAATAAAGATCATGCCTGCAGTGCAGTGTGAATATTTAAATGTACAATTATGTATGTGGCATAAGGCTGAACTTCTACAGGGTTAGAAGGTCCACATTAAAGGAAGGATACACATTTGCCTCTGCCACAGGAGAACATGTGATACTGGGACTAGTATGTCAATAACATACCGCAGAACATTAACCTGATTGCTATAATGTTTTCTTTGATGTATTAACTAAAGCTAAACGTCTACAACGTCATAACCAAATATCCATGTGTGTCCCTCCAGGTTTAACATCAAGGTGAATCTCCAGCTAGTCACCAGCTTCATGCTGACGGGCATCTCTGTTGGAGCCAAGTATGCCCAGAATGGACAGCTCTTTGCACGCTTCAAACTCACTGAAACACTCTCTGAGGTAACTGAACTGGTTGAGTTGTCGATTTGTTATTATCAACACGGTTTTCTGTTTGATCACGTTTAATTACTTAAAGTAACATCGTCTTTTTTCTCACCTCAGGACACATTGGCTGGACGGCTAGTGATGACCAAGGTGAATTCAGTCCTCGTGCTGCCGTTAGCCCGTGATGGGTACAGCAACCATCCGCCCCCCGGGGTGAAAGAGCGTGTTTACGAGGCTGTGATTGAGGAGAAGACCAAGGATTACATCTTCCTGAGGATCTGCAAGAACTGTGTGGAGGAGCTTGGGCTACTGCCGGACAGAGAGTTACAGGTATGGTCTGCAGCAAGGGACAAGCAGGTGCACAGAAGTGCTGCAGCATGAATATTTGTGTTGGGTAATCTATGGTGGGGCTAACCCATACAGTGGTGGGGCTCAAGTCAGTATTTGCAATGTAATTACATACACGCTATATCGCTCCCCTGTGACAGTGAAACGCCACGCGTGAGGTTTAGATTATTTCCCTGTCTCAATCCAAATTGAACTGTATGAAATAAAAAGGCACATTTGTCTTGTAGTAAATAAAAAGGGCGACCTGGAGTCCGGTTGAATCGAACCCTGGTGCGTTTAGCCGCTTGGTGCGGTTAATTTGGGTCGGTGTGAACGCAGTCCGAGACCTCTTAAGTGAACTAAACAACCGGACTCTGGTCCGCTAAAATAGGTGGTCTCGGAGCGCTTGCTTGCGAACTCTGGAGCGGTTCATTGCTGGTGTGAACGCAGTCCGCACCAAAACATAGGAAGCGTAGTATTTACGTGTCACAAGAACGCGGATATCTTCAAAATCTTTAGCGAAAGAGTCTTTCAAGACATCCGCGGTTGTTTAGTTAAGGAGTGAAGCAGAATGAAGTGTTGAACAGTGTCGTGTAAAGTAAAAATTCTCCGTCAGCTAGGCTACATAAAAGTAAGAACACCTGCCGTCGGTGAAACGCCCCTCCTTACTGCAGAACGTCTCTCATTATACAGTATGTGTTGTAATGTTTTTTAACGGACGTTGTCTGATTATATAATCTTATTACATGGTTTAGTTGAATACTCGATTGCTTTTCTAACTGACAAGACAAGAGCGACAAGAAAACAGCGGAGAAGTAACGGGCAGAAACCCTGTGCACCCTGAAACACCTTCATGCCAATCTAGATCCCTCCGCTTCGCGTCGGGCTCCTGATCAGCCTGTCGGTGTTCTTTTCCCCATAATGACCGCGTCGCTGCACATTACCCCTTACATATGCGCGGGCCGCTAGTGTCAGTTGATCTCCAGATTAACAGCAGCATGAGAATAACCTGCCGAAAGTGCCGATGCTCCATGGCGGAGGCTCCGGTAGAAATTGCCGGGATTTGGGTTTTTACCCGCTTAATGTCTGACCAATGGTTGAACAGCATTTCCGAGCACATGACTTGTTTAAAGTTTATAGTCCGTTTGAGTTTTGCCCGTGTGAACGCAAACCAAACCTTCTGAAAAATGAAACAATGTAACAAACTGTCGTCTGGTGCGCACCAGAGAGCGGACTATTGGGTGTGAATGCACCCACTGCTGTCTGTGCAATTTACTCCGCGCGATTTGGCAGACTTTATTTAGCTTACTTTGACATCATTTTTGATGGAGGGGCTAAGCCATTTCTTGGTATGGCTGTAGCCTACCCCAGCCATACCCTGGTGCCGCCACTGAGCATGAGGCTGTACTGCTGTCACTGCCATAAGATAAATGAGAGTGGGGAATTGACATTAGTGGAAAGGGCAGGCTCATGATGGCTTTAGCACATGGCATTTGGTGACTAGGAGATGTTATTGGGCAAGAATCTCTGAATTTCTTGGTCCTCAAAATATTTATGAGATGTAAAGGATCAGCATTTAAAAAAGTGCTTACAGTACTTTTAAGGACTTTTTTTGGGGGAAAACCTGTCTGTTCCGGTGCGTCAGTGTGCGCTTTGATGGCAAATCTCATGTCAGGATCCCATTTGATGAGAAATCTCCAAATGTATTGAGCGACTGTAACTTCAGCAGCATCATCTTGATCTATTTCCCCCTCCAGCCGGAACATTGGCAGACGTGTTAACAGTCATCATAACTCTCCTCCTCCTGTCTCTGTGGGAGCATCATCTTCCATGTGACGCTGCTCCTACCTTCTTTACGTGCTTCCATTTCCTTTCCTCATCTCCTCTATGGGCTCTTAATATATTTTCACATAGCCTTGATGTTTTATGCTCCTCTTGCATATCTCACACTTCCCTGCTCTTGTGTTCATATTGTATTTCCCCTTGTTGCTTTCTTGCTCCTCCCTACTCTCCTCCTTCTGATTTGTACACTCGTATCCTTAAGGCATTGCATCATTCAAAGTATACCTGTTAGTATACCTTTATCAGTAGCAGTAAAAAAGCATCTTCGTGGTTACATCAAACTAGTGTAAGCAAAGGAGTTGAGTATAAATGTAAATGGACCACGGCTTCCCCAGAAAACAAGGCTAAAAGATATCGGCAGGTGGATATACACGTAGGCCTGTTTACTCATGTCTACACAATGACATGTTGTATAGGAGGGATCACTCAAGGTCTAGAGAAATGTATTTGAACAAAAAAAGTGATAAACCAAATTATTATTGAACTCCAGTCAGAAGACACTATTGTGGTCTTGATTGTTTGGTTTAAAAAAATATCTACTTTGAGCGCTTGTGCTTAAAGGTTGGGTAGGTAATTCACTTCAGAAACACTTTTTGTTATATTCCATGGAATGCTCTTAACATCCCGATAGAAATTAATATATGAAATGCTTTGACAGTAAATACATAAAAAAATGTCATCTGTGGAAGCCGTAGTACTGTAAAAAGCACGACCAATCATCTGAGCCGGCCCGGCTAAAATGACTGGATGGCCTACCTGCCTGTCAGCCTTCTATCTGTGCACAAACTTATCTGGTGCCCTCATTGGTCATGTGTGTGTTGGAGGAGGGGCTCTGTAAGGAAGTCTGAAGGAAGGGGTGGATTTTCTTCGGCTGCGTACTTTCAAATTCTAGCGCACTCAAGCTGGTTTCTCCATTCTTACCTAACCTACCTTTTAAATAGTAATCAAACATTATTTATAGTTATATTGCACATATTACTTGTGTTGTTTTAAATGAATATGGGTTCTTTATGAATCATTAAAGAGGCTGAGTTAAACCAAACATTAATATATTTTATCCAAAATCATACAACACAGAAAAGTCTTTGATTGAATTGCTTATAGAATGGTATCCTTGTCCTGTCGATGGATATAGGCTGAATGCTTGTTTTACATTGCTTGCTTAATAAACTGTCTTGTCTTTGTGTCAGGTGGAGCTCCAGTTCCAGCTGAACAGACTGCCGCTCTGTGAGATGCAATATGCCCTGGATCGCATCAAAGATAACGGCATCCTCTTCCCTGACATCGCCCTTAACCCCACCATCCCCTGGAGCCCCAACAGGTGTGTGTTCACCATCTACACAACCAGCCATTTCACTGCTGAGGGCTGATCAAAAACATATTTTAATCCAAGGCAATCATTGGGATGTTCTTCTGATTATCGTTGTTACCTCCTGCGTGCCTTCATTTATTGGTTTAATAAGAAATCTGGGGAAAATCTCACATACAAATGAATTAAGGCACAATCAAATGTTAATTTACACACATGACAGACTGTCTATGTGGCATTCAAGATGACATTTCTATTCATATTGGATTAAAGTTCTAGATTTTATATTATTTCAAACCCGAGGGAAGATCTTTACAGCGTTCACACCCATTCGTTTGTAGGAAATACTGCTAATCCTAAAGTGCTATTTCAGAGGACTTCCTTTTAATACCTGCGAATCACTTTAGCTCGACAAACACCCTGACAGAGGACACCACATTCATTTGAGAGTGGACTGAACATCCCTTGTTTTTCTAACTTGGTGGCCATTCTGAAATGCTGGCAGCTCCTCTGAAGCGGGACAGGAGTCATCTTTATCCAATAGCTCCAAATATAATCCCCTGTGAATTATAACATTGCTGCTTTATCTAGTCTACAGAATATGATTGAACTGGACTTTAGTTTGAATTGGAATTTGGATCAATCATTTGTTTCATATAATGTTTGCCCAGGTGTTAATTTACCTGCATTAGAGTTTCTAAAGTTTCTTTATGGTGGTTATTCATTCACTGCGCAAGTCTGTAAATACAAATAAAATGTTTGTTGTTTTTGTTAATTATAGTAATGTCTCAAGTTTTCCAACATGTGAACAAGACATGAGATAGTTGAATAAGGTGAGCTATGACACCGATGTGCTGCCTTCCTTTCGCATTTGTGAAGTAAAGTAGGCATAAGAGTTGAGTTTGTTTTCTCTTCTAATAGAACCCCATTAAGTTCATCCATCCACCTCTGTTATAAACTCACACACACAATCCGGTATCTCTAAGCCCCCCAGCTATGTCGCAGTTGGAGCTCAATCAGTTGGTGTTGGTGGATTCACAGCTTTAGAGGATGCAGTCTTCATAATGAGGACAGTAATGCGAGAAGACAGCTACATGCTACAGTCTGCATCACATGTGTGCATCTCTCTCTTCTACCCATCTATGTATAGTGAGGATGACTGAAGACACACACACCCACATTGGTGAACAAGTGCTTCTCCTTTCTGTGTTTGGATGCCTTTTGCACATTCATGAGGAAATGCGTTGGCACACTGTCTGTGGTTTCCCCACCATGGCTGTTTGGTAATTAAAAACGTGGGTGCTTGTTACATGTAAACAAATACATTTAATTCCTTACTTCAGCAGCAAATACACACTCGCAGGACTTGAGTTGTCCTGACCTATGTGCATGTCTTATGTAATAGTGCTAATGCTGTCAACTGTATAATACAATGAAACAACATTCACTATGGAGTTCTAGCTAATAAAGTATCCAACAGGCAGTAAGGGCTGACATCGTTACACACAGTGTGTCTATCATCTGACATGTGTACATGTATTTATGTGGTTATGTTTATCTATTTATTAGTTTCTCACTTCTCCTGCTCTCTTTTATTCTCTCCTATTTTCTTTCTTGTACTATTTCTCCCGATATTTTTTTTATATTTTTTGGTTTTTCAGTTGAATTATACTTAACATTCAGGGTAATCAACTGTTAAAAACATACTGTTAAAATGTTTTTTCTCCAATAAATGGATGTTTTCAAAGTCAACGAATAATCACATTTAATAATCGCAATTACAATTATTGACCCAAATAATCGAGATGAATCTTTGCCATAATCGAGCAGCCCCAATTTTCTGTCTTTTTGGGCAGTATCTTTTCTTTCTCACTTGTCTCTGTCCCACTGAGGTCAATTAGATACACAGAATGTCTCATTGTGTTCAAAGCTATATATGCTTTATGTATTTTTATAAAGCAATATTTTATTTAAATGAACGAAAACGGCTACTTTTCGTATTTTGATTCCTCAAATAATTTCCCCATCCTCCCTTTGCTCTTTAGGCAGTGGGACGAGCAGCTGGACCCCCGCCTGAATGCCAAGCAGAAAGAGGCCATCCTGGCCATCACCACACCGTGCTCCATTCAACTGCCCCCCATCCTCATCATCGGGCCCTACGGCACCGGCAAGACCTTCACCCTGGCCCAGGCTGTCAAGCACATCCTCCGCCAGGACGATAGCAGGTCTTGTTTTACATTTTAATATCTGTTGCTTTTCCCCCCCATTTGTTAGTAGGAAATGTGCACCTTGTTAACAATCGATTACCTTCCAATACTACTCGAGACCCCTGTTCTCTCTATTTCATCCTTTAGCATTGAATAATGTGCTTTCTTAATCAAACCCAAGAACATTTATAGATAAATACTTGATATCACCCCACCTTGCTTCTCATCATCAAAAAGGTCTTTGTCCAAAAGAAGGCGTAACAAATTGTGGGTTTATATGAAAATCAAGGTTTTCTTATATTTTGGATCTGAAAGCAAATAACTTTTATACTTACACCACTTTATGATTTTTTTTTTATTATAATTTTTCTTCAGTAGGTCAGCACGGATAGCTCAAAGGTTTCTGGTGCCAAGCAGACAGTCATTTAGAGTGTCTTCACATGTTGAAGGGCTTTCAGCTTTAGTGTTAGGAAACTCAGTACCTGTGAAGAAAATGTTCAGTCTCTGACATTGATCAACAAACGTCACCTTTCTCTCACATTTATATTTGCTATACGGCAATCAACATTTTCCCATGAGCTCATTAATATACTCTCACTTGCCAGTTTATTGGGCACACTTCAAGTATGTCTAAAACAATCATACAATAAATCCTAGTGTCTTGAAGATGACATCATATTATCTCTCACCTCACAGTAAAACATAGCACAATTAATTAGTGTTACAACCTTGCATGTTTTAAACATTGCTGATTTTATGTTATTAAAATACCTTTTTTCTTGGCATTTAATCTGCAACCTGGATATCTCATGCCTTCATCTTTGAACTTGTACACTACGCACAGTCCCTATGTTATAACACTCTGTGGAATAATAGGTGCTACAATGTGATGGAGTATTTTGAGGGAAGGAGAAGGTCATGTAGATGTGTGCATACATTTGGCATCATTCAGAGTTTCTTTAGAGGTCAGGGGAGGTCAGAGGGCGCGATCAATATTGCAGACTGTGCATCGGTTTCAGATTTTGTGTGTGTGTGTGTGTGTGTGTGTGTGTGTGTGTGTGTGTGTGTGTACGTGTGTGTA
>CALSBZ010000321.1:120372-143776 GCA_943591055.1 Gobionotothen gibberifrons | reverse complement strand
TAAGACCGGGATGGAAGTCATTTAAGTTGTGCAAAAGACATGGAAAAGAAACCAGTTTGTCATTGCAGGCTAATAACCCACTCTAATGTGTCAGCAGAGGGGGCTTTGTCTGTTGCTTGGGAACACCATCTGCCTGTTTCTAATGCATTTGACATCATTAGCCCCCCTCCCCACGTTTCATCTCTCAGCTCTCCCGGTGTTCCACGGTGATGGAAATCACCAGAAAACAAGGCAATTGGGAGCCAGAGAGTCTACTAAGTAGCGATAACAAATCTTCCACCCCAAACACACAGATGTTCCAAACAAATCTATTAAATGTCTTGTTTGTTGATGCTCCTCTCTGTTAATGGCCAATATATTGAATCCAGCAGATGATATGCAGCGTTTGGTCTGTCTGTGTATGAGCTTTGCATTTAGACTCTTTTTCAAGGAGCAGGACTTACAAATGACTATTGAACATGAATAACTCCGCGTCCACTCATTGTAGGAAGTAGTTTGCTTTCTACAATGATCAACTGCATCCCTTTTTTTATTTTGGCTGTCGCTGGACATAGTTATAATTATCTATAATTTAATATCACGTTTTAATTATTATTTTGAAGCTAAATAAATCACCCTCGAAACATAAACACTGAAATGAGCTCATTTGAGGCTATAAGTTTTGTGCTGTGGCTCTGGTGAAGATGGATCTGTCTCTAGGTTACTGGAGTATGCATCCTGGTGATGAAGGTTCAAGACTACAGCTCATACTGTAGTCAATAAGGAAATCTGAAATGAAATTCTCCCCTAATGCGTTTCCCCTCGTGTGTCTGGCACCAGAACAAATTCAAGAACAATGTCAGATGCTCACACAAATAATCTCCTAGCCCTGCTCTGAGCAGTAATAGATGTTTAACAGAGTTCACAGAGATGAAGCTTCCAACCCTAATACAAACAAAGAGTTATGGATCTGTTCACACTTTGAAAAGGGTAGAGACTGTGAAGGGAGAATGTGAGAGACTAGCTGTGTGAGCTAAAGCATTCAACATGTATTATTAAAACCGTCATCTGTCCCTTAAATCACTTCTGAAAGACTGTGCTGCTTATTATACCCCCCTGCTTCTTTCTTTCTAAATTCAAACACCGTTATTAGTCCAATGACAGATAGCAGCAACAGAAATGTCATTTGGACCTCTGGCTCTGTGGTCCCCAAGGTGGGCATTATGTCCCAGGTGAAACATTAAGCACCATGTTCCTTCATGTCCGCCTCTCTTGTCTACTTGCTGCTTATAAGGACCATATCTGCCTCCTTCCTGCCCCCCCCCCCCCCCACCATCTCCATTTCTCTGCCTGGGAAAACAATTCCAATTGAAATGACCCATGTACATTATTTGTGAGCACTATATGCCGTTACATATCCATGTGAATCGAAGTGGAAGAGCAAACGGGCCTGATGCGGCATGGCTCCCGCTGACTACAGTGTACAGACTGGTTTGTAATATAACGTCCGCACATCTGGATGATTTGTAGTAACTTCGTAGTGTAAAGGACCGCCGTAGACCTACAATTCACTTGGGCACACATGAACACAGAAAATGACACAGCCCCCCACAGTGGGAAATAAAGTTCTACGGCCAGTCCTTATCAGACTATAGTCGGTAAAAAAGATGGGATTCGGAGATCAGCGTTAATGCTTTCTAGTTGCTGATCAAATCTGTGTTCAAATGTCCATAAAGGATAGTTAAGTTATCTGTACGTCGCAGGAGGTAGGTTGCTTGGAGAACCATATGATAAATGTAGGCTTTTGAGAAATATTATTATGCCTTCAGGAATGAACCAAAAGTGTTTTGGCCAAAGGTTTATTTTAACGTATGATGATGTTTGCAACATTGTTAAATGTATATTTTTTTGGGCGATAGGGAATTATGATCAAGCTAAGTCTAAGCAGCATAAAATACATAATGCAAACACTCAATGCCAGAAAAACCTTGATCAAAGCAAATACTTAAATAAATGAAATGATTTACTTCCTAATCATTTGAATTATACAAATATACCATTAGTTTTCTGATACAGTGTACGACTACTTCATTGTGGAGCAAGTAATATTCCATACAATGATGAAAACAATCCCCCCCCATTGCTCTCAACAAGACTCGCCATGTTGGATTTCATTCGTCTGTAAAGTGTGGATTCAGAGATGACTCGAGCACATGATTTTAATGACTAATGAGCATGATGTTATGCATATTACACGCCACCTTCGGAATACGTGTGACCTCTGTCAAATCAAACAAATCATGTGGTTAGAACTACATAATGGAACATTCTGAAATCTAGCAATGCCTTCTTTTTCTGTTTTTAATACATGATTTTCAAGAAACATTTGCCCACAGTGCTCTTTCACACTCTCTTAAGTACACTTTTGCACATTTGGTACATCACTTTAAAGTTTTTAAGATACATTTCTCGCATTATGAGCAACAACCCTGTGTGTTAAAACATGGGCCATTTAAAGAAAATATATGTCCTCCTTTTTATCAGCACGACAGCGAGTGAACAGTGCTATCCTTCAGCGAGGTGCACGCAGAGAGAACACTGGTCTGAGGCTTGCTTTATAGTTGTAGGAAAAGAAATCAATACGTTTTGCAGGCATTTGTTCAAAGGCAGATGCAAAGGAGGGAATGTTGCCTCAAATCACAATGCTCCACCTCTTTTACTTATGTTGTTTACTTTTTGACAGTCCCTCAGTTGGTTTTGTTATTTCCTACCGTCACATTTCATATCTACGTATACTTTCCTGTGTAAATAGTTCTCTGGCTTCAGAGGCTGTTTGCTGGTTGTTATGCAGCCTCTCTCTTCCCTGCTCCAGCAGTCATTTGCCATGCCGTTTCATCCCCTTCCCCTCATACTGCCGAGCACGCTTTGAGCTTTTGAAATCAGGCTACTGTTCAATACCTTTCAAAACGTCCACAAAACCCTGCCTTTAGTGTGTAGGGCTGCTTGAAAAGAGGTGAACAAAAATGTCTCTGTTACAGGGTGTTAATGTTTCTGGTGAACAACATTATTGTTCCCAAATGTTTCGATGTAACAATAGTTGACATTACTAGGTCAAGGTATGAGTAGGCATCATCTGATTCAACTTGATTCAATAGGCTTTTATTCCAAACCGTTTTCATGCTTATAATATTCAACATATCAATGTTTTATGAATGAATATCTGAAGGATATCTTTCAAGATCATAACGTTAATATCCTCTACATAAGTTGCTTCTAAGTATTATCTTGCTAAATGAGTTCTGAGGTTTGTTCTACTGCAGTAATTCAACATTGAAAGGCACAGGTTATGGATCTTTTATCAAGCCTTCTCTTGGAGCACTTTAGAGAACCTGTGGTGCTGAAAAGACATCATTTAAAGACATTGGAGGCTCTGTATTTTTCTAACACTTTACAAATTGTACAATCATTAGCAAATACTTTATAAACCAGGGCCAATAATATACATCTTATTTAGCCCATCACAACCTGTATAGAGAACCGCAGTGACGCGTCCTAAAACCCGGAAGTAAACTCCTTCTGGTTCCTTCGTTAAAAACGCAATGCAATTTCTCCATAGGATTTTGGAAAATAGCTCGAAATAAGGTCTGTGGTTGAAACACATTTAAGAGACGGATCACGTTTTGTTCAGCCGGATAATATCCATATGTCTACCCTACTTTTATAATTTTCTAATCATAAATCTATTCGCCAGAAGCAAAATGCTAACGTTATGCTATAAAGGAACTACAGCAGGGTCGCTGCTTCAACGTCACGCCAACTTAAGATCCATATTCAAACATACAGATTGTAAATGGTACAAGTTGAAGTGTTTGTTTGAACAGTTTGCAGGAGGCAGGTACTTGCTTTCAAGCAGAACAGGGCAAACAAACTTAGCGGGGGTGTTTTGAGTGTTCGGTGTAATGACGTAAAACGGCCTGGACAACTTCTGTAGTCCTATTCAGCCACTTGTTAACAACCATTGTTTTTCACACACGTAAACTCTTCAAAAATCACCAGCAGGGTCACTGTTGATGTATTTAATGTCGTAGAACAAAACCTGATCTGTCTCTTCAATTTGTGTCAAACACAGACCTTATTTGGAGCTATTTTCCAAAATCCTATGGAGAAATTGCATTGCTTTTTATCGAAGGAACCGGAAGTGGTAAAAATGCTAACTTACTTCCGGGTTTTAGAACGCGTCACTGCGGTTCTTAGAATATAAAAAATATATAATTTTGCCCACAAAGATACATTTTTTAAAAACTGTTTTGCTTTTTCTGTGTGTGTGTGTTATTGTTCTGTAAATGTTTATAAAAAAAGGCTGCCCGTTTCTGTTGTCAACAAGATTGACTTGACTAAATTGATGTTCTCTCCTTTGACAGGGTTTTTCTCTCATATCCTGTTGGATGAAGCGGCCCAGGCCATGGAGTGTGAAACCATCATGCCTTTTGCTCTCGCTACCAGGACCACGCGCATTGTGCTGGCTGGAGACCATATGCAGGTAAGAGTTTCTCCAGTGAAACAAAGCTGTTTTTCTTTTCTTAACTAGACCATATCATGTACAAAAATACTATCTTTATACTCCTATAAGGCAAACTGATACTTACCAGTGAAGCAACACAGGTGCAGAGCATATCTATGAACAAGTAGAAGTCATAATTAAAAGTAACTGTAGAGCTGTGGTTCTGGGGTCCACTTCAGGCCCAGATAAACACATCAATAAAGCTTTGTAAGCCAAAACAAGGAATTCAAACCGTATTCCCCCACTCCTGGTTTTAAGACTCGGCACGGGATTACAGCAGGCAGCGAATGAAGATGAAGACTTCTCTGACTACTCTCTCTTTGCTACTTTCTTTAACCAAGATAAGAAGATTTAGAAGACACACTTTTCTTAGGTCTTAATTACTCATCTGTCCTACATTATCGATTAGTTATTCCACAAATGCAGGATGTTGTCCTTTTCATACAATATCTCCGTCTCCTCAGCCTTTGTGCTCACACTTGAACAGTGTGCCTCCATTATTCAGCAGCATTAGAGCAGTCTGAATAGTCAATGGAGGCCTTTGATGGTTTGCTTTGTTATTGACCGTGTGGGGCCTCATTACAGCCGGCTGACCCGCTCTCTCCAACGGGCTTACATTAACATTCAACCTCAAGATAAATAGCCCTCTTTCTTGTGTGGGTGCTTCCAGTTTTCAATGTGAAGCCTCATTCAAATCAAAGCACATTGGGATGGTGGTCACACATCTTGGTTACTACTGTCAGACCAAAGACATATTGAAGTTATGCTTGATTTATTCACTTTATTGCTTAAATAAATTACAAATGAATACAAACTCAAATACAACATTTGGTTTGCTACTCTGCCTTGGCTTGCTAACAGTGACATTTTGGAGCGGATCAGTAACTAAGACTGGCCACTGAATATATATATATATATATATATATATATATATATATATATATTGAATTTAGCATGTTCTCAAACTGCTGTGAAATCGAGTAAATTCCACTTAATCAACGCGACTCAAGGTCTGTTTGTTTATTGACATAAACACCAGATGGGAAAGCTTACAAGTCAGAAGTAGAGAAAGAACTTTCTCATCTTATGTTCCTTAAAACAGGAAGTCAGTTGTTAAAATCAATTAATTAAAAGTAGGAACGCTTGGAGTAGCCTTGCTTACTAAAAGCTTTTTTGAAAAAATTTAAATAGCAACTATAAATGCTCAAGCAACAAACTCAGATACCAAACTGTTAGGATTTAAACTTCATTTGAAGAAATGTAAATATAAGGCAGAACGTGCTGTCAAAGCAGATGACATGCCTGGGAAATGTTATTTAAATAACTTTGGAATCATAAAGGAGATTGCAAACACATGTAGTTATTGGAGACCTGCCTTGCAAAGCGACTTCATGTGCCATGGAGGACAAGGTGTCCTGAGAAACATGTCTTTATGTGTGAGCTTTGACACACTGCTTTGTTTGACTTTTTATTGATTCAGTATACCAAATAGAAATGGAGAGAAAAATAACGATGACAGACTTATTTATCTTCGTCATGTTTTTAAAGTGACCTTTTTGTATCTCTCGATTTGCAGCTCAGTCCATTTGTGTACAGTGAGTTTGCGCGGGAGCGTAACCTGCACGTGTCACTGCTGGACCGTCTGTACGAGCACTACCCCGCTGAATACCCTTGTCGCATTCTCCTGTGCGAGAACTACCGCTCTCATGAAGCTATCATCAAGTAAGTGGGAGCCCCCTTGTGTTGAGACTTTGGGAGGAGAGGCTGAAATACTCTAGAGGAGAGGGGGCGGGAGGGGGGGGTCAGGTAAAAAGGACAGGCAGACACCAAGAAAAGTTTGTGCAGCTGCCGCAATGCATCTACAATGTAACAGTGTGTTCTTTAGCCCAATTTGACATTTTGCAAGTAGGTTGTTGTTCATACTGCATTTCACTGGTCAGTGCCAGGCCTGGCTGCAAACTGTTGCTTCAACAGAGGAACACACTCAAACACACATTAGAGATCAAACGGTGAACAAAGAAAAGGTCATGATGTGATTAAATTAACCAACATTAAAATGGTTATTATCATCATTAAAGTACTGATATACACAGTTATTCTGTTTTTTTTATTATTATTATTCTCTCTCTTACACACATAAGCATAAGCACTGATAACAACTGATAATATATCTTTGTTTTAATTATTATATTCTAAGGCACAATATCTCCTATCTCTTGGATCTTTGAACAAGTCGGTCATTAAAAACGAATTGGGCTGAGTAAAGTGCAGTTCATATTTGGGTCAAAATCTCATACATCCCAGGTTGTGTAATAGTGAAATGTGTGTGTGTATTAATATATACATGAGTAAAAGGTAAGGCAAGTTTATTTATATAGCACCTTTCAACACAAGGCAATTCAAGGTGCTTTACAAAAATGAAAGACATTCAGACAAAGGCATTTAAAAACAGTCATTAAAAAGAAAAGATAATGAAAGAAACATTAAAAGAAAAAATACATGAATAAAAAAGTACATGAATAAAAAGTTACAGTGCAGTTTAAGATATGAATAGTTCTCACAGAAGTTCCACTTTACTGATGAACACAACGGCTCAGTTTCAATTTAAAAGCAGCGACAAAAAGATAAGTCTTCAGCCTGGATTTAAAGGTAATCGGATTTCCAAACTAACATATCCGTTTTCCTTGGCTTAAATGATCAGTAATTCCTGATGGAATATGTTGAGAAAAGAGTGGGTTAGTGCAAATATATCTAACTATTTTGCTTTTTCTACAGCTACACTTCAGAATTATTTTACGATGGGAAGTTGATGGCAAGCGGGAAGCAGCCCTCCCACAAGGACTTCTACCCTCTGACCTTCTTCACAGCCCGAGGAGAAGATGTCCAGGAGAAGAACAGCACTGCCTACTACAACAATGCAGAGGTATGTCATTGTTATGATCCTGTTCTTTGGCTGGGCCTCATGAGCTTTGCATATACATTATGAACCAGCCAATCGGTCACAGGGTTAAGTCGAGTTTTTGTGTGAATGTTGCTAGGGGAAAATAGATTTATAAAAAATTTAAGGATTTGTGTTAATATGTACTCCAAGTGAATGTAACATTTTGAAATAAATAAATGATTAGAACATTCATAAATACATTTATATAATGCAATTACAAGCATTTTACACTAAAAAACAATCGCTAAACTTGCTGGAACAAGATGGATTAGTTGCACATGAATGAACATCGCTGTATTTCTGTTCAATTTGTGTCACTTGGTTTGATCGTATGTGTGTGAAAAAGCATTTAAAGTATTTATGCGTTAGGCTTCGGATCCCATTTTGATATAAATAATTCAGGGTTTTCATTGCAAAGAAATGTATTTTAGTTTATTGAGTTGGGTTGAGTCAAAAGCAGAATGCCTATCCGAAAGTGATCAGCTGTTTTTAATTTCTCTCCATCACACTCACTGTCTTTAATCCTAATTAAAGATGAAACCCATAAACTTAATTAGGAGCCACATTTGACAGCCATGATGCTTGACTCTCTGACAGCTCTTGCCTTTGATTGGTTCCTCTGTAGACTCATGCGTTTGTGGTCATTGGCAGTCTCCGACCCCCCCCAAATTAAACTATGGACGCTTCTCTATTCTGCGACCAAACTGTCAGCAATGCCAAATGAATTACCCGCCTTCTCTTTGATACAGCACTCATGTCAAACCATTAACAACGTTATCATAATCTTGCGAAAATGCATTGAAAAAGCGTGTTGGTTTGTTATTCCCGTGCAAGTGTCTTTGATGGGTTGAGCGTCAAGTCCATATTTCCCTGACAGTTCAAAGTCTTCGTCAGTATGTAAAAGATCTGAACATGAGTTGAAAAACTGTTAGGGCTGCTCGATTATGGCAAAAATCATAATCTCGATTATTTGGGTCAATAATTGATATCACGATTATTAAAAGCGATTATCCATTAACTTTGAAAACATCCATTTATTGAAAAAAAAAAAATGTGAACAGTATGTTTTTAACAGTTGATTACCCCGAACTTTAAGTATAATTCAACTGAAAAACCAATAAAAAAAATAATTGAAAAGAAATAAAAAAATCGTTTTATTTCGATTATGTTTTCATAATCGTTGCAAGCCAAAATCGTAATTGCGATGAAAATAGGATTAATTGAGCAGCCCTAAAAACTGCTCATATGATTTAAAAAAACAATATGTATTCAAAATATCAGCTCTTGCTTTAATAATGTATTTCCAAGCCAAGTTTAGTTTACACACATTGATACAATACATACATTGATTGGACATGAAATTATAAATGCATGTACAGTGAGACTCTTTAAAGTTGTGTTAATAAATATTTGTTTAGTAGTAATACTCAAAACTGCAGGTGTTAAGTCTGTTGGTCAGTAAAATGCATTTGGCAACGCATGATCATAAAGTGCTAAACTTTTTTCCATTTGAATCAGGTCATAGCATTCAGTTTTATGGCTTTATTAAAATGTCTACATTTTACTTGGAAAATATCCCGTAGTCTCTGAATTCCCTCACGTTTCCCCTCTGTGTCCTCAGGTGTTTGAGATCGTGGAGCGGGTGGAAGAGTTGCGTAAGAAGTGGCCGGTGGCGTGGGGTAAGCTGGACGACGGCAGCATTGGAGTGGTGTCACCGTACGCTGACCAGGTGTTCCGCATTCGTGCCGAGCTCCGAAAGAAGAGAATGCATGAAGTCAGCGTGGAGAGAGTGCTCAATGTCCAAGGTGAGAGTTATCCAACAGGATCATGCTTTGTATTTGTATCGCATCTACTGTACATGTGTGTCGTTCCTGACTCCAAAGGAGAAACTAGTGATACAATAAGCACAAGGAATATTCTGAAATGATAATTGCCCAGTTGGGGTACTGCATGGACATAAATAATGTAAGACTTAGTATTTTGGGGTTTTATCTGCAGTATTTAAGAGTGTATTACAATTATTGAATGACTGGGAAGTTGATTCTTGGAAAAAAGCAGCTATGTCAAAGCATCAAAAATGATAATCTTACCCCACTGATGATATCAGTGTTAATATTGCCCTTCTTATCATCTAGTCCCAGTAACGGGAGGATATGAGTTCTGGTTTCTCTAACCAATCTCTTGTCTGCTTCATGCAGCTCCCACTTGTATTGCATCCAGCTGCTTTCTACAGGTCATTAAGCTCCTCATTAGTCACACATGAAACATGTCGACGCACATGTGCACACACACAGCCTCTGGAGTCATTAGAAGATCAAATAATTACAAGATATTTTTCTATTTTACATAGATTCTTCTTTTTGTAGAAATACTCAAGACATGGCATTGAGGCTAATGGGAAGTCCTTAGAATACATTTTTCATAACAATCTTTTCCTTTTTATAGCGCTTCTCTGAGTATTCGAAACTTCATTACAATAAATATGTTTTGCAGGTAAGCAGTTCCGGGTGCTGTTCCTCAGCACGGTGCGGACGCGGCACACGTGCAAACACAAGCAGACGGCCATCAAGCGCAAAGAGCAGCTGGTTGAGGACTCGACAGAGGACTTGGACTATGGGTTCCTCTCCAACTACAAGCTACTCAACACGGCCATCACCAGAGCCCAGTCCCTGGTTGCAGTGGTGGGAGACCCCATAGCACTGTGTTCTGTTGGACGCTGCAGGTACAAAATGTCGCTTTTAACTAAAACCTTCAATAATGTAACATAGCAGACCTCTATTCAATGTGGCAGAGAATGAGCTTCCTCATACCAAACTCTTCTAAAGACTTGGTTGATGAATATGATTCTATGAAATCAGCTACTAAAATGTTGACCACTTTGTTCTGACCTATTTCTATTAGAGTTGTTCTCTAATCTCTCATTCACCTCTAGTACTAACGCTCCATCTCCATAGCAACATTCGTTGTAACATCTTTGTGGTTGTGTGCAAATGTCCTTATGCAGAGAGGGAACAATAACATTGATGTGTTAAAAGGTAAAAGGCTATGTACAATTTCAATGTCGTGGATCAGATGTCCAGAGGGGACCTGATCTGCTGCAGTTACTACACACAACAGCAGCAAACACGCTTTGATTCTCAAAAACAGCATCCGACCATTTATCATGACAATAATGACGATTATCACAGTTAAAATGTAAGCGCACAACATTGTGAGTTTTCCTCTCACTCTTGTATAACTATTACAGTATAAGGACCATTGCATGGCCAAATGAGAAAGTCAATTATTCCTTAAAAGCCCATTTTCACATATCTAGTTCCAGGGAGAATGGTATGATTGTATTTGTTAAAGCTGACAGATTTGTAGACTGAGAGATCCCGATGCTCTTTGTTCTTCTCATTCTTGTCGCTCCTGTTTTCCTCCTAGCTTTAATTTGCTTTCCCTTCGGTGTGCTTCATCATTCTGCTGATTTTCCTTCTCCTCACTTTCCCCTCTCCTTTTTAACACCTGCTTTGCACATGCCTTGTTCATGTTTGTTTGTTACACTGCCAGCACAAAACATTAACTATACGATCCATGAAACACTCAATCCAAGGAGGCATAAAGGAAAATAGAAAGACAACCTCATCTCCATCTGTTGCTTCCTGTCTTTACAGAAAATTCTGGGAGCATTTCATCTCCATCTGCCATGAAAACTCCAGTCTGCACGGCATCACCTTCGAGCAGATCAAGTCTCAGCTGGAGGCCCTGGAGCTAAAGAAGACCTACGTCCTCAACCCACTGGCTCCAGAGTTCATCCCCCGCGCCCTCAGGCCACTGCTCGGGCACCACGCGCCTACGCTGTCCCTCCACCCCCTCCACCACCCACATCCTCAGCATGTACAGGCCTCCTCCAGCAAGCAGGGTCCGCAGCAGTTACAGCAGCAGCAGCAGTCCCCCCCTAAGGTGAGGTTTCCAGTGGAAAGCATTACTCTTTTCCACCTACATCTTATTCATGGCCATTTTTTTAATATGGGCATTTCACATTCGGACACCAAACGGTTTTTCTTTTCATTTTTATAAAAAAAATTTTTAAACCTTTATTTAACCAGATGGTCCCATTGAGATCATCGATCTCTTTTTCAAGGGAGACCTGTCCAACATGGCAGCAAGTAGGTTACAACATAAACATAAAACAACAGATGACACAAAAGGACATCGTATGTACAGGGCTACATGTACATACCTAGAGACATAGACAAGTACCAACAGTATATTTATATCTCGCCCTGTCAATAAGCCTCACCTTCTTGGCAACAACTGTATTGTTTTTGAAGTGGTGGAGAGACAATGCACAGTTTGACCCACTGCTGTCACCCATGGCCAAAGCATATCTCTGTCCCAGCAACATCAGTACCAAGCAAGAGAGTTGTTTCCACAGCAGGGGATATTGTAAACGCCCAAACATCCCAGCTTCTACCTGGAAATGTGGACATGCTCATATTCCTAAAAGATAACCTTGATGATGCTGAGTGAGTTAGAGTTGAGTTATTTGAACAACTAAAGTGAAACTTGATTTATTCTATTGCAGGGTCTGATTATTATATTGTTGACACTTTAAAATACTACTATCCTACTAAAATGCTGTACAAATCAGATGTATTATTTAATAAAGAAAGAAAAATTCAAGTACAAAAAAAAAAGAAATTCACATTTCTTTCTTTATTTTTCAATATCGCGATAAATATCGTACCGTGGACTTTTTATCGCGATATTATCGTACCGTGAGTTTTTGGTATCGTTACATCCCTAGTAAATACTGTAAATAGACTTAGGCTTTAGGGAGGCAGAATACAAAAACAAACGGGTGGAGCAGAGGATAATTTGAAAAGCTCAAATGTTAGAAGGTTTTCGATGTTAATGTAATCTGTTGGATAACCATTTATTGGTTTGTGGAAATAGTAAACAAATTATCCAGAATAAATTGAGTGCTCCTTGCTTTTAGAGACAAAACAAATGATAGAAGCTCTGCACACAAAACACATCTATCAAAATGACTCCATGTATTTTCCACCACAGGAAATTACTTTCTGGCTGTTCATTTTGACCCCTGAAAAACAACACATAAATTAGCATTGCAGGCTTGGATGGAAGGATGTGGTGTTTGTTTGTGGAGTAGAAACGTCTCTTTGTATGTCCATTCTCCCTGGCCGCCCTGAGGTAAAGGTTAACTAAATCACCACAGCTGCCAACCTGCTGCCGTCTCACACTGGGACTAATGAGCCGCAGCTCCGCAGCATCAGCTGACTTAGAAGAGCCCCCACAGTTCCTCTCTCTTTTCACAGTCAAACTGTGTGGCTCACAACCTCACAGACATGGAGCAGCAAATGCAGCATGTGGCCAATGTATAGGTTGGAGCTCTCTGGCACCACCGTACATTGTGCCTACTGTGGTGTTCAGCTAACAAATCCCTGCAGATGTCAAATAAAAATATATAAGTTAGTTCCCCTTAAAATGGTCTCAACCTAGTTACTAATAACACCTGTGGTGGGTTGAATGTGGTTGCTTAAGTGTGAGCAGAAAATGCATAAATACATTTGTTGAAACAGTTCAATGTCATAAACAAGCAAAATACCCAAGGACCAAAACAACTGTAAACAATGTGTAGTTGCAAATACTTGTAAATTGTAAATGTAATCAGAAAGCGTATAGTTTGTGTGTAAGGCATCCATTTACCAGAAATATATACTTTAGTTGACTCCATATTGTGGCGAGCTGTTTTCTGACACAGATGGTGTTTTGGTGCAAGTATGCGAGTCTGACACTTAAAAGAAATGTCTTGCATTCCAAAGCCTTATGTAGTTTCAACCTTCAGCACTATCAGGGCCCTTTTGTTATGGGCAAATAGTGCAATTTCAATTAATGCATCGATTTTTCTAGTAAGAAGTGATGCAGTGAGTTGGTGTCGAAATGTTTGGTGTTACGTAGCCTTGTGTGACTTCCTTTTGGCACATATTCTTGAGCGTGTGTTTGTGTGCACATCTCGATCAAGATCTTTCTAGTATCTTTATTTATCTCTTCAACAAACCACAACCTCGTGCTATTGATTGCTCAGCACTACCTCACCGACGGATAAAGAGTGTCATCATTGAGAACCAAACTATTACGGCTGCACTTGACATTCAAAATGGTTTAACAAAGACAAACCCGAGGCATCACTTCCTTGTTCTTTCCATTGGATAGTTAAAGTTAGAAAAGGTAACATTACAAGCAGGAAGTATATAATGGCTCAGTGTTTTAAACATCCAGTAAGAAGTGCAGCTATGTATTCTCAGCAGATCCTAGGACATAAAAGGACATTAATCATATTAGCTCAGCTGATGTTACGCCCTAAAATAGCAGTCTGACATCATCTGTGTTCATTTCAAGAACATATTTCTCGCAATATAGAGTACACGTTACAAGATTGCATCTTTTGTGCATTTGCTACAAGATCATTGCATTCTACCGACACTGACTTGTGCTTTAGTCATTTGATATAATATGTCATTATCTCATGCCAATAAGAAAGGTGCCATTTCAAATGAAATCTCTTTATATGTGGAAGCACATTGTATGTTGGCTGGTTCTCAGCTTAGGTTGAGAGGACATGCTGCCCTTCGAATACAACCATCAAATCAAGTTTTATTTATATAGCACATTTATAAACGATTTTTGGTCGAGCCAAAGTGCTGTACATAGAATAAAAATAGCTACAGTAGAGACACTTTACAGCTAATACAGCAGCACAGTTTGTTCAGAATATCAGTATGAGAAAAACGACACCCTCTATCCTTAGACCCTCGCATAGCACAAGGAAAAACTTCCTTGTACGATCGAAGTACCAAAGCGCATTGGCTATGCTGGGTGTGAAGCTGCGGGAAGGAGACGGATCACATTGAGAAAGAGTTCCCTGTCAGTTTTGACAACATCTGTCCCAATATGATCGGGCTGTCTTTCAGAATTAGTTATTTAAAATGCAGCATTCACAGCTGAATCTCCTAGTGTCTCATTTTCAGTATTACTTTAATATTTCTCAGCAAATGATCTTTTCTTTCCAACATGCTCTTCTTGGTGTATAGACGCTTTGCCAGGAACATTTTACAGCATTGCTAAAACAAGCCATTCCTATTATGTGATGTCATACATGTTGTGGTGTTGTGGTACTGGTTTGCATTGTATTGTCAGATGTTCAAGTTATTTATTATTCATCCTTTGTTCAAAACTTCTTGCTGCAGTACTTGAAAGTGTGTCTTAAGTGCCAAAGACTGAATTAGTAGTAGTAGGAAGTGCCAGAAAATGTGTAGCTTATGGACTTCTTAAGAATTCAACAGAATTACTATCCATTACCTGAAAGATATATAATAATATTAGCTTTATATAATATCAGCATAATAATAAAGGCATTGGAATGTAGCATGTCATGAATTTCCGCTTGAAGAAAGCATATTTATTGTCATGGAATATCTGTTAACACCTCATTCAACCGAGAGAGACCGCGTTTCACAGAACCAGCCGCAGAAAGAGCTCTAAGTAGATTGTTGTGTATGCTTGCGTATAGCAATTAATAATAAAATAGACAGGACCATCCTAAACTCAGGTATTGGGAGATCTCACGGGAGCTGATTGTGTGTCATGAGTAATTTAGTGTGTGTGTCAACATTGATCAGGATTCAGTTGAAACTCTGCGTGTACATGTATATAAGCTGGTGCTGTAACTGAAGCCCCCTGGAGATGTGGTACAAAGGTTCTTACTTGGCAGACATGTTAACTCCTATCATGAAATCAACAAAGCAGTCCCAAAATAAATCCAGAGTTAACCGGGGTTACGTCGTCGGACACACGCAGCAGTGTAGCTCTTATGTGTTTGAGATTTTGGACAGCTTAGTTCTATCCGTGGTTGTTTATGGAATACATTGATCAATGGCTCTAGTGCAGGGGTGCCCACACTTTTTCAGCTTGGGAGCTACTTTTAAAATAACCAAGCCCAAAAGATCTACCTACAGGGCCCGCCCCTGCCCAATCTGTGTTGCAAGTGCGAGGGGGGGGGGGGTGCTAGTGGAGTAAACGGCGGATAAACTGTGGCATTTGCGCTTCAGATGAGGAGGTGAGGCCCCCTCATAACTGCATGAACCTGTATGGCACAATACAACTCAGACTGGCTTACATGTACGTCAATCAAGTGGCAAATGCCATAGTAAGGATGGATGATAGGCTAACTTAAAAAAAAGAAAGAAATTATTATTATTTTTTTTTTCAATTCCATGCGATCTACCCACACTACCTTTTGCGATAGACGTAATGGGCACCCCTGGATTTATTAATGCAATCCTTTAATAATGACTCCTCCATTGAAATGCTTTTATTCATTGGACATATTTAAAAATAGTGATGAGTAAATAGAAACTGCCTCTCTACAAGAAAACCCCAAGCTTTACGTTGGCCTATTCTGTACAAAAAAGCAGTCAAATATTAGTTGAATGCATACCCTTGAAGTTTTGCTTGTGATTTTCTAATGATTCTTTTGTCTTCCAGGGAAAACATGCCAACCACACAGAGCATCTACCACCGGAAGGATATGGTGAGCTGAACTGTTACCTGGTTCTTCTGTTCATGGCTTTTTCTTGTTTTTTGACATGTCTGAAATTGCAAACACAAACTTAAGACTTTTTTTATAGCCCCAAAGATCACAAATATAAAAAGCTATTTCATATGCTGCATATGTTGTAGCTCATTTAAGGTGATTAGAATATGAACTTGTCTGCATGTAGATGAAGGGATAGGATTACAATGCATTTCACATTTGAAACGTACCATGAAAGTTCTACATAACTAAGGTTAATAAATACTGCATCCAAAAAATTAATGAAATCCCTGTAGCATTGCTGTCATTATCATATTTATATATTTTTGAATATGGTCAGGTTTCCATTGTTCCCTTTTACTCCCCACACACAAACAAGCGCACATCTCGACAGCTTGATATGAGCCAGTCTAATGCAGCCGCCCAGATGGATGCATGAAGGCCTGAGGCTGCTGAAGCCATCAGTGCGATGCAGCCCTGAACTACACACACAGCAAGGAGCTGATAATACGATGTTTACTGCGGGAACACTTTGCTGCAGCCGCTGAAAAACTGTCAGCCAGCTACATCCATCTACTGAAAACATTAAATAAAAACCCTTCTTTAACTATACAGGGTTGGCCATCAGCTGTTTTTCATCTCTCTGTTAGAATCATACAGGGTATAATCTGACATGTTCCAAGCTATGAATAGTTAGATATGCTTGGGACTTGTGTGTTGCATGCTCTCAGTGTGTCGTCGCATTACGGTTAAGAACCTTTTGCGCTTACTTGTATTAACATGCCATCTTCTCCATTGCAGTGCAACCCAACCCAGCCGTGTTGATGGGAAACCCAATTCGGGCATTCAGCCCACCCTTGGGAGGCACACCAGCTGGCATGGGCAAGTCACCCAGTCCTGTTCAGAGGATAGATCCCCACACCGGCGCCAGTATCCTCTACGTCCCAGCTGTGTACGGTGGAAACATGGTCATGTCCATGCCCCTGCCTGTAAGTTTCACCTTTTTTAAACTGACACAAATTCACTTGTTAGAATGTGTACAATGCCACTCTATCCAATGTGCCACCAGGCCATGGTCATATTCCAATATTATTATCTTCTAATCCGTCTAAATATTTGTTTTATAATGCGAGAATATCAGTTTATTCCACATAAAAGTTGCCAGCTCAGAATTATACCACAAGTTTGCTCTCATAGAACAATCTTACTAGTATAGCTCCACTTAGTTGAGATTTGCTTATTTCTTACAAATAGTATATGGCAAGAACATTATTTGATTAAGTCATATGTATTTGATATGATGTACAATGTGTTCTCCATATTCCACAGTATGTGTTAACCCTTCTCTCCTGTGTTATGGCTTCCTGATCAATAATCTGTCCATCTGTGTATTTGTTTCCTTAGTTGCCATGGCCAGGTTACCAGAATCGCTTTGCTGTGGATCCTCGCATCATGAGCCACCCGGCGGCCATGGCCTACAACTTCAATCTGTTGCAGGCCCAGAATCGAGGGTCCCCCATCCCCTACAGTGGGGTCGGGCACCCCTCTCCTCTCGGGATGGGCCAGCCCAGCCCCGACAAGGAGCTCCAGGCTGACCCCATCAGAAATGGTGCGCCTTGAATTGAATTTTCCCTTCGAACAACCACCAAGATTTCCAAATTACTGTCATTTTTCTTCCATCAAAAGAAAGAACGGACTGTATTAAAAAGCCAAGCCAATGGTAATTATGTTTTTTTTTTTCTTCAGGTAAATTAGAAGGATGTCCAAAGCCAGAACAGAGCCGTCTTCATACACCAGAGAGGAAAACCGCAGACATGAAGGAAAAACAGGCATGTTGTTGACACTTGTGTTTCATTTGTTATTGTTCCCCCATAAACAATCTACCTAATTGATCAATGGCCACGCCTCTTTACTCATGGTGTATTTCTTCTTTATTTTGTATCCAGGGTGATTTAGACACAGGCCAGAGTCGAAGTCTAGACTCCCAGCCTGACGGGATTGGTGGATTTCCCAATGCGATGCTGCATCGAAAGGATCCCTCAGCTGCCCAAAGACCCCTCAACTACCATCTGGCCCCACCCAACCCAGCTTTCCCCCCACATCCTGCCAGTGGGAGGGCCTTCCCCCCTCAGTATCCGGTCTCCAGACTTC
Source organism: Gobionotothen gibberifrons (assembly GCA_943591055.1). Classification (NCBI taxonomy): domain Eukaryota; kingdom Metazoa; phylum Chordata; class Actinopteri; order Perciformes; family Nototheniidae; genus Gobionotothen; species Gobionotothen gibberifrons. Next base: position 125,542 of record CALSBZ010000321.1, on the reverse strand, counting down.
CCTATCGGGTCGGCCAGCCCCCTCACCCCGGGATGCCCCCCCAGAGTCAGCAGCAGCAGCAGCTCAGCCCTGCCTACGCTGGTGGCAGCCACAACGCTTCCTTCTTCAGTGGCACCATTCCCCCCCACAGGGCCGTCCAGTCTCCCACTATGGATGGGTCGGAGCCCGTAGGGGTGGAGGAGATGAGTAGCTCCATTAGGACTCCAATGGGCCACCCGGGGGTCCACCACCCAGGCCTGTCGCAGCATAACAGGGTCAACAGCTTTGGGGAGGACGGACAGGATGGAAGCATGGGAGAGAGTTTGGGTGAGTGGAGCATTATGTTTCCCTTTTGTAAGGCAAACCCTTCACCTTTGGATGGGAAATGGTGACTTTGTTTTGTAAATTTTTATATACCGTAATTTCCGGACTATTAAGCGCACCTGAATATAAGCCGCACCCACTGAATAAAAAAAAAAAACGTATTTTGTACATAAATAAGCCGCACATGTCTATAAACCGCAGGTGCACCTGTGAGACCCGGGGGGGGGGGGTCTCCTGTCAGGAGAGAATGAATGTGGAAGAGCGGGACGGTCGGTCACCAACCGGAGCGGCTTTAAACCGTGGCCGGTTTAAAGCTTTTACATACAATTTTCTCGGCCGTCTGCTCTCTGTGTGTTGACCCAGTCTTCGAGCTCATTTTCTAGTATCACGCTGCTGTTTCTAACGGAAAAATCCATAAATTAGCCGCGTCATTGTATAAGCCGCGATGTTCAAAGCGTGGGGAAAAAGTAGCGGCTTATAGTCCGGAAATTACGGTAATTAAATACAGAATATTTGTGTTTGGTTGGTTGGTTGTAATACAAGCTTGATAATTCGGGTAAAGACTATCCTTGAACAAAGTATTAGAAATTACATTTTCTTTCATCAAAAAAAAGAAATTTGATCTGACTGTAGTTCCTATCCTGATAATCTGACTTATTTGCAAGATCCTTTGATTTCTGGGAGGCTAATACGTAGCTGCCATTTTTAATATTCTCTTATTATCACTTGGTATTTGGTCTGTGGGACTAAAGCTAGTGTTATTGACTTTTTTAATAATAGAAATCTTTGATTCAATAGCACATTACAACAACTTAAAAGGCAATAATGATTCAAAGAAATGTTCCTTAATTAAGATGCCTTTCTTGATTTGTCTTTGTTTTGGATTAACTCCATGAAGAGTGATACTCTATGATTTTATATATATTTGCAAACAGATCCTTGTTTACATTTAAACTCAGCATTGATTATGATGGGACATAATCAGATGTTTTGTTATCATATATAATATATAAATAAATATGGAATTTATTTGGTGCGTTTCCTTAATTAAAAGATTGTAAAACATCCTAAATGTAACTGTACAGTACTGTACATCAGACCACCGAGTCATGAGGACAGTGATTTTGAAAACTAATCTTGTGGTTCCACTTTCAGAGCTCCAGGGGCCCATGGCTCTCGAGGCCCTGAGCCAGCAGCAGCAGCAGCAGCAGCAGCAGCAGCAGCAGCAGCAGCAGCAGGCAGCCAGGCTGGGCCAGTGGAACGAGGCGGGCCCTTTCCTCCAGGGCGGCGTCGCCTTCCCTCTCCCTCAGCAGCTCGCCCACCTGGCTCAGCCCGGCATGGCTCGATTCCCCCATCAGCTGCTCCGGGCTGCGAGCTGGGGCCTCGGTGCCAACATGGAGGATGAGGCTGTAACCTCTGCCACCTCTGGGCCGCCTTTCAACAGGTAACAATGACCCAACGTTTCTTTAATAAGCATTTGTGTTGGTCTGTAACCTATATCTAAAGAAATGTTAGTTTTACTTTTGAACATGTTATGTATGATTTTAAATTGAGTGTGCAGAAGAGCAAACTAAACAAGAGAATTACTTGAAATGGGACTGTAAATATTGCTGTTGAATGTTATTTTTGTTGGTTGCCCTTCAGTTATTGTTGTTTTCTTTTCCTCGCTGCTGCTTGAATGAGTTTGGGTGTTAAATACATTTGTAATTCCCAGGTACCCAGGTCTCTTGAGAGAGATGCCCCCTCAGGAACAGCCTGAACCCAGGGATCCAGCTGAGATGCAGCCCCCACCTCAATCCCGTCTCCTCCAGTACCGCCAGTCTCAGTCCCGCTCCTCAGGTGACCCTTCATCCTCATTGGCCGCCACCTCCAATCATGCTGGCCCTTACCCATCAGGACCCTACTCCCATGACCCAGGCCGCGACATGCTCAATGAAAACCTTCTGAACAACCCAGCTCTGCAGCAGCACCCGGCCAACCCCCTGTATAACGCTGGTAACTACCCGCATCAGCCCCCTGCCCACTCTGGCAGCCCCCCTTCCTCCCAGGTCAAATACCTTCTGCAAGAGGCCCAGTGGCCCCATGGTGGAGCTGCGTCAGTGAGCCCACCACAGCAGAACCACCTGTTGGGGAACCAGGGTCACAGCCTTCCTTATGCCATGCCCATCATGGCTCATCCAAGCAGGCAGCAGGAGCAAGTCCACCTGATGCAACTTCACCATCAGCACCAGCAGCAGCAACAACAACAACAACAGCAGCAGCAGCAGCAACACCACCACCAACAACAACAACAGCAACAGCAACAGCAACAGCAACAGCAGCAGCAGCAGCAGCAGCAGCAGCAACAACAACAACAACAACAACAGCAGCAGCAGCAGCAGCAGCAGCAACAGCAACAGCAACAGCAGCAGCAGCAACAACAGCAGCAGCAGCAGCAACAACAAGTACAACAACAACAACAACAACAACAGCAACAGCAGCAGCAGCAGCAGCAGCAACAAGGTCCAGACCAGGAGTCCTACCACCCTCTGTCGCCCAGAACATCAGCAGCCACAGCCCTTCACAATGTAGATGAGGTATGTTTCTTTAATTTTGACTTTTATTTGAGTCATTATAAAGTACATAACATCTGACCATTTATTTCAAGGATCTACAAATGTGGCACTTGGTTACATGTTCTCCACCTTGTTACAGTTTAGATCAGTGCTTCCCAAGCTGGGGGGTGCCCCCCTTTAAACATATCATTGTTACACAATACTTGATTGTCGCTAAAGGCCTTGTCTCTACATTACAATAAAGTATAACAAATAATGTATTAATTAATTTTAATACAAATTCAAGTTAGTAGCTAATGAAGGCATAAAAAGACAGAAATGCATAATTTTTTCTAGAAATGTTTCTTCCGCCTGTAAAGTGTCCAAACCAGGCTAGTCTGAATAAACGCATTTTTAAAACATAGTCATTGTCCATGCCGGTTTCAGTTTGATTATTTGTCACAGTTGCTCCGATCAGATCGGTCTCCTCCATTTTGTAGATTATTTACGACTTTTGAATCCACATAAACACATCGGCAAAATCCGGCTTACTTTGAGCATGTGTTTTAAACAGTTTAATCCCTTTGTGAATTGTTTCCACTTGCGCCGTCCTTTTCATTTCTTCATACAGCGGGAATCCAAATGAATGAATCCCGAGTCCAATAACCATCAAAGTCACTCCAATAGTGCTCCTTAATTACGCTTTCATCCTCCTTTAACAAAATACTTCACATTCATCCAGTTTGTGACAGTAGTTGTAGCATTTTGAGACTTTTAAACTTTAATTACTGCTGTTGCCTTGTCTGTTCCCCCCCCCCCCCCCCCTTGTATGTGTGTGGGGGGGGGGCACAACTCACAACTTCCAACAGGAGTAATTTGGGGGGGCTCTCAGGGAAAAAGGTTGGGAACCCCTGGTTTAGATGAGATGATATGATTGGATTAGGCGAGTTGTCTCAAATGCTCATCTCTGTTGCATAAAGTAGAGATTTAGCATTTCCTGATATGATCTAAATCTCACACATTTGATAAAGATGCAGAAGGAGAATAACAATGTGTAGCTCAGGTGCTGTGTAACGGGGGAGGAAATGGATTACATGTGTGAACAAGATAAACAGTTGTTTGCTTATTTTTAGTGGCAAGTTCAATTTGAACAGAAAAATGGAAATAGTGCTGAATGCATAAAACAGATATTTGGCAAACGCTTGCACAGGAGTGTTCTCTCTTTCATTGATGCCTCCATCACTGAATGAGAAGCTGCTTATGGGTTTCTTCCTCTTTTAAGGATATTTTGCACACCGTTCTGTCAGGCTAAATCCCTCCCCCATTCCTCTTCCTCATCCATCTCACCTTCCTATCTGTGCAGTATGAACCCAGAGGTCCGGGCCGGCCCCTCTATCAGCGCCGCATCTCCTCCACCTACCCGGATGACTCGTCTCCAGCCAACGCCCACGTCGCCCTGTCCCAGCAGCCCCAGCCCTGTCCGTCAGACCCCCAGGAACACCCTCATCCACACATACAGCACCATCAGCACCCACACGCCCCCTACGGTTACCCCCCACATGACGTCTGGCCGAGTAACGGCGGAGGCCCCGGTCCTGGTCCGTTCCAGAACATTCCATGTAACGGAGCCGCCACCCTCGCTCAGCACCGGGACTTAATGGGTATGTTTCAAGATTCAAGGCTTTTATTGTCATACGAACAACGGTGTAGTTATGACGATGAAAAGCTTAGGTCACAGGCTCCTCCAACAGTGCAACACAATAACACAGATAATAGTGCAAGTGAATCAAATACAAATATAATAGAAATAGTGCAGAATAGTCTATACAAGTCATTGGAATATATATAAGTTGCAAACAGATCAATGTTATGGATGTTCTTTCAAAAGCTCAGCTGTTTAACAGTCTTATGGCCGATGTTTCGCCACATCGGCTTTTGTTCCTCACATACAGAGCTGTTTGAGATGTACTCATGATGTTCCATTCAGGTCTAATTCACTTTGTATCTTTTTGCGGCACTTCTCTTTTTCTCTCCTCGTTTCTTCTTTGTGGGTCCGCCAGCTGCCAAAGCCCTTCGTCAGACGGAGGAGCAGGTGAAGGCCGAGGCCACAGCAGGACAGCAGACGCACCCCCACTCCCTCAACTCCCTTCAGCACCTCGGACAGTTTCCTCCTCTCATGCCCAATAACAAGCAGCCGCCGCAGCCACAGCAGCAGCAGCAGCAACAGCAGCAACAGCAGCAGCAGCAGCAGCAGCAGCAGCAGCAGCAGCCGCCACCGCCGCCGCCGCAGCAGCAGCAGCAGCAGCAGCAGCAGCAGCAGCAGCAGCAGCAGC
>CALSBZ010000321.1:86897-107480 GCA_943591055.1 Gobionotothen gibberifrons | reverse complement strand
ACACACACACACACACACACACACACACACACACACACACACACACACACACACACACTACTGCACCACTTGTTGCTGGTCCTTGATCTACTATGCTCTGCTGACAAGCTCTGTCAAGCCTCTCTTGTTCCTGTCAGTCATATCGCCCTTCTGCATCAAATCCCACTTTTTGTAGCTTTTATAGTCTAATCATTTTGTTTATGGACTAAGACTGACCCAGACCTCTGAGCTTGGCTTTTTGTTTTGCCACGCTATCCTCCTCCTACTTAGGTCTACCAGCAAAGTGGAAATAACTTTTTATTACGTTGTTGTGTCAACACAAGTATCATTCATATGCGAGCAAAATGTGTTGATTTAGCTCCCTAGCCTGAAAGTTTAAACTTCATTGTCATATTATGATTGAAAACGATTAAGTTCAAAACACAACATAAAAACACACACCCATAAAAGACTACACAATTACGTTAAAACACAAACAATTCCATAAAAGAATAAGAATATAATTCAAGTATATTACATTCAAAACTCAATACATGTTTACTTCTTGTGCCTGTTGGACTCTTTGCATTTGAGCACATTCCAATTATGTAAACTGGAGCTTTGATGCAGCTATAAACCCACAGAAGCATTTGGAAATATGTCTATCTATATAAGTGTTAAATACTTCACTGGCAATTCCCATCCCCTTATACGAACCATCCCTGGGTTGGTAGGTAATTTGAGTGGCTGTAAAAGTGAAATACCAGTGGTACCACTTGCTTTTTGGACCATGCATCCCATCCCCCGACAGTGTAAAGTCATTTGAGTGACTGTGTGAGCTGCACGGAGTCATAAGGCTTCAGGAAGGTCTCTTAGGAACAGGTTGGTGTGACAGCGGGCCTCAGAGCTATGCCTGACTCTTCCATGCGGCCCCGTCACTCAGAAGACCGCTGCACTTGGCGCGAACACTTGACCCTCACATCCTCCACCCAAGACAGCTGAGTATTTACGTGGTCTATGTATATCACCAAAACAACTGCTTGCTGAGCAGTTTTCACACGATTATTTAAAAAAACACACCCTTTCTGTTCCCTGAAATTTCGATTACATTAAACTAATTGCTCTTCTTTGTACTGTATGCCTTGGCCAGGAGGTGCTTTGTAACATCTTTAGTGTTGCCTTTTTACAGCCAACAGCAGTTCAGAACACCAGTATTAAAAATGATCACAACATGAAAAGAAATACAACTCTGACTAGCCCTCAGGTTAATTTGGCTCACATGGGACTTTCTTTCTTTGAGCTGACACATAATGTTAGTTATCTCACCATCTGCATTTTGTCAGCAGTAGACCTACAGTAAGCAACGACTCAGTCCATATTTTCCAGATGAGAGTCTCACAGCGAGAGGGACCTCCTCACATACTTTTCAAGTTCTGCTTTGTATCAGGAAATGACTCCACCTCTGAGGACGTGATAAACAATAATGTTCCTGTCCAAATACAGCTATTGGGCCGGGAGAAACCCCCGGAGATGGATGGATTTATTTACTTTTTAAATAAAGACTAACAAGGTGGCCATTACCAATCACATGTAATGTTGAAACCATAAAAGCCAATAGTCGTTACTTAGGAACAAGTAGTGTCTTTGCAATGCATCAAATATCATATAATATAATAATCTCACCTTCCAAAAATGTATATATAACCATTGTCGGTATATGTGTATGTGCAGATGAAAAGCTCATGAAACATTTGTTATATCTTTACAGCCTGAGGAATTCCCTGCATGCCTGGGCAGAGCTGATTTAGCATATTCAGCACATGCCTGCCGTGTCTGCACCAACGTACCACCCTCACATTTCAGCCGCTCCGAGAATGGCCCTGCAGTTCAGACAGTGTCTGGGATTCTCAAAGGTTTAGGAGCCGCCATGAGTTGGGAGATATTTTGGGAGATTCGTTTAGCTTTGTGTGTTGGACAAATTTGGTGGGGAAGTCCAGGCGAATTTACATAAAGCAACATGCAGGGTCAGATAACAATCAAGAGTTAGATAGTGTTTCCTCAGAAGAGTGACTGACACCATGTTATTGAGAAGGAAGTAACTGTTGGAGAGCAACTGCTCAACACTGTTAACATCCTTTTTATTCAGATGCAGTCTGTATTTTATTCTAACAGCTGTAAGAACATTTGGAATCATTGAAAGTTTCATTTGAGAGATTCATAGCAAAAATGTGTTTTACTTGGATACATAACATCTGACCACATTAGGTTTGTTTACATTAATTTAGGTATCAATACCACTAAATCCATTTCATTATTATGTTCCAAGTTAGGAGAAGTTTGGTGGAGAAGATTAAGAGGAGTTAGAAATAAAGTGATATAATAAATGACCGGAGACACTGACTTTACAGCAAAGTCAATATTTATGATATGTTGGAAAAGTAATTCTTCGTATTTGTTAAACTATATGGGATTTAGCGCTACACAGAAATAAATATTTTACATATTTCCTCAGCTGACCTGCTGTGTTGTGCATTCACTAAATGGGGCCTATAAAATCAAATTTCACCAAATGGAATACTTAGTTAAGTCCAAGTACCCTACATTGCATTTAAGTACATTATGTTCTTAGTTACTTTGCATCAATGACAGTGAATTCCCTGAGAAACGTCTATAGAGTGCATACAGGCACCTACAGTATATGTTATAGATCATCAATGGTCAATGCTTTTTTTAAACTGACGAATACCTCTTTAAACAGATAGCAGACACCAACCAGTAAACTGTGAACTCAGCTGTTGTGGTGTTTGGTGTTTGCTCAGTGAGAGCCTCCTGGGACTCCATGGCTCATGTTCTGTAGATGCCAAATATCTACTGTGATCTGGTTAAGTCCTTACAGCGACTGATAGTGAAAGCATCCTGTTGTTTACCCTGAATGTCTAGTTTGTTCAAAGGAGGGTCAGTCCCCCATCACCCAGCTGACTGAGGCCCAGTGGCAGATAGAAAACCCCTTATGATATATATTCATAGCATAAATTCAGAGACTCATGCATGCATTACACTGGGGTACTTCTACACCACTGATGACTGACAGCATGAATAATCTAATGAAATCCTGCCAGCTGTTTAAAAAAAAAAGTTGATTACATTATGGAGACTGCATGCATGTAACCCAAAATAGGACCTTTTTTCTGTTTCACAAGGAAATGTATGGCAGTTAAACATGTCATATGACATGCCAAGTGATCTTGCATCAGACCCTCTATTCTTAGAAGCCCAAACCCCAGAGCGGTGGGCCGGATTGCACCGAGGTGCCTCACAGTCACATACAAATTATATTCCAACAGTGATTTCATTTGATATGCCAGTTACAGGAAGGTTTTGCTCAGTTGTTTTCTCTTACCTCCAGGCAGGCTGATGGGTCCACAGCCATGCCCCTGTACAAAGTTCTCTTCGGTGATATAGATGTACTTCTTGCACAGCTTCCACAGGCCAAAGTGAGCCGCCTCGCAGGTCTCATTGACTCTCTCCACCCGTGGGCTGAGCACTGCCCAGTGGTCCGTTACCACCGCAGTGAACATGCAAGCCATGCCCACTATCAGCACGAAAATGGCAATCTTTATCTTTGTGCGCTTCTGCATGTTTCCAGGTGATGAGATTTCTGCTCAGTGAATATTCTTCCCCTGATAAGATACAAAATAAATCTATAAAAATGACTGTTCTGCAATGTGAACACACTTGTCTGTGTCCCAGGGGCTTCTTTCCTCAGTGACTGCAGCAAGCTTCCCACAAAGTCTCTTCTCCTTTTTCTCTCTCCGCCTAAGACTAGTGTCTTCTCTCCCCCTGCCGCAGATCTCTGCCTCTGGTTCGAAGGGAAATGGGCCAGACTGCTCTGTCCTAGATTCAAGTCCCCTTCTCCTACTGACTCTGAGTCGCTGTACAACTGTGGGGCTGCAAGTTTAGACTCACAGCTGTTGAGGTAGATCAAGAAAGTTGATGACCAAATCAACTGTCGGCCATGGGAGGCAGTGGGTTTTGGGGTGCTGCATGTGTTGGTGGGCGTTTTGATGCTATAAATGTGACCGGTGAGTCAAGTTGTCAGACTGTCTGCTTATCTGGTTACAGTGCCAGTGGGTAGAGATGTGAAACGTGTGATAATAAGTGAACCCACCTAAACAGTTGAACTTATCCAAATGAACAGGCAACTTTCAAAATGAATGTTTCAGCATTGTGAAAATACTTTCCCTTTTTTTGTGGCCACTTATCAAGAGTGGCTGTGTATTCACTCTGTGCCTCGCTACGGCTTCGCCTCGGTGTGGATTTGGCTTTGTAAACTATTTATAAGGAGAAAGTGGATGTGTTTATAGAGAGCAGCAGCAAGGCTCCAGCTGCCAGACAATAGTAAAGTTGCCCTGATGGTACATTTTAGTAATTTCTGTTAAAACTATGACTCATTGTCCAAAAACAAAATGTTCCTCTATTGAGGCGTTCAATGTGTCATCTCTACAGTACCAAGGTAAATAGTTTCTTCACTGTTTCTCCTCACTTGTGTGAACATCTCAAAAACATTTTTAAAGGTGAAATGAGTAAGAACACCTCCTGACTGCTGTCTTTCTGTTTAAAAGTGATCTGTTTTACAGCAAAACACACAGTTTATGTGATTGTACTCGTGAATATAAGTGGATAAGTCACAACAATCTCAAAGGCCAACAAAGGCCAACAATGTCAAAGAAGGAAACATTTACGGTTGTGCCAATAAAATATTTACCTACAAATGAGGCTACAAATATCATTTAAGTTACAGACAATCATGTGGTGGGACTTAATACATTGAATTTATTTGAGTTCACTGTTACTCCATGATATGAAGAAATGGCCAATAAAACTAAATTCTGCAAGTATAATGTATACAGCCTGGCAACCATCCATCCATCTTCTCCCGCTTATCCGTGGTCGGGTCGCGGAGGTAGCAGTTCCAGCAGAGAGCCCCAAACTTTCCTTTCCCTGGCCACATCAACCAGCTCTGACTGGGGGATCCCAAGGCGCTCCCAGGCCAGCGAAGAGATATAATCCCTCCACTTGGTCCTAGGTCTACCCCTTGGTCTCTTCCCAGCTGGACGTGCCTGGAACACCTCCCTAGGGAGGCGCCCAGGTGGCATCCTAACTAGGTGCCCGAACCACCTCAACTGGCTCCTTTCGACGCGAAGGAGGAGCGGTTCAACTCCGAGTCCCTCCCGGATGACTGAACTTCTCACCTTATCCCTAAGGGAGACGCCAGCCACCCTGCGGAGAAAACCCATCTCGGCCGCTTGTATCCGCGATCTCGTTCGTTCGGTCATGACCCATCCCTCATGACCATAGGTGAGGGTAGGAACGAAAATGGCCCGGTAGACAGAGAGCTTTGCCTTCTGGCTTAGCTCTCTTTTCGTCACAACGGTGCGGTAAAGCGACTGCAGTACCGCTCCCGCTGCTCCGATTCTCCGGCCCATCTCACGCTCCATTGTTCCCCCACTCGAGAACAAGACCCCGAGATACTTGAACTCCTTCACTTGGGGTAAGGACTCATTCCCTACTTGGAGTGGACAGTCCATCGGTTTCCTGCTGAGAACCATGGCCTCAGATTTGGAGGTGCTGATCCTCATCCCAGCCGCTTCACACTCGGTTGCGAACCGATCCAGTGAGTGTTGAAGGTCGCAGACCGATGAAGCCATCAGAACTACATCATCTGCAAAAAGCAGTGGTGCAATCCTTAGTCCACCGAACTGCAGACCCCCTCCCCCCCGACTACGCCACGAAATCCGATCCATGTATATTACAAACAGGATTGGTGACAAAGCGCAGCCCTGGCGGAGGCCAACCCTCACCGGAAATAGGTCCGACTTACTGCCGAGGATCCGGACACAGCTCTCGCTTTGGGAGTACAGAGATTGGATGGCCCTGAGTAAAGACCCCCTCACCCCATACTCCTGCAGCACCTCCCACAGTAACTCCCTGGGAACCCGGTCATACGCCTTCTCCAAGTCTACAAAACACATGTAGACTGGATAAGCGTACTCCCAGGCCCCCTCCAGGATTCTTGCGAGAGTAAAAAGCTGATCCGTTGTTCCACGACCAGGACGGAATCCGCATTGTTCCTCCTCAATCTGAGGTTCGACAATCGGCCTGACCCTCCTTTCGAGTACCTTAGAGTAAACTTTCCCGGGGAGGCTGAGTAGTGTGATGCCTCTGTAATTGGCACACACCCTCTGATCCCCCTTTTTGAAAAGGGGAACCACCACCCCGGTCTGCCACTCCTTCGGTACTGTTTCCGACTTCCACGCAACGTTGATGAGACGTGTCAACCATGACAGTCCCTCAACACCCAGAGCCTTCAGCATTTCTGGGCGGATCTCATCCACCCCCGGGGCTTTGCCACTGTGGAGTTGTTTGACTACCTCAGCGACCTCCCCCCGGGAGATTGGTGTTGATCCCCCGTCATACTCCAGCTCTGCCTCTAACATAGAGGGCGGAGTTGTCGGGTTCAGGAGTTCCTCAAAGTGTTCCTTCCAACGGCCCAACACTCCATCAGTTGAGGTCAACAACGTCCCATCCTTACTGTACACAGCTTGGATGGTTCCCTGCTTCCCCCTCCTGAGGTGTCGGACAGTTTTCCAGAACAACTTTGGTGCCGCCCGAAAGTCCTTTTCCATGTCTTCTCCGAACTTCTCCCACACCCGCTGCTTTGCCTCGGCCACGGCTGAGGCTGCTGCCCTTCGGGCCTGTCGGTACCTTGCAACTGCCTCGGGAGTCCCCCGGGATAACAAATCCCTGAAGGCCTCCTTCTTCAGTCGAACGGCTTCCCTGACCACCGGTGTCCACCAGGAGGTTCGAGGGTTACCGCCCCTTGAGGCACCTAAGACCTTCAGACCACAGCTCCCCGCCGCGGCTTCGGCAATAGAGGCTTTGAACACCGACCACTCTGGTTCAATGTCCCCAACCTCCACAGGAATGCCCGAAAAGCTCCGCCGGAGGTGTGAGTTGAAGGCCTCCTGAACTTGGGCCTCCTCCAGACGTTCCCAGTTCACCCGAACTACACGTTTGGGCTTACCAGGTCTATCCAGAGGCTTCCCCCGCCACTCGACCCAACTCACCACCAGATGGTGATCAGTTGACAACTCCGCCCCTCTCTTTACCCGAGTGTCCAAAACATACGGCCTCAGGTCCGATGATACGATAATGAAATCGATCATGGACCTTCTGCCTAGGGTGCTCTGGTACCACGTACACTTATGAGCATCCTTATGTTCGAACATGGTGTTTGTTATGGCCAATCCATGACTAGCACAGAAGTCCAGTAACAAACCACCACTCCGGTTCAGATCAGGGGGGCCGTTCCTCCCAATCACGCCCCTCCAAGTGTCTCCATCGTTGCCCACATGTGCGTTGAAATCTCCCAGCAAGATTAAAGAGTCCCCTTCAGGAGCCCCATACAGGACTCTTTCCAGGGTCTCCAAGAAGGCCGTGTACTCTGAACTGTTGTTTGGTGCATAAGCACACACAACAGTCAGAGTTTTCCCCCCCATAACCCGCAGGCGTAGGGAGGCGACCCTCTCGTCCACTGGGGTAGACTCCAACAAAGAAGCACCCAACCGGGGACTTGTGAGTATCCCCACACCCGCCCGGCGCCTCACACCTTGAGCAACTCCGGAGAAGAATAGAGTCCAACCCCTATCCAGAAGTAAGGTTCCAGAGCCGACGCTGTGCGTAGAAGTGAGCCCAACCAGATCCAACTGGTACCGCTCCACCTCCCGCACAAGCTCCGGCTCCTTCCCCCCCAGAGAGGTGACGTTCCACGTCCCCAAAGCCAGCTTCTGTCGCCCGGGTCTGGTCCGTCGAGACCCTCTGCTTTCACTGCTACCCTTTTGGCAGCGCACCCGACCCCATCGCTGTTTCCCGTAGGTGGTGGGCCCGCGGGACGGAGAAGCGGAGGTGTTGTCCACGTTGCCTTTTCGGGCTGTGCCCGGCCGGGCTCCGTGGCAAGCCCGGCCACCAGACGCTCGCCGATGAGTCCTCCTTCTGGGCCTGGCTCCAGAAGGGGACCCCGGGCTTCCTCCGGGCCGGGTATCCTCACTTCTTAGTTCGTCTTTCATGAGGTCTTTTTGAACCAATCTTAGTCTGGCCCCTTGCCTGAGACCAATTTGCCATGGGAGACCCTACCAGGAACACAAGGTTCCAGACAACACAGCCCCCAGGTTCATCAGGGCACACAAACCTCTCTACCACGGTAAGGTGCTGGTTCTTCAGAGAGGCAGCCTGGCAACCAATGCCATTAAAGAAATATACTTTAAAAATAATTGTGTTGCTAATCTTTTTGAGTTGCCCATTTGAAATTCTTGAACCGGCTCCATTCTGCTTCTGCTGTTAACACAGCAGATACAAACTTCAACAGTTATTCATGTAAACAATTTAATGACTGCTAACTGAATGCCATTTAGCCGCTATGATTTCACGTTCTAGTATTGTGCATGCTGATTTACTCTTATTTGGAAAACTGGAGCATGCTTAGTGTTATTAGCATTACCTGTGCTATCCTACTATGACACATTAATGTCTGCTGTATAACAGACCACAATGTTCACAGTTTGGGACAAATTGTTAGTTGGAAAACAATCCCTTATCCTTTGATTCTTGTGCTAACCAGAGATGTATTCATTTCTGTAACCACTGCACTGTAAGAGCTCATGAGTTACATCATCCCATCAAAAATGCGGCTAGTTGAAAGAAAAAGAACCCAACAAAATTCAACAAGAAAAAATGACCTGCTGTTGTTGTAAAAGAAGAAGAAAATATTTGTGCAAATCATTATTATTACAAGAAAAAATACTTTGGATTTCAAGAAAACACTTATAGAATGTGTTATTTGAAATCTCCCCTACAGTAAATAAGGGTTAGTATCCCTGTTTATCTTTTCTAAGCCTTGGCCCACTTTGAATTTCTTTAAAGAATTATGACCCGCTTCCTCATGAGTGTGAGAACAGGCAACAGTGAAAGTAAAAAAGTTGTGACGGCAACAAAATAGTGCTCTAGAAATCACTGAATACCTACAGACACAAGCTACGATCTGTATGAGCGTAGTCTTTTGCTGAGGGATAATCTTTCGGTCAATATCACCGACCCACGAGTGTCCCAGAAAGTATTTCCTCTTTGAATAAATCAATCAAAAAGCATATTTTTTGGTTGATCATTTCAGTCACAATTGTACTCTTCTTTCACTTTAAAATAGGTAGTTTAGATAATAACACGTAATTTGGATTAAAGAGGTAATGTTCACAACTTGCTAGATTACTCACGTGATTTAAACTGATTTAATGAAGGACCAATTTAACCAAGAAGTAAAATACCATCATACATGATTCAAATCAACTTGTTTATAATTAGAATACCTTAATAAGCTATATCCCAAACTATTAAAATAAGTCCATATGTGAAGTACTTTCTTGTCTTTCTGCAAGATGACTGTAGGTGGAATGAAATTGCACATATCTTTATAATGCAATAATACTATTGTTAAAAACAACTGAAGCCTATGCCTTGTGGAGGGTAGTGCACTGGTTAGCACTGTTACCTCACAGCAAACAGGATCGTACATGACTGAATTTGCAGATCTCTGAATTGCCACTCAGATCTTTGATTTTGTTCGGGGATTTATGAAGCTAAAGTTGTGTAATGGCTCTCACCCTATGTGAACTAGTGTAGGCTAGAATGACCCCTTACCTCCTTTGAACTACTGTTGGCATATAGGACACCACTGTGTGATGCCATCACCTTGGCTTTTTACTGTTTACATGCCAATCTATTTTGGCGATGGGGACATGCCTCTTAAATGTTTTTAAGACTGGTTTATTGCAAGTGTATTCCTGGTTTTTCAAAACTGCATCCAGGAAACTGCCAGTAATACCAATCAGCTGACACAGATCATCAACACATTGTCAGTACCAAATACTTGTGAGAGAAATATGACCAAGACATGTAAAGTAATAAGAAGATATATACTATTCTATTCTTCATACATTTAGATAAGTGATGGATTGATTAAGACATTACTCTGCAGACTCTACGTCTTAAAAATGCATTGTATATGTCATTGAGAAGCAATTTTACAGTATGCCAAACAAAGTCATACAAATCACAATGAGTACTTGCACTTTGTTGCACTTTGTAAGTACATTTTGATGCTAATGCTTTTACCATTTTACTTAATAGCAGTGTATTTCTACTCTGTCTGTGGTATTACTACTTTTTTAAGTGAAAGATCTGAGTACTTGTTTGACCAATGCTTGCCAGATAAACGTTTACACTGAACCCTCAATCAACTCCTTTCTCCACCCAACTCACCATCATTCTGAGTGATAACACATACATAACTTAGGAGCCATGACCTCTGACCTCACAGAAAGGTACTTCTTCAACCTCTGACCGTTGTTGCATTAGGCCAGCCACACTGGAGCTGTTATTTGAAGCCTGAATCCTCAGGGATGCTTTTACTCTTCAAACACCAGAAATCTTCCAAGGGAAATAAGCTCTTACTGGGGGCTAATGGTGTGGAAACAAACTCTATTGATTGTAATCACACAGGACACAAGCATACATTGATTGTGGCTTAGAAGGACTGCTTCTCTAACGCCCCAATGTAACACTCCAAAGAGTCATTCATTACTTCTGGAAAACGTTAATGTGTGTTTAAGTCACCTGGCGGTAATCTGTGGTCAAGTTTATGTAAAGATCTTATTTCTGAACGTTGCACTGATGAACGACTGCAAACAGAAGAAGTTCATTATTCAGCTTTTGCATATTTATAATGAAAGCTTACTTTCCAACACGACCTTTTGAATATTGTCAAGTGTATCTCTAATCACACTTACTTACTGAAGTTGACTATTTTAATGTAAGCTTTTTTTTTTTTTAAATGTTCTTTAAAGAGAAAGCACTTAGACATTGTGGTGGTTCCTGAAATGATTACGTTTCTTTGATGCAGGATTTGCACGTCTTTAAGGTATTTTGTTTTCCTCGGCTGATAGGAAGATGTAAAATGATGAGCCTCTGCCTGATACTAGGCAAATGTTGTTTACCCACAACAAAGGCTTTTGGTGTGTGACAATCTCATTTATCAAAAGGAGTTTAAAAAAAGTTTGGTGTGCATGAGCTTGTTTAACATGTGTGTATTTGTAGTCTTTCTAATGATGATAAATGTATTGGTATAATCCTGATTGCATTTAGTTGAAAACATGAATTATGCTCACTGAGACAATGACACTGTAACCATCCACTTCCTCTGTTTGGCTTTCAGGTTCCTGACGTCTGGCCTGAAGTTTCCATTTCCCCCTTTTTATTTAAATGTTGTCAGACTTTCAGTTTTATTAAAAAAAATTCTAGGAGACCTATTGCTGGGTTAAAACCATAGCTGTGTTAAGGCTGTGGAGTCCATTAAGCTGTTGTGTGTGTGATTCTCTGCAGTTAGGGCTGCAACTTGTGATTATTTTCATTTTTCATTATTTCTTTCTGTCAGACAATGGTGAAAATGTAGATCAATACTTCTACAACTCAAATTCATATAGATAACTGTCACACACGAGTAAATACATCAATAAATATTAACATCCAAGAAGCTGGAATCTAACTTTTCTTTAAAAATTACACAAACTAATGAATGGTTTATCAAAGTGGGTGCTGATCACTTGTATAGTTGGTAAGTAATTGATTAGTTAATTGATCTCTGCAGCTCTATGGGCAATACGAAGAAACATGACTTGCTTGACCAGTTATCAATCAGCGTTTTAAAAAGTCCTGAAGTTTTAAGGGCTTTTTTTGGTGGATCATGTTGGACAGTAATCACATATTTAATAATCAAATAGAGCACTCGTTATGCTTTGAAGAAGATCAAACAGATTTTGAATTCCCATTGAATAGTTTTTTTATTTCAGTAATTTATGAGCCAAATTAACATTGCAAAACTTCTCATGGAAACATTTAAAGACACTTTGTATTTACAGGCTTATAGGTACCATATATTATACATCATACAAGTATGACTTAAAATAAATGATTTAATATATAATATAATGAACAATGAAAAACAATGAAAAACTTTAAAGAATGCAACAATGTTTGCAAAATTCTCACATTAATGACTTTAATTATAATTATTGAATTGAAAACTTTTTTCATCATTATTCTCACTTGAAATTAAAAAGAAATGGTGTCAAATTATTTAAAATACACACTTTGTAATGAAAGGGCCTTTAAAACGTTAAATGTTATCTACACCTGCATTTGCCATTTGTATTTGTTTTACTTTGTCTATGATTCATAAAGACAAAAACAATGTATTTCATGAGCTGAGGAGTTATTCCCTTCTCCTGTATAGCGTGTTTAAACGGTTACCTAGGTTACAGCCACAGGTTTACAGTTAGGGATGTTCTCTTATCAGAAAAGCTGTATTTTTGGAGACATTGCAAAAACATTAGTTATATGACACTACACCACGACGGTCTGTTGTGTTTCATGTGTGATAGCACATGAAAAGGGTTAAGCTCCGACTGCTGCTGGCTATATCCAGTCTTAGCACCGTGGCAAATGTCATGTTAATGGATGCCTGGGGTTCCTGGATCAACGGTGTGGCACCGATACAGTATATCAACAGGGAGCAAGGAATCAATCCCACTGCTGGGAGGAGTCTCAGCTATTTTACATTTTCAAAGTGAACTTGGGAAGAGAGAGAACCCCCGTGGAGAGGGATCCCTCAGAAGGAAATCTGGCTTCCACACTCACCCTGTATCCTCTCCATACATGTGATAGGAAACAGTATGAAAATCATATAATATTAACATGTACTGCTGATAAGAGAGTGATTGCCTCATATAAAATCATCAATGGTGTTGCTCTCAACACTTGTGACAGTACTTAAAGGGCCCATGTCATGCTTTTCCGGTTATTACCCGTCCCCTTGTGTGTTATGAAGGTTTTTATGCTTGTAAACGGTCTGCAGTCAAAAACCCTCAAAGTACACCCTGTAGCGAGTAAAACTCGAACACAGAAAATACCTCCCCAAAACGCCTCGTTTGAGATTTCTCATTTACTTCCTGTGTACTCTGACATGGGGATACCCAGTAGCCACGCCCAGAGCTATGGCCACACCCTCTGCCAGCATTTCACGAAACAAAGCTTCCCAAACCTTTCAGCGATTCATGCCGGATATGTACAGCGTACTGAAGAACGATGCTGTTCCTACTTTATTTGGACCAGCGGGAGATTCGGGTACACAACCTGTAAGTATTCATTGTTGTTTGTGTATTTATGATGTTTAAAACAAACAAGGTATCTACCACGACTGTTTAAATGGGTAAACGTTTTCCGGGCTGCTAAGTTGGGATCACGGAGAAATGCTCTCCGCAGACCCATGCTCACAGCGTTATAAACCTTTTTCTTACTCAATATCAAGCTACACTTATTGTTTTTACTTCGGCTGTGAGTGTTTGTGTGTGCTCAGGATGAGTTTCGCTTGTTCTCGCTGTATCGCCGACACGGAAGCCTGTCTGCTGCTCGAAGCAGATCGCAGCAACGAGCCTTGCAACGAGCCTTGCAACGAGCCTTGCAACGAGCCTCGCAACGTCCCGACCAATCAGATCCGTTTAGGACGGAGAGTGAATACACATACGTTACAGAGATGCTGTATGAGAAACCAATGTGAGTTTGGAAAATTGCTCAATATAAATCTATTTTAGTAGACCTCAACAATGGAATTATGATCAGTCGAAATGGCCATGACATGGGCCCTTTAACAGTCCGATATAATACTAGTCCGTCAGTCTTATGAAAGTTTAAACAGATAATATATGTTACATTTTAAAAGCCTTAAAATAAAGTCAGTTGGTTAAGTCATTGTTCAATGGAAGAAAATCTAATCTAGTGTAAACTATACATTTCAGTTGCAAGTAAACAACAGTGTGCTGTCATTCTCTCTTCTCTCGAAACGAAATGTATTCCCAATTTCTTTATACATTGAGAAATTGGCAAGGAATGAGTGTAACTATATTGTTGAACAGTAACACAAAAATTGCAGCTGTTGAATTGCTTTTTAAATATTTGCTGGCAGCAAATGATTTGTTATGGCATTGGGTGTATCAGGTTTAGTATAAACATAGCTGAAGTGTGACCCAATGCGAAACCATTGGTCACAGCAAATCAAGTTACAAAGGCAGAACCTGAGTTGAGACCTGAAGCCTTATTTTTCTCCTCCTGCACAGCGAGGTACCGAGGCTAACAAGCTGGCTACAGTCCTGTGACTGCAGGGAGAGGTGACCCTGACATTTCCCTCTCAATTACTGGAGGATAAATCTCACTGGTGTGCAGCGGGACATGAATGTGGGCGCAGCTTTATTGTGGCTGAAAATATCAGTGAGGGTCCATGGCATCCAAATTCACAGGGCTTAACAGCCTGGGGGATGGACAGAGGAGAGGGGTGGCGAAGAAAAGATCAAATTAAGGCTGGAATGGGAAACAAGATCATCAAACCAGATTTGCATAACAAAGATACATCACACACACCAGGATGAAATATAAGTCTATTCTAAGTGTACATTCTGTACATCAATGACATAAACAACCACTAAAGCTGGGACTACAAGCCCTCTCATGGCACTATGAGTTTAAATATGGTAACCGCCATGACACTAATTCAACAACCAAATTAAACAAATGACTACTAACTGCAACTTTGACATGGAACCCGGTCAAGTGTGTATTGTATGAAGAATCAGTCACTTAACTGTTTCTTCTAAATCTTCACACACGTACAAACCCACTCCTCCAGATCTTTATTGGAGGAAATTTGTGTTTTAAGTCTGGATGAACATTTGTGAGGCTGTTAGTTCAATCAAGCATTAAGTTGGCTGATGCTGTTTTCCCTTTACACCCTGTGGTTGCCCGACAGTCTGCCATGAAGTCTTGTAGCAGAGCATAGCAGCCCATCAGCCCCGCGTCATTGGCTAAAATACTTGGCCAATTTTACTTTGATTTTTCCAATTTGCCTCAAGCAAGTTTATGCATCGAGATTTTTTATCTCGTCGGTCTGTATTTACCCCAGAGCAGTTAGGAAAATTATACAGCGCTGGTGTACTGTCTCGCAGAAGATTGGCCTATTGGATCAAGTCCTTTGATTGGCCCATTAAATCAGGTAATTTCAGTCAAGTGTTTGAATGTAAAGAGTCCTGACTGACTGACTTGTTCATGACCCCTGACAAGCTGTTTAATCATTCTGGTCAGAGGTCCTTGGTTAGCTGTCCAAGATATTTGACCTCAGCATTATCATGGGTCCAACCATGTCACTCCTGGGACCTCTCTGAACTTCATGTCACACAATACTCGTAACTATTTGCTTTAATTGCATCAACTGTGTTTGTGAAAATCATATTGCTTAGTTGGAAATACACTACTCCAGTATCAATCAAACACGGCTCAATCTGTTAATAGGACACTTAACTTTAAAAAGAATTTACTGGATGAAATAAACCCATTAAAACCATGTTATGTTTCACACAGATTTGGTCTCATGTATCCTGTAACAGGACACCTATTCGTTATTTTGTGATGTCATTATATTGTTGTTTGAAAACACATGTAGTAGTTTTATTTTTCAATGCCCGTCAAGCAGAATAAGGTGTCAAATTCAAGGAGTCACATTAAAAAAGATTCTTGGGAGTTATACTTTTACCGAACATTTCTTATTGACACGGGGCAGAACAGTACAGAAATACTTTAAATATGATTTTGCATTAGCTAAATATGGATGAAAAACCCTCTGAACACAAAGGCAGTAATTGCAGGAACAAGTGTCATGTTAATTTACAGCAATACGTTCAATGTGATCTCACCTCTGTTTTTACACACAGGCTAAGGTATGAAAAACAAAACTACTCAAAGACATTTGTTCTGTCTCATGATAATCTCTACAACTCTGAAAGTAAGATTGATTTGTTCCATACATTGTCCCTGAGTGAATGGAGAGAAACTACACAGTCAGCACAATTCATGTTCACACTAACACATAACACATCGTACTGGAATGTACTGACATTACTGTGTGCCATGTCCATCGTGTTGATATCTACATAAATCCATTTTTGTCATAGTGTGGCAGTGTCTCAGAGCCATAAAATACATTTCACATACACTCACACACAAGCTTCAGAGAGGTTATTGAGATACAGTATAATTATTTAAATGGCAGTTGAAAAGGCTAACAAAGGTGTACAGATTAAGTTAGCACCAGTTGTGTTGATTTACAAACAAATATAATACAACAATAGTCAAAGGATCACAATAATCACTTAAATTGAACAAACAATTTTGGAGAAAAACATCCGTTTGTCTTGGAATATAAGAAATAAGTAAATTTCCAAAAGACTATACGGCTATTTTAGCAGAAAAGATAATAACCTGAAGTTCAATATTCAGAATCTATATTATATTGAGCATCAAGTCTGTATAAACTCGAGGGCCTGGTCACACATCCACAACCTGAAGTGAATGTTTTACCCTTTCATTACATTGAAATAAACTGGAACAAAATGTCAATTTTAGCCCTAATTAATTTAGGTGGTCATTATCCTTAAATAATGACAGTTACGAAATGTTTGTCCTTTCTGTAATAGGAGTAAGTTGCTTCAACATAGCAGATTTCACATTTTAGAAATATACACTTCAATTGTTTGCATCCAGTTTTTAGACACTGAAATATAGAGTAAACACAGTTATATGCTCGTTCTCTAAATGTAACACAGGAATTGTTCTCCAGAAGGAAAATAAAAAACAGTTTTGAGTCCGGACCTTTCACACCGCTGCTGCCTGAACAGCCCGGGGAGGAATTGTCTTCCTCTCTCATCAATCGTACAATGTGTAATGTGTTCCATCAAACCCTAATGTTTTACACTCCAATGAACACTCCTAACCTCATACCGGCGTGGTCCTTCTGTTTCCTCTCTCTTTCTGATCTTTCTGGAAGCAGTTGTGGACTTGTAAAAATCCAGAGTCCCTCTCTGGACTGTAGGGCCCAGCGGTCGCTCCCTTCAGAGTGTCCCTACTGCGGGAGTACAGGGATATATCCCCCATCGGCAGACCCATCCCTAACCCTCCTCCGCATGCTCCCCCGATCTTCATCCCCACTGGAGAGGGCTCGCGGGACGGGTCACTCGAACTGGATCGCGAGCGCCTTCGTCGATAGCGGTAACTTGGAATGCGAGAGTATGGTGAAGAAGAGGATGTGGCTTTAATGAAGTTGCGTACGGCTCTGAAGCGCGTCTCTTTGTTTTTCTCGATGAATATGTTGACAGCGAGGACACCCACTGATTCAGCCACGATGAAGGAGAGGGCGCCGAAGTAAAAGGACCAGCCATAGTTGTAGTGGTTTTTCTTATCCTCGTCTTTCTTGTCACTCGGGTCTCCGGCGTTGCTGGAGATGTAGACGATGATGCCGATGATATTACTCAGGCCTGAAGAGAGCAGAAAAGGAGAGATGAAGATAGAGAGAAGCTGTAAAATGCATAATGTTTAGGCACATACGTTCAGTGGATGATAAAAAATGACAGCACGGTATCATCAAGATGCAGTCACACATTAGACAACCCTCGTAATCTACTGTACAGTATAACTTCATCCCCTTCAACACCTGAGAACATTATCTTTACAAGTGATATTTATTCCTTGTTGGGTGACAGAATAATCTTTATTAAAAAATGTGTCATTAACAAGAACGTGATTTTAATATTCACACCTTTCCTGCAGTGTTTTAACTTCTGAGATGCTCTTTTGCATTTTCACAACAAAACAAAATGTGTCACTCCCAATTAAAGAAAACAATAGCTTCAAGGGTAAGGCAATATTTGCTTCAAGAGTGTAAGATATGTACACTTTATTTTTGGGTTTGTGTAAAAAAGACAAAGCCAGACGTATTTCATTTTTTGCCTAATTATAGAAACGGTTTGGGTAACTTAAACAAGACACTGAAGTGGACGTCTTATGTAGTGTAAGACGTCCACTTCAGTGTCTTGTTTAAGTTACCCAAACCGTATGTCTTTTGTGCTTTTGTTCTTCGATGTCTTTCTTTCTGTTGTACTCCACATAATATATTTGTTGTTGCAGCAGCTTGTGTGTATATACTGTATCTGTAGTGCAACTGCTCCTACCTGCAGCCACAAACAGGATGCCAGCACTGAGCAGGATGTTGTTCTTGTTGTTGTAGAAGCGTCCGAACCCGACACACAGGCCCCCCAACATCAGCAGAACGTTGCTCAGAATGGGGAAAAGGCTCGATGCACGAACTATACCTGTTCATAAGAGACAGTGAAGCCTCCTTGTGAGTAAGATTGAAGAAACACATCACTCAAAATCACAGTTTTCCTAGGAGTCAGTCCTCTATTTGTTTACATATACGCTATGCATATTCCTACCAATGGTTTCACACTATGTCAATTATCAACAGGTGGCAGTTACATCAGAACATATGCAGGAACACCTTCTGAGCAGCAAAGACATCAAATAAGAAGACTGCTAGCAAACAACCATGGATGTAATGCAATCTGTAAATGCTTTTTTTGTATCAGCTTTGCATACATTGTAAGAGGCAGATGCATTTAACACATTTAAAAGAGGTAAACAATACATACACAACTCTGAAAAGTACACATTTAGTTTAAATGCACATTCCTTCAACATAATACTGTCCAAGTATTCTTCCAAAACATTATAAAATACATGATAGTTAATACGTTTTTTTCTGATCCCAATACACTGTGGAGGCAAACTAAATCACTGCTATGGGTTCAACAGATGGATGCTTCCACAGAGACTAAAGCCTGAGTAGCATACGTTCATTTCCATGACACTAACAGTCATGGGTTGAGGGTTTATTGAAATGTATCAATTTAGACAACAGCAAAGATAGGAACAGTTGCTTTGGGACACAGGGCATCAAACTAGATGCCAAACGTAATTTGTACAGTAAGGCTCACCTGGAACCTTAAGGAACATGGATAGATGGATTGAATTGTAATAGCCTAAACCACCCATAGTTTTAAAACAATTATTTGAGTAAAGCCACATTTTAGACCTATTACTCTTCTGCACACAACACATTCATCATCTCCATAGCTCCAATTACTGTCATGACATCAGACTTTTATGGGGGAGGCACAGAGATGTCTTGACACATTAAGTGCCCTTGTGAAAACTCCATCACCACTCGAAGAAGGGATGAAGAGGATTAAGGGTTTAAGTGTTTGAAGATGAAGAGGTTGCGATGACTTACGTAAGATGTACTCGGAGCTGTCTGTATCGTAGTCGTTATCCTCTGGAAAATGATTGATCCGAAAACAGCTTCCTTTGTTGATACCTGTAGAGTAGCCAAAAGCACACAGAATGTGATGGATGGCAGTAACAGCCTGTGCAGAGACACAATAACAACACAGTCTTAATAATGGAGCAAGGCATGAAAGTCTCCAATTATGGTAGAAGGTATAGAAGAAAATAAAGTTTGACCATCCAGCGAATCGATGTGAAGCATTTGTGATCATGAGAGAAAAAAGTTATTGACTTGTTTCTTGTAAAAGAATATCTAAACCAGTGCTGAACTGGCTTGTTTTCACCCTCTAATTCTGGAGTTCTCAAGCCCTCAAGCACCTTCTATTCAAAGACCCAGTCTCTTCCCCGAGAACATTTTACCTCCACTTTTAAGGGAATAAAACATTGGAGCATTATGAATATTGAAAGGTTAGACTTTGAATTAAAGTCAGACGTCTGATTTTGCTACCACATCCTGTCACTTCTACCTTTGCTTCTGTTTTTGTTGCTCTGGAGCAATGGTAGACACGCCTGCAGATGTGTCAATGGACATGCACTATCTGTGTTAAAATGGCTACATGTCTAAAATGTAGCATTGGAATCTCTCATACACTTAATATATACAGTGTGTGTTTTAGGTGACACAAAATATTGCTCTTCTAATCTGAGAAATGAACAGAAGTTGGACCAATTCATTCAATACAGCTGTTGAGCAGAACAATTATTTGCACTAAATCTGCCGTTCTAATGTTTATGAGGAATGAAATGAATACAAGTTTCTCAGGCCTCAATGATAAAATAAAACATCAACACTAAATCAAAGCTACTAAAACTACTCCACGTGGTATTTCTAAGGGCAATGTACTGTAAACGCCACTAACAATGACAATAAGCCTCAGATGAACATGCTGTTTCACTTCACTGTATTTTTCACTGATTCAATTGTTAAAGGTCCCATGTCATGGCCATTTCTACTGATCATAATTCCATTGTTGAGGTCTACTAGAATATATTTACATTGTTCAATGTTCCAAAATCACATTGGTTTCTCATACAGCATCTCTGTATAGTATGTGTATTCACTCTCTGTCCTACACGGCTTGTTGGAGCTCCTGCCCCCCCTCCCTATGAGCCCACTGTGCTCTGATTGGTCAGTTCGCCCACTCTGTTCTGATGAGTCCACCACAGTTACAGCTGAACATCAGTGTTTATGTGTTACAATGGCGTTTGTTAGCA
>CALSBZ010000321.1:61579-77193 GCA_943591055.1 Gobionotothen gibberifrons | reverse complement strand
ACGGAGACCAACTGGGAGCATGTGCAGTTTCCCTGTTCATCCTTACATATTGGTTTGGGTGCCTCTGCCTCTGTCTGCCACTCCAGCATGTTGTTCTCCACAGGGAACCAGCCTGCTGTTTCATGCACCACATTGTTGCTTTGGGGGTAAAGCAGTGACTGGCTCTGCATCACTGGAGCCTGGAGGGGAAAGTACTCAATACCGTCATTGGTGAAGAAACAGTTAGCCTCGCTGTACACAGGGATGTTGTTTCCCTGAAACTGCTGGGCATTTCCATCCAGCCAGAATAACTCTTCACCATGTGCTGGTTGTGGTTGTTCTTGCCAAACCACATCAGGTGAATAAACATGCATCTATAAGGAAGAGAAAATGAGCATTATAGAGATCTGTCAGCAAAAACATTGTCTTTACATTTTAACAAATGTAATACTTACCACCCAAAAAGCTGGGTCCTCCTGTAGAATCTCCATCGAGGAAGTCTCAGGGTAATAATTGTAAGTGCAGGAGGTATTTTGTTTCTCAATGTCTCAGTGTGTTCACTCCTCAGAGATCTGTGTGCCAAATGACTGTTCCGGGCGCTCAGAATGCTCTCTGTTATAGTTCTACGTTCTACGTTCTACGTTCTAAGTTCTATGCATCACATTCCAAGCAGTTGCCTCGGTTTTCTCAAAATAACAAACTCAGAGTTCAATTTCAATTCAATTCAACTCAAACAATCATGAACAATGTTATGAGGGTCGAAAAGGGATGTACAGTATTATAGGCAATACTATATTAAAGACAACATTACCATCAGTAAGCGTTAATTTGAACTTGTCTTTGTTTAGTAAAAGTTGACACAATGCTGCAGTTTGATTTGACTGTACACACTCTATTAGGAGTAATGCATTTATCCCAGAAGGGAAATCTGATTGCATATAGAAACAATGAGGCTTATCGTTCGATGGTAGCATTTCTTAACCCTCGTTGTTATTTGATTATCTGATTTTGGAGTCCCTCCCACTTTTTTTGATCCCAGTTCTAAGCAATGGGTAATTGTACAGTGGACATTTTTGTTTCTAAAAAAGAACATGACATTTACAGGTCCCTGCGGCTGGGTTATGTTGATAACAAATGGGCATTGCATGATACATTACTTATTTCAGTGTGTGTAGAAACACATTTATTCTGAATGAAATTAATAGATGACATTAACCCGATTAAATGAAACAATTGCCACTACTAATGAGACTGCCTGACACACGAGGCCTTGGTGCTCATCCTTCAGGCCCCTCGTCAAATGGAGATGGACCCACTAACTTATTCAACAGATGTCGACTGAAGATTTGCCTTTTCCACAATCCTTTATAAAGAAATATATGGAAAAAAAGGGAATGAAAGACCTAGTATAAAGAGGGAAGAAAAATGCCCAAAAAAATGTGGATGGACTAACATACATTATTCATAACCTGACTCTAGGTTCTGTGATGCTGGACTCATGGGAGTTGGTATATAGATCATTACGGTATTGGCTAATGTTCCGAATATTCTGCGCTGCCTTTTTTCCTCAATTTGAATTCCTTAAGTTGTATAGTTATGTAGCTTTTATCTCTGCCCAGGTCTGATAAGACTTTATGAAACTAAAACTAAAATGAGTTAACAAAACTGTTTCCAGCAATATGAGGCTCTTTGACTGAAGTGAAGCTCAAGGCCTTTAAAAAATATATTTCATAGCCTTATGAAACTAATTATTGGTTAAACCATTGATGTGTTGCTTTGTGAATGTGTGACAATATTGTATAACAACATTTGACATTGTTTTAAAAATCATATACTTTCTGTTTGGATATAACTATCTTTAATCAAATATTACATAGATTAATATCAGTTATCCAAGTACATCTTAATTTTTCTGAGATAACATTGATGAATAACAATACATGTTGGAACACCCAAATCAAAAGTTAAGTATTTTATACATGTGAGAATGCTATGATCAAAACAGAAACTTTATTTCTGATAGCTAAGTGTTTTGATGATGTTGACTTTAAATACATGATCTTACGCCTTGAGTGTCAAACAGAACAACGTCATGAGTGCTCATTTGTTTAACTTGTTCTGTAATATTTTGGTTTGCAGACTAACCTTGCTGTAGCTTCATCTAAAAGAGAGAGCCTGAATATTAGATGAAGTGCAACAATTTCTATGAATACTTGCACTATATAGAGATATTGTCAGACCAGACCGCCATTAACAATCCAGAGGGTCATCAACACTGTCAAGTGGCCTCTGGCAAAGTGAGGGGGGGTCGATGCCAGGAGGAGCGCAGCGTGGAAAAGGGTAACACTTGCCCTTAAGCAAGTCTACTAATTGAGCATAATGAATGGTGATTAGGAGGAAAAATGAATTTGAAATCTACAACACAGATAATGCTAGATGTGGATAGCCTAATAGCAATGTCTACATGACTAGAATTGGATCTCAAACTCAAACATCTATTTTTAATTATGCAATATGCTTCATGTATATCAATTCAAATGACTCTTGGCAAGCCCTTTGTGTACAACCTAAAACGGCTTGGCATTGAAGCTGTTGTACTTGGTATTTATCCGTATGGTTCATTGCACTTATTGTAAGTTGCTTTGGATAAAAGGGTCAGCTAAATGAAATGTAATAAAACATTTAATGTGTGACAACACAATAATGACACTAGATGGAGCTAAAAGACAGTTTATGTACAAGATCAGAGGACTTTGTCCACTCTGGATATGATATCATCTTTAATCAACACCAGCTCATCAGGTCAACAGATGACAACACATGGGTACATGATGCAGATTAGCCGTTTCCAACCTGCTGATTGCCCCCATTACTTATTATTACCGGATGGATGAGTGACAGCTTTAAATTAACAATTCAATCTTCAAATGCCTTTTCGCCCTTTCTGAGCCTTCTTGTAGGTCGTACACGATGTAAGATTGGGATACTATCTGACTGTCACCAACGTAATGTATTAGCAAACATAATTAAATATCAAAAAGCTTTAGCAGATGTTTTGTACAGGGCATTATTTCGGTTTTTAAGAAGGTCAGGGATTATATTAAGGAATTATGGTTGTGCCATCCTCACTCTATCCCAGAAGGGGACGATAAATGCACACAAAAGCTGTTTGCCAACCACCATTAAAACAAATAAGAAGAACTATAAGCTCCAACCTCCAGCCTCCCCAGTTGATACTCTGGGCTCCCTCAAAAAAAACATCCTCCCCTCTGTCAAGAACCTTGGAGTGACCTTCGATATCACTTTTAAATTTGATAAGCAGGTCAGCAGCGTAGTTCAAACCTGCTTTTTTTAAATACGACTATTGGCTAAGACCAAGTCGTTTTTATCTTTTAAAGACTTGGAAAGGGTTATCAACGCCTTTGTTACCTCAAGGTTGGATTACTGTAATGGTCTGTATGTGGGTATGGACTAGGCCTCAATTAGACGCCTGCAGCTGGTGCAGAACGCCGCTGCACGTCTTCTTACAGGCCACAAAAAGCGTGACCACATCACCCCAATTCTGGCCTCACTGCACTGGCTTCCAATTCGGTTCCGAATTGATTTTAAACTCCTTTTATTTGTTTTTAAAGCACTAAATGGGCTGGCTCCGGCCTATATAGCCGAACTCCTCCAGCGCTACACCCCAACCAGAGCCTTAAGGTCTGCTGACCAGCTGCTGCTGGTAGTGCCTAAGACCAGGCTCAAAACCCGAGGGCACCGAGCCTTCGCAGCAGCTGGCCCCAGGCTCTGGAACACTCTGCCCCTCCATGTGAGGTCGGCCCAGACCCTAGGGGTTTTTAAATCCACACTTAAAACTCACTTCTTCTCTCTGGCCTTCTAGTCAGAGCGGAGCACGACTCCTGACATTTCGCTGTGTGTTATTTTGTATTTGTGCTGTTGTTTTTGTTGTAAAGTGTTTTTATTGTAAAGCATTTTTATTGTATGTACAGCACTTTGGGCTCGACCAAAAATCGTTTTAAAATGTGCTCTATAAATAAAAATTGATTTGATTTGATTTGTTGGAGCCAGCGAGCTTCCCATTCATATGAGTTCCCTCCTGTCCCAACAGAGGGAGACATTGTGATACACATAAACCATAAGTGGTAGTTATACGACTGTTGTCAGTGTTACACAGTACTTGACCAAAACAATGTTTTCCCAATTGCAATTAGAAGGTTAAGCATGGTCTGTCTCAGGTCTGTTTACTTTCCCATGTTGTTGAGTGAGGGATGGACCACCTGTCTCCTTTTACTGCTGACTTTTGAACTCCTCAGGCCTCTGTGGCTAAGCTTATTTTAGAAAATCAGCACATAGGTATAGCATGTTAATAACATAACGTAATTTGAGGATGCATACTTAAATCATTAACATTCTTAATGAACTGACAAGATGTCACAACCCCAATACATTGGGCCTCATAGAGCAACATTCTTATACTGTATCTTATAATATCAGATCTTATTTATATATTTTTTTGCAAAGAGGAACCAAAAGTCAACTCAGCCCAATATATGTTTTATGTTTTAACATTATTGCATGCATAATGATTTAATGTTGAAGTGTCCAACAAACTCACCTTCTGACCTTAGCACTTTCACACTGAGGTATAACAATGTATTCTATTATAATGCAGATACAGGAAAAGAGAATGTATACAAGGCCAAGCTCATTTATGAAATCCAATTTAACCTTTATTTTGTTGAGTACAAGTGCACTTTCACATGAACATAACACTCATTTTGAAAAATTCAGATATTTACATTTCATATCTGACAATGAAACAGTCTGAATACTTTCGCTTTATGTAGAACCTTGTGCAAAAACTCCCATCGTGATCCAAGCAGCTGTCAGATATAATGCAGATGAATCTAGCCAACAACAAACCTGTCATTCTAGACGTCCTTCTTTCTATACAAATTAAGTATATATACACAGTGAATATTTTCCATAGTGTTAAAAATGAATAAAATGCAAATGGTCTATTTACCAAAATGGGTGAGCTTAGCTTAGCACAGTTTGTTTCTTAGTGTTAGTTACATAGAAATGTTAAATGTTGCATGCCATTAATGTGTGGAGTTCACACCATGCAACAAGAAATACTGACTATTACAGTTATGGCACAATATAAGTTGCTTTGTTATTTGTTTACTCACACATAATGCCACATCAAATGTTTATATTTAACACTAAATAAACCACTTAACCTGGAAACAACGTCTTCCTCTGCACACTGAGGATAGCAGTATTATGTTAACTAAGAATACTCTGTCAAAGGAGGGCAATTAGAAAAATATGCATCTATAACTTGGTTTAAAGTATCTCTGTAGGAGATGTATTTTAAAGTACACAAATAAATACGATTAAGCAGTTTCTTATCTTACATTCACAATGACTCCATTCCAAAATATTCTTTAACAACCCCCCAACTCATACACATTCTCCATCTCCACACAAACTCCATCTTTACCCCTTTGAAAGCATAAATACTTAATGATTTTGATATCAACACAAACAGTATTGGCTGTGTACAACTTGCTTTCTTTTTAAATGTTGGTTCGATACACTTTTTGTCTTTAATTGCACCACTAACTAAGGACACCACTTAAAACAGGAGACATGGTTCTCTGAGAATAAAGGCTTATTTATATCTGTATTGTTTGATGTAAAGCAGTCCTATTCTTATTAGTGTGCTTTGCAATCAAAGCTTTTGTTAACTACAAGAATAAACAATAAAACATTAACATTGATATAACCATTATTATATTCAGATGAATGCCTTCAAGGTCATACTGTTTATACCCGGACTAGCAGCCTACAAAACAAACTTTCTTTTATACTTAACTGCTGAAGGGGACCAATGAACACCAGCTCCCTCATGAAGCATTTTACATGGTGTAATTCAAAACTAAAAAGCAGTCTTCCACCTTCAGTTACAGTTTAAAGGAAAACACCTGTGGCTACATAATCAATAGCTACTATTCACAGCACCTACAGGAGGAATATAAGTTATTCTGTCTGTTAACTGAGAGCCAGTGTGATCAGCAAGTGGTTTAGAGATCATACAACCCTTTAGGCCTTTAATCCTATTCAAATAATTCGTTTAAAAAAGATCATAGTTGAAATCCACATTCATCATGTGTTTCATAAACCTAAGCTGAGTTCTAGCACAAGACTTTACGTGGACATGCCTGAAACAGTTTCATGTGTCTAAAAACACCAACAGTATAATATTGAAAAAGCTATTTTCCAGCACAAACTGGGGATGTGAGTGCAACTTCCTTGTGCTCACTAACAGCTTACAGTTTGAAAAACAGGATCTTAAAAATCTCAAGTCTGCACAAATTGTGCTTTTACCTTCGGAAATGTTTCTCTAAGCACCTTATAAGATGAATCATTTTAAGAAGGTGTTTCCTTTACCTAGGTGATTTAACTAGTTTCTGCTTTCATGGCTGGAAGTACATGCATTTGATTTAAAAAAAACTTGCACTCTGAGTCCATTGCACTTCGTTGCCTATCCAGTTCAGTCTGCAGAGGTGCAGTGTGTACTTCAGTCAGAAAGCTATCAGGATTGGATTGTACTATACACCAATAGTGAGCTTGCCTGTTGCTTCTCACTTGACTCCTTTCAGATGACTTCTTCCTACCAAGGCTTTAGCAGGTTTCTAGTTTCTACCACTAACAACTACAGAGGAAAGTACAACCTGGTCAAACCCTTCCCCTTCTCATTCTCTAACAGCTCCCTGTGACGCAACACTGAGCTGAGGAGAATAAAGTGAACCAGCTAACCCTCACTTCAGGTTTTGCTCCCCACAGAAGCAAAAAGTGTAAACAAAGAAATCGGCAGTAGAGGGTAGAGAGAAGAGGGGTGCGATTAAAGATAATATCAAATCATCGCACCACTATACTCCAATATCAAGATAGATATAGATGACCCCTGCGGTGCTGACTTATGGTCTGCCTCAGCACGGTGAGGAGGACACTTGTTCGTACTCGGGACACTTGAGGAGAGCAGGGTAGCTGGCGGCGTTCATCTGGAGCGAGGCCTCGGAGGAGATGGAGGAGGCGCTTCGCCCGCGCCCCGCCCAGGCGTCCGGGTGGAGGAACTGGCCGGAGTAGTCGGAGCAGTTGCTGAGGCGCGGCCGGTAGAAGCCCTGGTGAGGCCGGTACATCTCCTCTGCTGTGTAGCGCTTCATGAACAGGTACACCGACATGACTCCTGCAGCCTGGGGGAGGGGAACCAGGCAAAGAGGCACACAGTTGACTTTACTCTCCAAATATACATTGTTTTTCATAACACCTGTGGAATTCAGGTCACTTTCCACCATAGAAAATAATCATTTCAATTGCAGATTATAGAAATAGAAACCTTTTTTAATGATAAATGATTTCCCCCTTTAACTATCAGCAAAAGTTAACCTCGTACATTTTGAATAATGTTTTAGTTGAATTGGTGCTATGTGGATTTTTTTTATTTTGCATCCTTTGTTTAATACCTGCTCTTTTATACTGTCACTGTGACAACAGACTTTTGGGAATAGTTAGTATCAAAAGCAACGTGCAGTCCTTTAATGTTTGGTTAAAAGCCAGCATGAATTATCCACGAAAGAATCAGAATAAAAATATGAATAATAACTTAAAATATCATCTTCAGTGGACTATTTGTCACAACATACAGTGGTCCATGTCTGAACAAAGGGATTTGGCAAAATAAAGACACTAAAATGCAAAAAACCTAATGTGATGCATGTTTTTTATGTCCATTTTGTGAAAGCTTAAGGATGACATTCCTCACAACAAGGCCCATTTCTTTAGATAATACTTTAAGGACAAAACAACAACAAAAAAGAGATGTAAAAAAGTGAAAGCCACATTTCTTGTGCATTAACATAGTTATGAACATGTTAATTGTAGACCAATTCCCAACAACATACTAAAGGCACCTTGACAGACCCTACATTGGTTTCTTATACAATAGTTAGAGAACTGGTTATGATGCATGCTTGGGAAACCTAGCCATGCAAATTATAATGTTTTATTATTTAGATTTTATTTTGTGACGTTACCTCAGTGAGCAGGAAGGAGATGGCAGCAAAGGCAAATGACCAGCCATACTTGTAGATGAAATACGCCTCATTGGTTTTGGTTCTGTTCAACATCTCATCATTAATATTGGAGATGTACAACACCAGACCAACCACCAGAGAGAGACCTGAGGCAGACAGAGAAACAAAGACACAAACACTTGAATGGCTGTAGACAAAAGGGAGGGGGTGATTCCAAACAGGCTTGTTGCCATACAGTATTAAAAACAATATTATTATGTGTATGCGACACTGTGCTTTCTTTTTAAATGTAATTGAAACGCTTTAGACCTGAACCAACTCAGTACCATGGCAACATTCTCACATGCATCTATCAGGTGTGTACATATATTTTGAGGATATTATTGATTTGGAGATGTGAGTTAAAACCTAATCAAATACCTGACAGGATGAAGAAGATTCCAGAAATGAAGGCCAGGATGGTGCGGTGGGGTCGGATGTGGCCGATGTTGCTGAGTACAAAACCGATGAACAGGAAGAAGAGGCTGACCAGAGGAAAGGGTGTGGACGAGCGGATCATCTCTGGAAGAAGACAAGGAAAACTGTCATTATCACTTCTCTGGGACTTTGATCTTTCAACTGACTTTGTGAAACTCTGAACTGAAGTTTGACTTCAGAAGTTGTTTCTACTGAGGCTGCTCTCAGTATCTCATGGGTTCAGGTCATGGTTGTGTAATTATATCAACATGAAGCTGGACTTCCCTACTGTGAGTAAATGGAACAGCCCCTCCCAGAGGAAAAGCAAGTCTTTAATGCTGCTTTCTGGACCCCCATTGTGTTCCCCATTACACAACATGTCTCTCCTCCTGCTAAGTGGACCAGATGTTTAAGGGTTTATCCTTAATGAAACTCACTCTTTATTGTGCCACTGGCTATGCTTTAACAATCCACCCTAGATATCGAACATCACAGAAACCTGTTAGAATGTAAAAAGTGAAAGTGGCAAGGGCACATTCAGGAAACAGTTGGGTTCTGAATAAAGAGTGACATCTAATTCGTTAGGTATATTAACTTAATTGTACTGGTGTGACAGGAAGTGTACTTAAATTAATGGCTCAACCTTGTGGCAAGAAATATTTGTGCAGTTTGATTTTCTCGATTTTAACTTTCATTTTGTTTTAAGAAAAAAGATAATTTAGCTGTAATATAAGTCAATCCTCACTGCAAATATTTGATTTGATTTAGGCACTCTTATTATATATTTCTAACATGTACACTTCCTTATTCACCATAGTGCATACACGTTAACGTTTCTGTCACTATTTCTGCCTTCTTTTTCACCTCGACATCTTTACATTCTCACAATACTCCTGTCTCAGTTCCATCACTCGTACACAGGTCAGCCTTGACTCAAGTTTGACTTGTCACATACAAATCAGAGAACTGTCAAAACATGCTGCATCAAATACAATCTGTCAAACAAGAGACCAGCACCAAAGTTAAGCTAAAGTTTGGATCATTTCCCCAGTGTTATGTTAACTACCAGTTAAACAGTTTGTTCCTGCTTTACTGCAACAGTATAGGGTGGATTGAAGGGCACTAGTGGCCAACTGGAAGCTGAGGTAAGGTACATTTAACACGTAATTCAAGCTTCTTCTCCAACCACGAGCTGCTTCTTTCATTAAAAGCTATATATTTCAATAACACAACACTATAGTTTTCATCAACTAAAGCATTCCTTATATTTGGAGAGCAGACATTTACTTACTCAGGACACTGATTGTTGAGTCAGAGGTCATCTGGATGCTAGTGGGCATCATGTACTCAATAGTAAAACACCGGCCTTTCTCCTCACCTGAAGCAAAGAAAATGGAAAAGAAAATATTGAATTAAATATCACAGACATCTTGAGAGGAATCAGGATTCAGCACCACAGATCAAACAGTGAATTAGTGAACTGTGAAAAGAAAAGTCATACACAGAAGCATGCAAGCAGAATACAGACATATTGTAAAGTTTGCATGATTATTATATCCTGGCTAAAATAAATCAGAAATTGTTCTATGTACTTTAAGGATTCCTCTTTGAGGCTTTTAAATTCTACTTAAGCAAATGTGAAATGATTTGTTGTCAGTATGTGTGTGAAAACACCCAGCATTAGATTTTAGCACCTTTCACTTTATCACTTTGACACATACAGTACAGTACAGTATAAAGTTTGGCACCAAAACACACATTCCAACGTATGTCTTTCTCAACCCTTCATTTACCACACACACTTTGAAGTGTTGGATTTTGTGATATTGTGTCTCAGCATAATTTAAAAAGGAACTACAGTATAATGCATATGTGTTGGTGCTGCACAATAAACAATTTTGTTAAAATACCTAAAATATATTGTAAGTAAATACTTTTGGATCAGACCAAAGACAGATAACCCAAGCATCTTTTTCTCACTTGCCACTTGCTTCTGTACATGTAAGCTGAAAGCTGAATTCTTTGTATTTACTTCATGGTATGGCTCCCCTCACAACTCATCCTGCTACACGCCTCTCAGCCCACATCACATATAGTCCAGTGCCCTATATTGAACATGGTATATAACACTTTATATATAACACTCTTCTACTTGAAATGAAATGCACATGCAATCGTTTCTGGGTCAACTCTGAAGTGTTAAGTGGGCAGTAAGGTCACTCAATCGCAGCTAAAACACACAATTGACCATTAGGCATTTACATTGTAGGGATGGCCTGCTGTGGGGAAAACATCTGGTGTCTAATCACAACTGGAGTGCCTGCATTATTGCATCACTGACTGATTGATCGTGAAAACAGGGCAGTTGTGGAACAGGGGTTAATGGAATACATTAGCACTACATTGAAAAGGATCACAGGACAAATGAACAAATAGGGATATTTGACATAACAAAATATGTGTTTATCCTTTTATCTTTACTTTTTGAAATGCCAGCAAACCACCTACCTCTATCTACCTACAGTAACCATCCAATCAGAGTAGGACAACATATTGATACAGTTAACTGTTGCTAATACCAGAGGGCCAAAGTCTGGTTTACACTTGTAGGGAGGGCTGTGTCTCTAATCAAATAATATAATATAGAGAAATACCAAAGATAGTGTTTCTCTCTCCAATCAGACCTACAATCATGCCTTTGTGATGATGTGCTAGGAATACATGTTTTGAAAAGAAGGTAAAGAAAGGGAGAAATCATGCAATGCAATGTGCCTTTGCTTTTATTTTTTATTTGCAATAATTGCTTTCTTCTTGACATCTATGGTGGAAATGAAATCACGGTAAAAAAAGAAAGAATACAAATGCTGTCAATCAATCCATGGTTCCTTTTCAGGCCAATAATAAAAGTCAGCCACTGGGTAAGTCACTCTGAAAGACATTTAGCTATGCCAGTCTTTCAACAGGAGTACAAATACCTCTGACACTTGACAAGGATGCGCCCTAACATTAGAGTGTTGAAAGTGTTAAGTAAAAATATCATGTCCTGCTCAATTGTTAAAACATTAAGCAAAGGCTTCTATATTTGCAGCCATTAAAACGAAACAAAGGTTAATGTGCATGTGCAATACAGATATGACGGGAAACTAGGCATTGAGGCCCAGATCCAAGAAATAATTGTGTAGGAAAAACGTGTTTCTGGTTCATGCCTTGGTAATCTAATCTATTTTTACACTCAATGTATTTCTATTTTCTTTGTATTAATAGTATAAACCCTTAAAAGATGACATTAGGATATGGCTTTGTGTTTTTTCATGCCTGATGGATGGCTAGCATGCTGCAATCATTTCAGCCTGAAGTTTGTTTGTTCTTCTGCATTCATTTTGAAGCTTACTTCCTTATTAACTAAACACAAATGTTATGCATCTATAACAATCTGCCATATCACTTATCATTATAATGATTATAACTAAGCAAATTCATCTTTACACAATCCGTTATTAAGCTTTGTTTCATAGCAAATACTGACTCACATTAAATACATGTAGTTTAATTTGTCTTGTAAAGTAAGGGATACATTAATGGTCCCTTATTATACTCTTTTTTCAACAATATATCATAGGTTCAGATATACTATACAAAACATGTCTCTGAAGTATTTGGCTCGAAATACCAAACATATAATGCATTGTAGCATCCCATAATCCCCTCTGTTTCAGCCCTGTTTCAAAAGTGCTGATTATGTGTCTGTACCTTTAAATGCTAATGAGCTGCTACGCCGAACGCTCCTCTGCCAGATGATTGGTTTAAAAAAACACAATGGTGCTCTAGGAGGAGACTCAGGTTATGAGGTGGACAGGTATTACCTTGGTTGGTGATTGGCTAATGGTTACACAACCCAAACAAATATTGTGATATCACAAAGTGGCCTAAATCTGATAAATAGATTTTCAGACAGGTTTAAATGGATCAGGACAAAAAGAGAGAGAATCTTTCTTCCTGAAACGTTCAGAATCTCTTTACACAGAGGGGACACATGTTTATGTATAGAAGACATGAACAAGTGGATTTTGTATAAAAGGGGACCTTTAATCTATATGTTTCAGGCTTCGTTCTAACTCACCGACCAAGAAGCAGACCCTCCAGAGCCCCGAGTGGAGGGACATGCGTACCTCGGTGCTCTGGTTGAGGGGCAGGATGACCCCCTCCTCCAGGTACAGCCAGTAGTCGGTGCTCACAGCGATCCCCAGCAGGCCGAGGGCGCACACAGCGCACACGCTGCTCAGCAAAGTCAGCGCCTTCCTGCCGAACAGGCTCATTCCACAACCTCAACAGCAGGGGGCGCCGCCGGCAGAAAGTGGAGCTGGAGAGGAAAAGAAAGAAAAAAATGTCACCATTTTACTGACATGATGTGAGTGAGTTTTCCTTAACTGTTTCTGATGGAAGAGCATAGGAAACTGGAGGACATTTCACAACAAGGACATTTTCAAAAAGTAGCTCTGTGTCTTTTTATGAGGAAGGTTTACCCTGTCAACCCTATAATAAAACTACATTTTACAATTTTCTTTAAAAAACTGTCATCTATTGGCTAAAAAACAAATTAGGGTTGGTCAAAACTCAATCCAGCAACTAAATAATGATAAAAAAAACTGGCAGATGACAAGGGGAGTACAGAGACTAAATGTAAGGAGTAGAAGGCAGATAATAAGGCTCGGATGAATCACATTAGGGAAGAGAACATTTACTTTCAAATAAAACAGGAAACAAACTAAAAGAAGCCTGGGACCATGAGTTGATGTGTCTGTGGGTTGCTGGGTGCTAGGGCAGCTTCATCTGAATCAAAGTCAGTAATGGAGGTCTTCCACAGCTGACACAGAGATGAGTTGGAAATGAATAGAAAGTAATAATTGGGGAATATGACAATAGTCTTAACAAAGGACTGTCTACCTCCTATATGAGAATGAGATTTCCAAAAGGTCCCCTCTCCTCCAGACATCTCATTTGAATGTGAATAACCACATTGAGTAGGGCCTAAGGCTTGGTGAGGCTGTTACATTTCTTTATTTGACCGCCGTCATACAGCCTGCAGTCAAAAAAACTGCAGCTCACATCACTGATAACCCTCAAAACACTGCTTTCCCCACGTTCTGCAATGACTCCTAACATGTCCTATGAGCCCCCTTCTGCTCTGCTACATGCAGTGATGCAGAAGCAGCACTGCAGATGGCGTACAGTATGTGTCAGTGTATAATCGCGTGTGCTCATCACACAAAGCCATGAATCTGTTCCTATCTGATGCCCACATATGCCGGAAGCTGGAGTGCTTAGGAGCTTGGCATATGGATGTGTGTAGAAAGGAATTGATTTGACATAATGAGTTCTCAGTGGGTTGCCATATTGAGCACTAAAAGGTGGAGTGAATATTAAGAAGGATTTTGAGGTTTACAGAAGATACACTGCAATGTTTTGTCTTTGCATCAGTTTCGTGTAAAGCCTTGATGAAAAAGAGTAGATCTCCTCACATCTTGCATATGTGATACATATACTTTAATTATTTTATCTTAATTGTGCAA
Source organism: Gobionotothen gibberifrons (assembly GCA_943591055.1). Taxonomy (NCBI): domain Eukaryota; kingdom Metazoa; phylum Chordata; class Actinopteri; order Perciformes; family Nototheniidae; genus Gobionotothen; species Gobionotothen gibberifrons. Next base: position 63,083 of record CALSBZ010000321.1, on the reverse strand, counting down.
GTGTGTATGGGTGCACACGCACATTTGACCTCTTTCATATTTCAATGTGATGATACTAAGAAACATGAGTAGCCTTAAACGAGAATATGAATCCAATACAAGATATGAGGTTTTGTTACATCTCTTTTCAAACTATTTTTAGGTTAAATAATGACTTATCCTCTAATCATCACCATTCTTAGCTATACATAAGTCTATGTTTCCTGTCTCTGGAGACTGGACTGACGTGATTGGAAGCAGTTGAGATCCTGGTATAAGCAATCACAGTTCTGTAAAGCACAAAGGGCCGCCATTAATCTATTAGACTATCATTGAACTCAGCTATTCTGGGCCATTGTGCAATCAGTGGCCATTCATTTAAGATGCAACGCTCTATTTTTAGATCATTTAGAATCGAGCTACAACTTTAAGACACAACTTATGCCGTGCTTTCATTGGCCTTTATCCGTCAATGCACTCAGGAAGGCTTTTCAGTCGTACAGCACACATAGCAGTCATTGAAGTAGTGATTGTAATATGGGCTAAGATTACTGAAAGAGAAAGAAAAGGAGCGACTTAGGCCGCTGGTAGCTTTTGATCTGCTACAATTATAAAGAATAATATTGTTAGGATAGCATCGATGTAAAGAATATCCACACTGACCATCGTTATTATTTATGTAACACTACTGTTTGAATCTCAATTTACAAGTTGAAGATAACATTGTTTAATATGTTATAAATACAGTCATGATGAGATTATTTTCTCATCATTTTCCCATTCTGTGACCTATTTCAGACCAGACAAATACAAATACAGGTTGAAACAGTAGTTAACAAAAGGTGTCAACACTATTCCATGGTTGACATGTGTTGCTGTTTTCCCAATAAAAGCTTTTCAGTGAAGATAATGACTTTCACTTTGAAGTAGTTAACTAAGGTCAGAAAAGAGCTACAGGCCCTTTTTGCATTTGGACTGAAAGTCAGACATAACCAAGGAGCATCAACAGCAAGTTGTCCTGTGCCTGCAACAGTATGTGTACATGTTAAAGCTAGCCAGGACACCTTGTGGAAGCACCTTGTAGTAGCAATGTGCTGATTTGTTAATTTGGTTTGTCCATGGCACTCAAAGGGTCAATGGAAGTATGGTGGGTAACACCAACAATTAGCTACATCAATAAACAACACAGAGAGAAAGAGAAGCTTAACATTCAAATGGACAACCAACTGGCCTCACTGTGGCTATCTATCCAGCTAAGGCCACATTATACTATTAACCAATGTGTTATTTATAGAAATGCTAAATTGTTATCTGTGATTTATTTGAAACAGTTGTAGTGAAGAGTGTATCAAAAATGTGTATTCCACTTTTCAAAGATGGTAAAAATGGGGATAAAAATAGTTCTTAAATTCTATGGAGTCAGACACAAAACCAGCAAGAGACCCAGACCCACGCACGCACGCACGCACGCACGCACGCACACACACACACACACACACACACACACACACACACACACACACAC
>CALSBZ010000321.1:44422-61569 GCA_943591055.1 Gobionotothen gibberifrons | reverse complement strand
CACACACACACACACACACACACACACACACACACACACACACACACGCACACACACACACCCACATTCAATCCTTTATGAACTGTAATAATTATTCTGGTCTCTAAAGGATTATAAATGGTGACTGATCTCTGTTGAGAATAAAAAGGTCTTCTTTTTATAATAGATGTTCAAAGCCACAGCGACCAACACAAAGCTTTGTAGTTCCTCCCTGCCTGCAGAGGGACACACACACCGTCCTCTGTGCTGCATAAACATCAGCTTTCCTTTAAACCTGTTCAAACCTAACCTGGGACCAGAGTCCTCGAGAAGCATGATTACATATGCAGAAGCTTTGTTATTGTCACATGAAATGTCTTTCTTCTGTGCAAAACTACATTCATCAAGTACAAAATTAAAAAAAGTGAAACAATACATCACAAACAACTGCATTAACAGAGGAATGGCTGCTGTAAAATACACAAAGGGTAAACATGATGATTATATGGATTTAAGTTTTTGCATCACTTTTGTATGACAGTTTAAAGCGTGTTGGATAAGCTGAATGTGGTCTGTGACAGGTACAAAGTATGAATGTCACAGCAGTACAGCTGACACCCTTAGTAGAGCATAGTTGTTGGCATAGTAACTCTGTCAAGGGTTAATCAGTGTCAGTCAGAGAATAGATCTCTTTTGGCGAGCTAGTCGATCCAGCTTCTGTGGCTCTAAGGTGCTGTTTACACGGGAACGAAACGGGTTGTATCTGCTACTTTTCTCTTTGGTATAGCCTGTTCGTTCACACGAGGCCGTAACGGAACCGCGGAAACGGACCCCTAAAACGATAACGGGTCCCAAGGTGGATAGATCTGCGGACGGAACGCTCTGGGGGGCCAAACGCTCTGTGTGTACGCCCTATATGATCATTTTCCTGATAACGATGAAGCCCCGCCTCTCCCCACCTCTGCTGCTCAATGCTGTAGCATGGTCAGTAGCTACGGTCAGTAGTGACCATGCTACAGATGTTAGTGCAAAATCTACAGCTCCTCTACCACAACCATCAGCAACAAGTGGACAGGGAGAACTACATGAACTACATGTTGCTAAATCCACCGCGGAGAATAAACAGAAGGGCAACCAGGCAACCATGGCAACCACAGTGTTTCCCACATAATTTGATTCTATTTGTGGGGGCACCCCCCCCCGGCAAGAAAAGCCAAAGGCCCCTTAACCTATTCGGGTGGTCCACGCATCCACTCCCCCCTCAAATAAGATAATACATGCAAGTTCATGGCTACTGTAGACAACGTTCTTGCGTTGTTAATGAGTTGACACACCGGAGTTGAGGATCTGTGGGGTTTATTCTCCCAAAAATATAATTTACAATTTAGGCATTTAGCAGACGCCTTATTCCAAAGCGATTTACAATGACCAATTACAGGGACATTCTCCCTGGAGTAACCGAGGTCTAAGTGCCTTACTCAAGAGCACACTAGTAGTGGTGTTCCAGGCAGGATTTGAACTCACAACCTTCCGATCATCAGCCCACCTCACTATCCATTAGACAAAAATAAAAATAATAATAATAATTTTTATGAGATCCATTAGTGGCGGACGATATTTAATTGTGGCGGCCGGCCACAAATAAATCAATGTATGGGAAACACTGAACCATGCTCGGGGGTCTTCTTCGCTGCTTTTGGTGTATTTTGTGGCGGAAGTACAGCCACTTACAGGCCAGGCATATGTACTACAGCATCTCCAGCGGGTCGAGCGGTCTCGTGTGAAGGGACACATTTATTGAGCCGTATCCGTGTGAACGGAAGACTTTTTTGATATCGAATTTGGTTCGTTTGCGTTTCGTTTGCGTTCCCGTGTAAATGGGGCCTACGTGCCGTCCCTCTGTGGCTCACAGGCAACTAACACTGTGGAAGATAGTCGCTGCCGGTGGATGTCTCTAGGGCTGACTGCAGGAGTCTTTGAGTACAATGCAATGCACCACAGAGGGGATCTGTCATCAAGCCACTGACACAGCTGGGTGGATGAATTTTGCAGCCCTTACCATTAGACAGTTGCAACATAGTTTTAGCAGATGTAAAAAATAAAACACAACAATATAGAATGCACATCTCTTGGACCTTTTACATGTACTCTTGTACATGCAAACATCATCAAAGATTTAGGGTGCATTCCACTGACCCAAAACTGTCTGCAGCCACTGCGTGTAGTCTTTACTTAATGCAGCGTAAGTATAACAGAGGCATTGAGTCACTGGTCATAACACCGTTACAAAGAGTGCTTTATTTTTCTGTATTTGGACCTTCCAAAATGGCCTTCAGTGTTTAAAGCAAATCTAGATGGATAACACGGACAGGTGACTTTCCGTCCATTATTTCCAAAGCAACAGTGGCATTACAAATTATTTTATCTATAACAAGAAAAAAAAGTAACAAAAGCGTCACCCGTTTTCTTTCTATTCCACAATGAATGTTCACTAGTCACTTACTCACAGTTTCTTATCATAACATGGCTTTTATTTTCAAAATCAAACACTACCATGCCGAACCTACATACTGTACCTACTGTACTGTATGGTAAAGGTATTCTGATTCTGATTCTATGTGTGTGTACTGAACACTTACAGCCATTTCTACGTCAATATTACGTATAATATTGTCAGCACTTAATACATCGTATAGTTTTTGTATTTGCAAAAGGAAAACCCTTTGAATGTGGGTAATAATTGGCAAAAATTGCTCAGAAATCGAATGTCATAAATTGTTCCTACAATTGGAAGAGAAGATACAACTTTCAAGTCAAGTCGAGGATTAACAAATCCTCATCATTTGGGAATCTTCCAATCTAAACCAAAGCCAAAGCTGTTGACTGGTGTGAGTAAACATGAACTGTCAGAGGAGATTATTTTACTTTTTGCTCTCGTACAGCAGCTATTAAGTTTGAGCTGTGCTGGCCTCCAATAATCGAACAAGCTAGAAGATGTATTAACTACCTCATTGTTTAGACTCCCTAACCCTCCTGCAAGCCTACCAAACATGTGGCTAACAAATGTCTGCTGCAGGCCGGATTTCAACGCATCATCTGGCGAACAGCAGAGAGAGGTGGTGCAAGCTGTCAAGACACAGAATGACACGGGGCATTTGTGTGTCATATTCTCACCTCTTCTCCCCAGTGCAATCCTGGCTGTTAAATGTTGCACCATATTTGCAAAAAACAGTTGTCCTATGGACTTCATGAACGTGTCCTCAGGAGCAGACTGTGTCAAAACGCGGTACATCTGTAAAGTTAGAGCATCTTAATCTGATGGGGCAGCTCTGGATTTAGCCCTTTCATTCTGCTCCTGTTGTGTCTCTTCACAAATGGTTTGAGGCTCTGAGCTGTCTTCCCCTATGTGTTCCTGTACGATGTATCATGATCAGAATGTGTACAAACAGCTTGTCAGTCAGCTTGTTGTCTGCCTTCTAAAGTCTTCTGATGATCATGGATATGAATGGTAAGGATAACATATGGGATACTCTAAAAAGACTGACTGACATTTCTTCACAGCATCAGATCTTATGTTTGTTCACTTTTGGGACAATTATCCTAAACTGCTTCATTCCTCATAGACATGTTTGCATTAAAGATGCGTCAATTCAATGTGATGAAATACGAGTGAATGGCACCGGAGTGATTACATTACATTGCATGTCATTTGTTAGACGCTTTGATCCAAAGCGATTCAGGACTGTGGACAATCCCCACAGGAGCCATTTGGGGTGAAGTGTCTTGCCCAGGGACACAACGACATGCTGACTGCAGTGGGACTCGAACTCAGTCCAGCACACTATCCACTGAGCTACAGCCTCCCAAGTGATCTCTTGGGTGGACACTCTTTTGAGTTTGGCACAAAAACAGTGACCCACGACATTAACATCTATTTTCCTGTGTTTGTTTTGAGAACAAATCTCCTATTTATAAGAGCTTGACTTGGCCCTGTTGCCAGGCAACACTAAACAGAGAGGCCTCCGAATTAGTCAAGCATGAACGGAGTGAGTCCCAGAACTCAGCTTCTTTTTTGCTAGTGCATTTGACATGCTCTGGTGGGGATACAGAGGAGAACAAGAGAAACGAAGCATAAAGACATCATAGACCAGTTTATATAAAATATATATACAAGGCAACTTACACTCAGTCAAAGACACAACACAAATACTCTAAACAAATACGGGTAAAGAGAGTTGTTTAAAATGTGAACGAAATACATAAATATTGCTAATATGCATATACTGTATATACGTGCTATACATTGCTGTACAGCTTCATCAAGAGTCGTCATCCAGAGGAACTGTGTAAAATGTATTGAGGACTGCAGATACAGTATTATTTATAACCAATCTAAATTTAAACTAAAAAGTGGATCATTGTCACCTGTCACATTTCAAAGTGTTTGAAAACTGAGATCCTCTCTCAGCTGTGATCACTAGAGAGCACTGTTTGCTTTTTGAGGATATTGCCATGAGGGTGTTCCTTGGCGCCTGAGTGATAACTGGATCCAGAGCCAATGGGGAGCTGAGGCTACAGGAAATACTTATTTACTCTTAACTACACTTAACACATTTTGTTTACTGTTTGGCTTGCTTTATATACATCTTAGAAGTAGTGAGTAAAGTTACAAATGGGTTAAGAATGGAAAATGAAAGAGCAACGTCTGATAATGCTTAATATATTCTCACATTACATCTCAGTGACATAAACTAATGTTGACATTATGCGATATTAAACAGGTTTGTAAATGTGTCTCAATGTAGAATGTGTCTCAGCCTTATTACTGATGATTTAAGGCTGGGTTTGCTTTGCAGGAGTAAACTGCAAACAGTGGCTCTGCTGAGTCAACCAGACACAACATTGGAGGTAAACTGGAACAAAACGGCATGATTGAAATGAATGTGGGCACTGTACAGCTCTTTTTAACACAAGTTTGTCGCACGTTGAATATTTGAAAACCTGAACACTATGACTTGAATGTAAGCCTTGCACACCAAAGATTACAACTAAAAAACTAAATGGTCAAAGACAGTAGTTTAGCCATTTTGACAACATGGATAAGATTCTGTATACAGATGAAAGCCTGTAACGTCAGTGAAATGCAAAAAGAGCAAGGTTTACATGTATAAATACAATATAAAGACAGATAACACGGACACACACGTCTGTCTCAGTGCAACAAGTAAACAACAACTCTCCTCCAGAGAGGGTTTGAGTTGCCAGCTTGTAGTGAACCGTGGCTATAGAAACCATTTTTCTCCTGCAGCCCACACCATCTCTGTCTAAATGTGTGATATAACAGTAGGCTGTTTGTTTGGCTGACACCCTGTGGCAATGATTTTAGTCTGGGAGCTACTTATTTACCATTGTTTGATTTCAGATCACTTTCAAGACGTTCGTATAATGATCAGATTACAAAAAATTCAAACAAATGTCAACAGTTAATGGTTATTAATACAACATATATATAGTGTGGCAGTGTCCTTCCTATTGTGTGTATTTTCCTGGTTTTATTCGTTCGTTTTCAGACAATTTAAAACGAATACATCATTGTCATTTGTGGTGAGTGGTATCAGTGTGTGTAGCTGAAGTCTCTTTTGTTGGCTATATCCTGTTCGAAGTATACAGAGCCTGCCGTTTAATGTTTGGCTCGAGCTCCAGTCACTCTCCACGGTGCTGAACCACTCACTGAGGCGAAACAGTAAAACTACATTGAGCGTGTTTTACACTGTATTGGAGGAACTTATCGTAACACCCGTTTATTGGCACTGAAATGTCCAAAGTAAACTGAGGGTGCACGTTTATTTCGTTCGAAGTCTTACCATCCGTCTTTCCATGTTCTCTCCTCCTAAAGACTACTTGTAGCTCACCACTTTTCTTTGTTTAAACAACAATGCATATCTGAAATAGCATATCACATTTACTGTAACTAAAGTGTTTATTACGAGTAAACTCGACTCTTAACAGAACTGTGGGTAAAGTGAGTGATGTAAGTTGGTAGAAGCTTCCGAGAATGCAAGTATATTGTCTTTTTTTGCCCTATTTAATTGTGGAAACAAGCCTCATTTTAACTTTTATAAAGCGTAATATAAGAGCATTAAAAACCAACAACAACAACAACACCCTTCATTGTTATCTGCGAACCATATCAACAGCGTGGCTCTCTGGTCAAAATGTCGTCTGTAAATTGAATCTTTAGATAAACAAAGATTAAATTACGTTTTACCTTAACGAAGAAGACTCGTTGAGGAGAGCACAGTTTCTCTTCCTTTATCCTCTCCTATAGTTTCTCCCTCGCTCCGTGTTGACTGGTTTGGCGCGCGATAAGCCTGTGAAGCGAAAAGGACCCGTGGCTGCGTAGCTCGCGCACCACTACTACCCAAGACAGCACTACCCGCGTGCGCGTGGCACGTGGGCGGCAAACACCCCACCAGTCCTCAAATGCAGAGAGAAGAGGCTCCTTGCATGTGCTTTGGTAACACAGTGAATTAGTGTGTAGTTTCAGCCCTAAAGGCACCACGTGTACTCAAGTTGTAGGTTTAGGAGTCTGGTTTGCAACACTGAGCTGCTTTTGATATCAGGGAATGTGACTTTAGTCTACCCACTTACATACACTAACATGCACAACATAGTAACCCTAACCCCTTTTGTATTTGTAAAAACTGAGCACAATAATTCAGGTGTTTTCCCCCCAAGTGTTTTTAATAGGTTAAGTTACTGCAATTACATGTGAAAATGTCAATGGATATATAATGCATGTTAAAAATGAAGGTGGATTACTAGCCAAAACAGCCAGATCCTGATGGCCACCATTGGCTCAAGTTATATTATTATATCACAACATCCAGCCAGCTTTCAATTGCTATAGTAACTCAGCAGTAATGGCTTTGTACTGCTTCTAAAAATGGGTTGCATTAGGAAGACACATGATAATGAGTGTTAACATTGACTCTAACAACAAGCCTTTTTATGTTTGCTTTTTTTAAATGTCCTCAAATTCTTGCCTTGTGTTTCTGCCCCTTTGAACTGGCTTCCACATTGAGACAGAAACTGTGGCATGGAGTTAATAAGCCTTTGGAAAAATAAAGGCTATGTTAAAAGAGCCTTCAACAGAATCATTCTGTGGCTTTGGTTCTAATTTGCATTCCAAAATAAATGATTAATGATTAACTATTTAACATCTGGTTCATACTGGATGTGTTCACACTCACATGTTTATACAGGAACCCTTTTTATTTACAGAAAACAGTTATAGGAAAAATAAAGCATGGAGTGTACCAATTTAATAAACCAAGCTAATTGTTAAATGTGTTGGTTTTATGTTAGCTTTTCATCATGTTTTCAAGAGACTGAGCTGCTGCGGAAAAATTCAACACAAACCATCTCCGACCATATGGACATTCATACAGTCATTTAGGAGCATCTGGTGAAACCGTTGCATGAGTATGAATAACCACCACATTCTGTTCCCAACCAATCAGATATGCAGGGCGAAGGAAGAGGCTGCCATCAGCTTGGCTCTGACTTGACCTTTCACATAACCTCTTAGTGACCTCAGAGGAAGGCAATCAGGTCATCATCTCTTCCCTCAGAAGACTATTTCTCACACATTTCATTTCTGTGTACTGTAGAAGTGCACAAATTATCTGTTTTCTGAAACATACACCCTCCTGGCATCATTCAGGTATGAAATAATGAGCCATTGCTTACCATGAGCAAGGTGAAGCAAAAATAAGTTATACAATAAAAACAAATGAAACAAAATGCCCCTGGTTCTGTATGATATTCAGAACAACGAATGCCCAAAAAGGTTCATTGTGCAATTTAACAGCCAGCACATGTTTGAAATCGAGAGTTCCTAGTCTATCATGGTCTCAATTTGGATTTAGTTTTTGACATCATAATTTTACGAATATGCTTTTGCTCCATTATTTGTATCATTTAATGGTTTAACACTCATTTTATTGCTGTTTTCTATGGAGTAATGTCAGCATCATTATTTAAGTTAATTAGAGTCTATGCTTTTATTTTGAAGGCAGCTTTTTGTTGGGCCGCTACACAGTTGTTTCTATGTAAGGTTAGAAAAGCTCTCATAACAGGACAACATGTTTTTATTCGATCTACAGTAGCAGTTTCATAACAGATGAAGAGATGCTGAAGATGTGTTTACACGTTGCCTGTGTGTTTATATGTGTTTGGAGAGGAGGAACGAGAGAAACCAGTGGCCTGAAACATATAGGTCGATAAACAAAAGCTCACACAAGCCAGCTGGTTTAGTAAACACACTGCAGGGCTTTCTCTAATAATGAGAAGAAGTTCAATTATTCTGTACTGTACGTACATTACATTACAATATTACACCACAGGAGTGAATACATATCGTTTTAAATGTAAGTAACACATTGCAATCAAGGCTTCTTTTTTACAAATGAAATGTTTGTTCCTGGTGCAATATAAAACGTTTATCACATATGGGCTAACAGGCGTATCTGATATTTTACAGTAGAGCAAGGACTGTAAACTTTAAGTGCCGTCCAACCTAAATACAACTTTTTAGGACATTATCAGTCGGTAGCATGAAGCTAAAGTGCTGGTTAGCCATTGTTTAAAACATTTTTTTAATGGAACAGAGGTCAAGTTTGGAGGAAACTATTCAGAAGATGTATACAATAATTGGAAATGCAAACGGTTTTTTACTGTATTTTCTCTTTGGGCATTATAGTCTATCATACACTGAGCCAGTGTCAAACCCAAGAAAAACAAATGTAACGGTTTATCCGTTTTGTAACAAATAAAGTATGTTAGCAAAGACCTAACACAAAAATAGTAGGCTACTGTACGACGCTGAAGTTGGCTTCCGATTCAGAGCCTCCGATTTGGCAGTTAAGGGGAAAGTTAAGGGACATTTAATTTACAGCGCTGAGCGAACAATCCTCCGTGTTTGAACCTCTTAAATCGCTGCAGAGCCGATTTTTTTGGACTGGATTTTCCCAGAGAGTCTAAAGATTCTTTATAACACAGTTTCAGATTTGTGAAGCCTTTATTCTATTTGTGAAAATACAAAAGAGGAAGATTTTGCAGCTTTAAAACCACTAGACCCAGACTCATCAAATCTGGACTGGATTATCCCAGAGAGGCATGTAAAAAAAAGCAGCAAAATCTTCCTTTTTTGTATTTTCACAAATAGAATTAAGGTTTCACAAATCTGAAACTGTGTTATAAAGAATCTTTAGAGTCTCTGGGATAAACCAGTCCAGATTTGATGAGTATAGGTCTAGTGGTTTTAGATCAGGACCTGGTCTAATGTGGTCAAGATGCGAAAAAAGCACTGAAATCTCCCTTTTTTAATTTTCACAAAGAGAATAAAGGTTTCACAAATCTGAAACTGTGTTATAAAGAATCTTTAGAGTCTCTGGGATAATCCAGTCCAGATTTGATGAGTCTAGGTCTAGTGGTTTTAGATCAGGACCTGGTCTAATGTGGTCTACAAGGTAAAAAAAGCTGCAAAACCTTCCTTTTTTGTATTTTCACAAATAGAATAAAGGTTTCACAAATCTGAAACTGTGTTATAAAGAATCTTTAGACTCTCTGGGAAAATCCAGTCCAAAAAAATCGGCTCTGCAGCGATTTAAGAGGTTCAAACACGGAGGATTGTTCGCTCAGCGCTGTAAATTAAATGTCCCTTAACTTTCCCCTTAACTGCCGAATCGGAGGCTCTGAATCGGAAGCCAACTTCAGCGTCGTGGCTAACGAAGGAGAATCATTGACACCATCTGTTACATTATATTGCTATAGAACTGCGATCCTTACTGTTCCACCAAAACAAAACATCTGTTTGCTTGAGTTAAAAAAAACATTTAGTAGGCCTACCACTTTTATTAATAGCAATACGTTGCTCAGCCCACTCTCTTCAGTCTGCCTACAAATGACACGACTTTGCAAAGTCGTGCAATAGATACGCAGAAGTCCGTTTTTGCGTGCATACAGTATGATACTCCCACGTTTACGTTTGTTGTGAACGTATCTTAAATGCGTTTATTTTCTACATATCTTTGCCATTTATTTAACCCTAACCCTAATGATAACCCAATAAGCTGCTGTGTCGTTTATTGCACCGCAAACATTAAAACTGTCATTGGAACGGCGATCAAGCCTGAAGCCACAGAGCTCTTTGTTTTAATGTTTGAGGTGCAATATCAGCGTATCATATGCACGCAAAAACGGACTTCTGCGTATCTATTGCACGACTTTGCAAAGTCGTGTCATTTGTACGCAGACTGTGAGACCGGGTTGCGTTGCTAGTGCAATGGCTGATTTACTGTATAATGAAATCAAACTTTTGCTAAATATAAGATTAATACAACAATGTGGTAAAAAGGTAAATACATACATTAATTTTCCTTTTATTTTTATTTGCATTATCATACATTAGGTACAAATTACACATTTAGTTACAAGGTAAGAAGCTCAGACTCAGTTTTAAAGGTTTCAGGCTGACAGGGAAGGAAACAGACATACACCATTTGCAAAATACAATATATTCTTTCTTTTACAGTCTATGTATCTACTGTAAGTCAATTATGTACAAAGACAGGGGTGCTGAGATACCTAATGAACCACGGCGGGAGAATTAGAGGCATGTTACTGTATGGGCTAAGGGAAAAGGCATTCCTGCACATCACTGATCCTCTGTAAATCCAAAAAGATGAAAGCTCACCTCAACTCTCTGATTACACAGCAAACAGGAGACAATGGAGCAATGACAAACTACAAAAACAAAGAAAGACATTTGAAGGAAACATGTACCTAAAAGGAGAATAGTAAGAAATGCCAATTCAAGATAAAAATCCCTCTCTCTTAAAACCTTTACATCAGATTATTATTAAATCAGAACATTATTTATTTTATTAAAATAAAAACAAAGGTGAGGACATCTAATACATTGTAAACAAAGTGAAATACATTTGGCTATCTCCTTTCCCAGTAGAGCGCAGAAATGGTGATTTAGAGTGAATAGAACGAGAAAAAGCGACTACTTTCCTGACCTGAAGGGATTTAAAGGGTGAAAGGAGGAGCACACTGTCGATAATATGACGGGTTGACTTGGCCCAGGCACTGTGGAAGGAGGAACAAGTAGAGAGAAAGAGGGCGTACAAGAAAAGACAACGGGGGGGGGGGTCGGTTCATATAGGACGAGGCACAGGGGTCATCCTTCAAACAAGCCATCACCATCTTATCTTTCGCTAATTGATCTAATCCCCATCAATCACCTGTTCATTGTTCCATCACTCCCCATGATCAACCTTTGATATTGTCGATACATATATGAATGAAGTCACGACATAATTCAGTCATTAATAGGCACAGGGAGGTAACGGTAAAGCAGGCAGACACAGGAGGAGAAGTCAAGTTGTAGTTTCTTTTATGGCTGTAAAGTTGTTGGCGTCAGTCAAAAAAAATGTGCTTCAAATTCAGATTTACAGACCAGATCATGGAACATTTATGTAAACCAAGCGTGCAATGTTTTTTCCCCCTCTTTTTGACTTATTCACATTGATTCATCTGGGAGATGTGCTGAAACACTTACATGGCATAACACAAGGTAAAGACCGAGCAAATTAACAAGGCTTCTTAAAAATACAGCAAGTGGAGTAAAGGTATGGAGTAAACAGTAGAGATCAGGATGATGAAGATGATGTGCGGTATATCTGTTGAAGTCGGGAAAGGCACACACGGGGAGAGTAAGTAGTCTTTGTTTCATGCCCACACTGACTGTGACTTTTTAATACATTACACAATGAAGTTTGGGAAGCAAATAATCAGAGATTCTATTAAAGGGATGGGTCTATTAAGTCAGCACATAGAGGTTCAAGTTAGACAAGGATGTGTTTGTATGTACAAGGTATATTTTCTCTCACACTTGTGAAATTCACGGCAGATGTTAAATGAAATGTTTTCCAGACACAATTCTGCCCAAGGCTAGAGAGGAAGTCAAATCTACTAGCGTGTATGAGGAGTCCTTTATCAAACTGACTGGCATTGTAAAGCGTACTGACACAATGTGCACTCATGGCAGCATGCTATATGATGTGTGGCCAACAGAGTGTGCAGCAGGTGGCTTTAGGCAGGTCTCAGCCCAAACAGGGAGAAGCTGCCACAAAGAAGAAGTCATCCATGTGACTACAGCTAGTGCAACGCTGCTATTGTCGGGTTCTGGCATTTTCCAGGTTTGGCACATGCAAAAAAGGTTATATGCTATAGGAAACAAGGTAGGAGAGCACAACTCTTAGAAAAACATGGATACACTATTACAAACGCTTCCTATCTATCGCATTTAGATATGAGTTTTATAATGTGATATATCCTTTGAAACATTCCTGAATGTCTGAGCAGAAGCTAGAGAAATAAAATTGACAACACTGACAGCAACAATGAACATTAAAAGCAAAATTAAAGACATTTACACAACATTAAGATTATTACATAAACCCCATTCATGAGACACTAAAGAGCGAGTGGATTCACAGAATTAGCAACGAGCAGTGAGTCTGACTCCGAACTCGCCCAGATCTGGATGCCACATCGCCTTAAGAAAGGAAAAGGCAAAAAGGAACAGGGGCCATACAAATGAACACACATCAAGCTTCCACAGAAAAACACATATCTAGAATCAAGGACTATGTTTTAGGAAAGTCATTTAAAAATAGATTTTAGTATTAGTATCTATTTACGGAGATTGATAATCTTTAATAAATGTTGACTCCTTCTTCACTGGAGATCTGCATTATTTTTGGCAAAATCACTGTTACTGTTGCAAGAATGCGTTATTTAAACTTGACGCGTGAATGGTCCGCAGTGTAGTTACACACTACTGCAATCACCTGTTCATAATTCTGGCTGGTCTAAGATCAACACTCTTAAGGTACCTGACTGTGGTTTTTGTATTGGCCACATTTGCCAATCTTTAGCTTTGAAACCAGTGCAACTTCACCTATAATCTATCTTTTGAGTATTAACGATTCACCTCCCATAGGTTTAGCTTTTTGCAATGAGAGTTCAGTTGGAGACTCTTACCTCTAAAGGTTTTGAGTGGAGTATTACTTTGGGGTTGTTCTGTAACTTGTAGAAGTTTTATACTTCGTAGCATGCGTATAGCGGATAACGTGCGTGAATAATGCCTACTAAGAGCATGCAGATACAGAAGGAAAGTCAACGGTCAGACACGCATCCAACAAACAGACAATCTGCAGTCGAAACCATTGAATATGAATAAATAAAATTAACGTTTTGATTAATCTGGAAAGTAGAACCGATCTATTACACAACTTGTTAAATCTGGATTCTTTTAAAGACATCCAGCTGTTACAAAGTTGATCTGTACTGGGTTACTTTTTCTTTAGATATACAAATATTGGTATATATAATTAATGTAATAAAAGCACATTCGGGTGTTGGTATAAAAACTGTAACTCTCTATACTCTTTTGAATAACTAATGATTATTTACAAAGGGGTTATGCAATGATACTATACAGATTGTAATCTGATCTAATGGGAAAATATGTCTGAGATCACAAAAGAAGAGGAGAGTAAAGTACATTACATTTTTGAATACATAAATGATAATAAAAGGGATGCAAAACATGGATTTATCTAAACATGATTATGTTGACAATCTCCAAATGAAGATTGTGTCTGTTCTTAGGACAACAAAGCAGTGTCAGAGGAAATGCTCCAATAGATTTGCATCTTCTGTATCGAAAACTAACCATGTGTTGTATCTATGCTTGGAAGCATGAGACTGTATGCGATATAACATTAGATGGGTAGCACACAAAGATATGTTATATTCTACAAACAAATAACAGTTTAACAAAATGTTGGGACATTTAAGACCAATGGGGGGCTTTGTAGATATGGGATAGAGACAGTGGTTAACACTGTGTTAAATATTGACCAACTGTAAACGTTTCAGGTTTAATTTTTAACCTAAGGTATATTAATGTTCTACCGCTACCCGCAAACTAACCAGATTATTGTCTGTCCACATAGTGTCCACAGAATTATTGACAATGCAAGTATACAATTTGCAGCTACGGTCAGGGCAAAACGATTCATTAGTCATTTTAAAAAGCAGGTAAAATGAGGTTAAGCTAAGGTTAAGTTAAGTTAAACACAAAGCCTGACACACTTTCATACTTATGTGTCTGACATAATTGATTATTTTACAGGCTGCATATTATCTAATTACGCAACTGTTCATTCTTTAGTGGATTCTTTGCTACGCACACTAAAAATCTAATTGTAGTAAAATATAAATGTATACTATCACAAGGAAATCAAAAGGGAAGAAAACTGTAAACACGATACAGGAAACATTGAATCTCGAGGAGCTGTTTCAACGCCTGCTCCACCTGTCCTTCATATTTGGCTATAGTGTCTGCACTGCCTCATGTGAGTGTATTTCGGGTCATTACATTGTATCTATATTGTGATAGTTATCCTTATGGAAGTAAATCGTGACCAAGCAACTAGATCTGTAGACCATAATGTTATCTATTGATGTTGGTAAGCATCTAAACCTTTTCCAGAATAAGTCCAGTAAAGAATCCATGCCTCAAATGCTATCTAATCCTATTTTAACCCAAGTCTAATTTCATCTTTAAAAGTCATCATATACTGGCAGAGATAAATTAAGCCAGACACTCTTCTGTCTCCTGATTAGGTAACCTTCAATACAGATTGCAGCTGTAGAGAAAGACCCCCTTGTCTACAGTACATGCTCATCACTAACCTGAAGTAAATACATTATTTTGATGGCTCAGAACCAATCTAATCTATACTGGCATATATATTGTAGAGAACAACAAATGCATGCCCCAGAATGATGCTTAAAATAAAAGTAATACATAAAGGATTACAGAGGGCCTTGATCAAGTGGTGGTCAGACGGTATATTGGCAGTTGCTTTAAGTAGGTGGCAGTGAGCAGGGAAGTTCTTCAGGGAGGTCTCCCCTTCCTTCTCATATGCTGTTAATGACCACCGGTTGCACAAACTGCGGGTTGATGAAAGAGAACCCAGAAAACTCGGCCTGGTCGATGTTGGCGATGACCAGCTCATCTGGAGGTGTGAGCTGGGGCTGGGTGCGTGTGAAGAACTTGTCAAAGTTCTCTGCTCCTTTGCCACACTGTAGGAAAAAGGGACAGGAGAAGGAACAGCTTTAGACATAAGGCATGTGAAATAACACGAAGAGTGAAAGCAGTCCGACAAAACAGAACAGACATGAAAAAGTGTACGCATTGCAATTCTGTGGAGGGAAGGGAATACATTTGCCTTAAGCAGGACACAGGTCATCAAACGTCAGCAAACATTAACATACAGCTTTTATTACTAAATAAAATCACACTAGGCTTGGCAACTAGACAATGTGCATGGACAATATAACATTTGCGAGCTATCTCCGATCAAACTGTAATTGTAATTTCAGCTGCCCTTCCTGGCCGTGAAATATAGAACATTTTACACCTGATCTTTCCTTTTCCCCACCGCAACATCCAGTACGAGGTCAACAACAACCAATTACATGCTCTAGATCTCATTCACCTGATTCAAAATGCACCTTTCTGAATACCAAAGTAACATAGACACAGTAATACCATTTCCATAAGACCCCGTGATTGGTTTTATGAAAGGAAATGGTGTCAGGAACTCTTCAATAAGGCAAGCCGTGTTTGTTAATATCTGAAAACCTTTTGAGATGTAGCTCCTTTATCTCGTCTCAGATGTGAGAGACATCCACATACTTCTATACATTTGACCCGAAACCTAATTATCTCACAGGACAATGAAACAATTCCTTGAACAAAAATAGCAACGGCAACACAAGGGTTAATTATTTTGTTCATAAGAGGGACGAAAGCTGTCAGTATTTAACTTGACACATCAAAGGGATTTTCGTGTGTGTGTGATGAGAGGATAATCAAATTAAATCGAAGACATGGAAACGGATTATGTCACATGGAGGATGAAGAAGAACTCGAGCGAATTTCTCGGCAAAGGGAGGTCATGGGCATGTTGGGAAACGTGGGTGTGCATCTCGTTTGGTTGCTGTAATGATATTCCATCTGACAAAGAAAAATCACACTTGCTTATACTGTAGATTTGTGTTTCTCGAGTACCTACCAACCCACAGACTGTGAATAAGACTAGGTTGTCTTGTTTCAAAGCTTTGTGTGGGCTGCCTAGATTAGAAAACAGGATTCTACAAGCATTTAACATCTCTCCCCTGCTTATGTCACATGCAGGCTCATTAAAACGTAGCGTTTCAGACAGAGGGTAAATACAGGTATCAGAACGACAGTGTGAGAAAAAAATTGATGTGGCTTTTGAACATTAAAGCATGTCACAATGTGCTAGAAGAAGCCCTAGTTTGCATCAAAAAATGAGCTCGATATGCCCCCTTTAAGTATTGGAATGTATTACATTTCTGTGACACTCACACAACACAGTGTAACTTCCAGGTCATGTGAGATTACTGAGATTTTCATTTGCATTACTTATTTGATCAGAGTAGCGCAAAGGACATGCTTGGCTCAATCGTCCTACTGTACATGCTATTTGAATTGTTTTACCAAGCAATGCAAACAAGGTGAGAAACTATAGCAATGTCTGTAATGTAATGTGTTTATTGGCTGAAACCAATAAACCAGGTTAACTTGTTAAGGACGGAAAACGTTTTCTGAAGCAAATCAGAACCTGCATAAATATAATTTCAAGAGCAGACAAAAAAGATTGCTTAGTGCAGAAAGGAGTTTCTTTGTATCTCTTTTAAGTTATTGTATTGTCTTGTCTAGAGAAAGAGAAGGACAAATGTGACGGGATAGTTATTGCATCCTACTCTGTCCTCTTGAGTTAGTCCACCTAGACACCTGGCTCACCTAAATGGATGCATGCAATCGCAAACACACAGCGCCTTCACGTTCCCTTGGGAGCTAGTGTTCTGCAGCTGTGAGAATAAAGGGCTCTGTGAAGCCATATGCCGTGGGGATCTGATACAAGTCTTCAATTGTAAGAAATAAGGATGGTCACCATAGCACCTTTGGCACTGTTGTCATAGAAATAAAGAGC
>CALSBZ010000321.1:24917-44412 GCA_943591055.1 Gobionotothen gibberifrons | reverse complement strand
AAAATATTTTCAGTGCATTTTTTATGAATTTGATGATGGAAATGTCCCTAAAATGAATAACAAATGTGGCCTTACTTCAACCCAAACGTATCAGACTTTGCGTAAGAGTTGAACTACACATTGTATACCTATTTAATATTAAATACAAATTCTCATGACCCCTCCTGAGGAATTAAATAATAAAAATAAATAAATACAAACAAAAATACAAATCGTAAGTCTTTCTCTTATTTCCCGCAAGCTGAGGAACGGCATAAATGCTCAGTGAAGTTGCAACAGTCTGTGCCTCTCTTTTTTGAAGCTACAGTGAGTCACAACTCACCCATATTGCCATAATGGTGTGTGTGTGTGTGTGTGTGTGTGTGTGTGTGTGTGTGTGTGTGTGAGTGAGCGCCTGTGTATCCCATCAGGCCCGCGCTTAATTTGCCCGGACCCGGACTTCTGTGCAGTGACTCAGTCCTCCCGGTCTGTCTTGTTCTGACTCCCTCCCTTCATTTAAAGCTCCCATCACTATCAATCAGTGCCTTCCTATATGACCCTGTTTCTCTATCCTTCCCTGCTACCGTTAGCCACAAAGACATTCAGACATCCACATATGGCAATCAGAACTGTTATACTCGAGAAATGTGCGTGATTTCATACCCACACTGCTTGCTGGATGTAGCTGCCATCTAATGCGATACAGACGGCTGCACTGTGGCGGCTAGAAATACGGATCAACAATAACTTGGCTAACACTCGTTCTACCACACACTGAGTCCCACTGAGTATGATGCCCTGGCTGTACAGATACAGATGGTTTGAATGTCTCAGCTGGATGCAGCCAGCATATCGATTGCAATCCCGCAGATGTCACAGGCGGATGAAGTGAGATTGAGCGGGGATAGGAAAAAGGAAAGAGAAGGAGTGTATTAAAGTGTCAGGCTTAGACCTAGTAAGGGGTGAGAGGCAGGTGTCTTATAGCCATTTGACTTGGAACAGCACTTCATTACATAGCGAGATGGACATAATGGATTGTTGTATAGCAGGTTATAGTGGTAACAGAGATAATTTAACAACGTTTTCTTACTCTCTTTCAGAATTCACTTCTACCAACCACCACCCTTAGCATGCACTTTGCAAAAAGACATGCACGTTTGCATGCCTTCACCTCCCTTTAACTTCAGCGTGGACAGATACAAGCACAGAAGCTTTCCTCTCCCCCTCCGATATTGACTAACTCCCCCCACAGACAAATGAGCAGCAAATAGACGAGGCGTTCATGCAAGGAAATCTTCCTCCTCTGCTGTTTTCAATCTCTCTTAACCTTCCCACATCTGCACATTTACTCACACATACACACACAAAGCACACACAGCATGTCCATGACACCCAGCCCGTATGGTCAGCAGAGACTACATGGACAAAGAGGTCAGGATTCACCTTATTAGAGGAACTGGAGCCCTTGGGGGTTGAAACAGAAGAGAACTACAATATTTAAACTGAATGTTTAACAGACTCACGCACACACACAAAACACTGACCTGCGTCACCAGTGGACTCCTGATACACACACTTAGTCTACGTGCGTGCGTGTGTGTTTGTGTATATATGTTTGTTTGAAGGAAATTGATAGAAAGACAGGGCGAGAGTGTGTGTGCTCTGCCTTATGTGTAATCTTCAGGGATTTCCAAACTACTCCTAACTGTGCAGCCAAATGTGATCTATATGAGATTATGCCTTCATAATAAATGTATGCCACATTATTTATACATTCAGATGAGAGGCTTTGAAATTACTTACAGCCCATATAACATATGTGATAAGGAGCATACGCCTGCAGCTGTGTTTTGACTATACTGAAGAGTGTCATGTCAAGGCAGTATTATCTTCCTCATCAGACTGACACCAGCCTATTCAGTAGGCACAGCCTCTAATTAATTTTTTCTGCAGACTATAAACGGTCTGTGCTGGGGTTGTCTTGGCTCTGGTGTTGAAGTCAGCATGGAATCACATACAACTCTGGCATTGGTCTTGGAGTGGGCAGTGGATTATGCTAATGGTATAACTTCCTGATTGTGTCCAAACTTGCAATAATTGGTTGGCTTATCAATCAAACAACTGAAGGGAATATTAAAGTTAACTTATTTCAAAAATCTGATATTCAAAATGACAAGAAACACAGTTTTTTAGGCTCTCTTGACACACAGAGATTTCCTGATTTTCTCTGTTTAATATAATTGAAACTGAATATATTTTTGGTCTTTGCAGCCCAACATATGTCTTACATTCCTAACACACATTATTGGCACTGTAAGCAACTCTTAAAGGATATGTGGCAAAGGACTGCAATCAAATTACATCCGCATGAATCTCAACAAATATAAATACATCGTGTTGCAATCACTTCATATAATGAGACCTACCATAGGCTCATAGTATTTAATTTACTATAAATCTTCAAAGCATATTGGAGTCACACTTGTGATGGTAGATGTGATGCTAATGCAATAACAGTGTAATTGTTTTATGCTGTAGACTCCCTGAAGCCCTAGATAAACTACTGAGTAGCAACCTTGTTGTATACCGCCACTTGACTCCCACCATCCTGCACAGGATGAACAGATATAGGAATGAGTGAATGGATGGATGGTCATGGATAATGGTTGTTAAGGTAAATACAGTATGTTCAAGTAGAGTATATGCTTCCAAGAACATCTGATTATACAATGTTGTCCCGTCCTAATGTCCACAATAGAACAATGTTAACCGTCCGGTCTACCACAATGAAAAAAAAAGAGTGACTAAGCTTTAACTAAAATATGTATATGTATATAATTTATTTATTGAAGGAATCACTTACCCATCACCCATATGCAGACAACAATGCGTGCTGACTGCCTCAAAATACACTATAACAGCTAAGAATAACTAAATAAATAAAGTGAAACTAACCATCTATGCGGTTGTGTCCTTTTTCTCACCAGTAGTTTTACCCCAATTTTTGATCCAGTCTGACAGAATAATTTACGTACACTTACGCCCCGTCCACACAGCAAATCTTGAAAATCTTGGAGGTGGGCGTTTTCTGAAGCTTGGGGATTTTTTGCGAGCAACGCGACCAACAACCAATCACATGAATCTCCCGCCCCCGACATACAAAGCAATAGCAATGTTAAAACGAAGTAAACTGGATATAAAATCCCCTAACAGGCGAAAACCTACCAGTTTCACCCACTGTCTCTGCCACCTCCCTCCATGCCTGGTTCCTCCGGTTTGTATCCCGGTAAATTAAGGGTGATTTGCTACCGCAATAACTAATTTCTCCTCCGTTTTTAGGAATATAGAAAATGAACTGCGGTATGTCACTCCCAGCTTGCACACGGTTTGATTGGCTAGCGCTTGAACTGTCAGATTTGCTTAAACAGGATTTGATTGGCTGACGCTTCCACCTCAGCTTCAAAAGTTGAACATTGCTCAACTTTTGAATCCCGAAAATCCTGAAAATCTTCGCTTTGCTTCCCCAGAATGCAGTTCGGCGATAAGCGAGGCAAAGTGACGTCACCCCATTCAAAGTCAATGGGGAACATTTTTTCAGAAGCGTTGGAAGATTTTTTTAACGCTGCTGTGTGGACGGGGCGTTATAGAGACAGTGAGACTGGTTTCAGTATTGACACTAATGACAGTAAGGACAACATGGCAGACTCATCCAGTGGACTGGAAATGGTGCTTTGTTAGCCTGAGCTGGTTTAAAATCTTATAATTGGCTTTCATTCTCTGATATTATGTGCAGTGTGATGTTTTTGTATGGTACATGTCTATTCTTGCAAAACAAGATATTTTAAATTACTGTCCTGACACGATCGATTTAGAGTCTGCGGCAACACAATACTTCCGCATGAGGACACAGTGATTCTGTGTACTTTACATGTGAGGCTTGAGTAAAATGGGATAGAGAGAAAGAGGAAAGGGATGGACTAGAGTTTGCAGGTAACATGCTTTTACTGCAATATACTGTGTATATGAAAACTTCAAATCTCATAACTTTCCAGGATATGCATACATTTTCCGGACAACATTAACAGGAAGGGTTTCTTGGAGAAATGTGAGGGGAATTTAAAGTACTTTGTTTGAAAAAACATTGTTGAAAATATTGTTGTTGAAAATGTAATCTTGAGCAGCCAATTTTGTCCAAATAGTCAGTGTTTAACATATTATGACCAGCACCTTACTTTGTCTGGATTGCTACATTATGCACCAGCTGATCAATTTAATTTGAACACTGTTTAACACTGAAAACATAGCATTGTATGTCCGAGTTATATAATATAAAATGATCCTGTAGTATACTGAATTATTTGAATAGATAATCAGTTCTAATAGGGACAATCACTTAAGCAAAAACAACACTGTAACCATACTGAAGGACAGCATCTATAGAAGTTCTGATGATTAACCTTCCCTGACAAATATGAGAGAAGACGGCAGTGAGGATCAAGTAAACAAACAGCCACAAACACGAACTCCCCAAAGGAGTGAAGAGTGGCATCAAAAGTCTTGTCCTGTAGTGATGAGCACATCTGTAGTTTAGGATTCATGCTGTTCATAAAGTTGGATTTGTTAACTTCTCTTTGTATCTGTGTTGTGTTGATGCATTCAAATTTATTTGTATTATTTCTTCCATTTATGAAAATGTTTTTGTTGCCATATAAGATATGTCTCACATTTAAGATTGTGTTAAAAATAAGAGAAGTAGAACTTTTGCAGCCGAGTGTAAAACTTGTGAAACGACTTGAGTCTTGAAATTTCAAATGTTTTCGCCAGAACTTCCTGCTTTTCCATTTGAAAGTTATAAATGGGCATGAAAAACAGGTGGAAAACCCGCAGTTAGTGATATTCTGTGATGAATGGAAAGTTGCAAAAATACTGCAAAGGTGTAGACAAAGAAAATAGTGCATCTCAAAGAAAGTCATTTTTGCTGACATTTCACACTTTGCAACATGCATCCAAAGGAAAAAAGGCTCAAGATAGCAACATTCCACTGGTGAAAGACAGACAAGTGTAATGGGAAATGTGGCCTGCCACTCATCATGACATCTATAACAGTAATCATACCAAGCGATGTAATACTTAATTCGATTATTCAGTATTAATGAAACCCTATTGCCCGGTGTAAAAGTGAATGTACTGTACCATAGCACTTACCGATTTTGGCTTGAAGGGCGGCTGAATCTCCCTGTTCTCCAGGCGCTCCCAGTCGATGCGACGGAAGAAGGCGTGCTCTCTGATGTCTCTCTCTCCTTCAGTGCTGCAGCCCAAACGCTTGGATGGGTGCTTGGTCATCAGCTGCTCATAGTAAGGAACAGAAAGGACATGAGGTTAGAACAAAGACAATCACAGTGGTGACCCCTCTTACGGTGTGGAAAGCATTATTCACATTAGTTCCCACAACTTCAAAGGAAAAACTTTTCATTTTATTCATCAATGTTTATGTAAATATCCCTTTCAGCAAATAATACAATAAGCAGCATTTCATTTCCCAGATAAACAATGAAATCAGCATTTTAATGTCTCTCTCGCACAGTGGTGAGTGTAAGTGCATCAGGAAAACTCTCACCTGTTCCCTTCCACTATTTTATTCTTTCACTGATGTGCTTTGTAATGGGATTTCACCTATTTTCTAGGTCAGTAAACGACAGCTAAACAAATGAGCATTCTGCCTTCTCTCTGCTTGTTCTTCCTTTGGAGAACCACTTCCAAATCGCACAGCAGATAACATGAGGACACCCTTTGCACTTTGCTAAAAAGCAAACAAAGTTAATAATAATAAAAGAAAATACTCGCATTGAACATAATGAACGATGAACGTCTTTTTCTAGGTGCCTTCTGGTATTACTCAAACATAACTATCCAAATAATGTCCTGAACACAACACAACTAGGTCTGGAGATGGAAACAAGCATATTTGAAAGGAATTAAAGAAATCACTACTCGTAATGCGGTGTTCTGCAGTTTGTTTTTATACAGTATACAATATGGAATATCACCTGTTGAACATTAGCTATCCCACCTTAATGCAGTTAGTTTTTCCTGCTGGTATTGTTTAGGAAGGGGAATAACTGTGTAGAGACAGACAGAGAGACTGGTGGGTTTCAGCATTGAAATTCCAAGGACAAAATGATTAATTCATGCACTGGATTCAGGAAAAAGAAATGGTGCTTAGTTTGCTTGAGCCGGTTTAATGCTTATATAGGCTGGCTTCCATTACTACGGAAGAGGATTAGGGCCACATGCATTTTTTTTTGGGAGGATTTGAAAAAGAAATGTTTTTTTTTGTTCTGAGAAAAAAGGTCAGAATTCTGAGCAAAATTCTAATTGTTGAATGTTGAATACGAATTCTGGAATATCCAATGACAATTCTAGAATGTTGAATATACATTCTAGAATGTTGAATACAAATTCTAGAATGTTGAATACAAATTCTAGAATATAAAATGACAATTCTAGAATGTTGAATGAAAATTCTAGAATATTGAATACAAATTCTAGAATATAAAATTACAATTCTAGAATGTTGAATACAAATTCTAGAATATAAAATGACAATTCTAGAATGTTGAATACAAATTCTAGAATTTTAAATGACAGTTCTAGAATGTTGAATGACAATTCTAGAATATAAAATGACAATTCTAGAATGTTGAATGAAAATTGTAGAATGACAAATCCTCCCAAAAAAAATAATCATGTGGCCCTAATCGTCTTCCGTACATTACCATGAAAGTGCAATGCATGTTTTTTCGAAAGCATGCATGTATATATACACAGAAGCACCGCCAGTTAAAGCCCTAATCTGTGATGCACACTTTCCTGTGTAGCTCAGTCACCTTGGCAGTTATCCTGAATGATATGACATGATAATGACAAATCCTTGAGCTATCTTATTACAACCTCTGACACAATCCTTTTTGTTCTTACACTAGTTTGTTTGACAAGAATCTAAATTAAAATGTGTTGCTAGGTTATGGTTAAGTATACTGCAGAACACACTCCAGCGCTGCATAGCCATCAGCACTGTTTTATGCACTGTTTTTATGAGTTACTTGGAAGTTGTTTTTACTTTCAAAATGTCCTTTCTTTTTTAATAACTGTGTCCAATGCACAGACAAAACAAATGGTGGAAAGAAACTCCTATAAAATACAAGCTGTCAAGCATTCATCCCTCTCTTTCTTTCCCCTAAAGGTGCCGTTCTGCTGTTTCAATACGGAACAACACATTGAATATGCAGGTAAAGCTTTGTATTACATTATTGATGTTTCAAATGTTGTGTTTATCCTGTCTATCGGATCCCACTATCAAAATCAAAACATGTCCACTTTAACAAGTTGTATTTCATATAATTGACCAGATTGTTAAACAGCCCAGCATTGCTTTAGATGTGTTGGTACTGTATGAAGAATGTGCATAAGAACAGAGGTGCCGGTACAGACACATAAAGGAAATAAATACACCACTGCACTGCCAGATCTCTGATTGTTTAACCTTTTGAAGAAAAATATAGTTTAAAAGACATGACAATTTTAAGTGACATGCTAAAAACAATATTTTTTAAGTGTTAAATACTGTATCTACTTGCAGGATTTTGCAGGCCAGTTTCCTGCAGTAAGCCCCTTCCCCATACAGGCCGTGGGCTGGGCCATCTGAACTAGCAGAGTGCATCCAGCTGGCAGAGCACATCAGACAGCTGTTGACGAGGAAGAAAATGACTTTTGCAGATGTCTGTCTGTCCACACGAATGTCACTCATCCTGCTGCAAACACAAGGCTCTATCACCATTTCAATGAGTCCCGTTACACATTGCAATGTCCTTGATCCAACTGACTGCTGGGCTGACACCATGTCAATAAAACACTCCGATTATTTTTAACTTGAGCAGTTAAAATGTGATTGATGATTTTCTACTGAAAAATAGAAGATGTGGTGTTGACATTTCATGCAAAGCATTTCATCATTCTGTCTGCAAACTGTTAGCAGTCAAACATGAATTGCTTAGCCGTGCCATAAACTGTCAACAGAGATTGCACGTGTTCACAAAGTGTAGCTAACTATAAAGTTACCCTGCTGCTTCTGCTGAGAACATCAAACCACAAGATACGACAAGGAGAAAAATAAGTCAAAGAGAAAGCAGATGGGGTGTCTAAGTCAGCAGAGATTGTGGCTAGGTAAATCAGTGTGATCAGTACATCAAGGCTTTTAAAACACACATCTTTAGAGCCCAATTCATTTGGAGAGAACCAGGGGATCTACCGAGAAAAACGTCTGAATAAAGATAAACCACACTTTAGTTTTTATATCCGAACTTCTGTGTTGACAATACACAAGATCTCCAGAGATGTATTCAAGTAAGTTACTAAAATATTTGCTTCACTGACCTTTATGTCACATATTACCCTCAATATTAATTCATATCTGTCTCACTCTGATTCTCTTTCCGTAATCATAATGAACTACAACAGCATTCAGATGGGCGACCCTCTTTAGGTGGCATCCCATTACTGAGATAAATGTGTATCTCCATCTATGACCTATTTTAAATGTAATGAACTGTACAGTTTACCCAGGCTTACTTCAAATAGAGCCTATATGTATAATTGCACTCCACCAGCATATGTATGTTTGCATACAGAGATATACTGCATTGTTTATGTCCTTTTCACTGAGATACTTATGTCTTCCAAAGGTCTTATTATACATTGCCGTATGAACATCAGTTTTCTGTCAAAATTGGTTATTCTCGCTCCCCCTCTTTATTTCCCTCAAACCACTCTCTCCGTCTCTTTTTTCTTCTTCCAGCACATTTACCCTCTCTCTTGTGTGTAAGGCTGCTTCCAAGCACTATGTATCCATTGAGAGTAAGTGCTGCACACATTCTTGCACACGCACACACGGCGCAAAGACAAGGATGGAAAAGGGAAGAGGGGTACAGTAAAAAACAAGTGGAGTTGAGGAAAGGACAAGGAGACAAAGCGTGTTGTTGCACAGCTCAGTGAATTTGCCCCGCCTCTGGACACAAATAAAGACTTAAATTAACCACTTAAATGAAATGTGCTTTTCTGCAACCCTTGAGCTTACTTTTGGAATTTAAGAGGAAGAAAGGTATATTAACACATCCTTCTGTTACGAACAGAATCTCGCTGTATCTTTAAGGATTACTAGCAGTGGCTCAGTCAGTCGCCGGTTCAAGTCCCCCAACAGACTTAAAATATGGAGTGTGGACTGCTACTTGGAGAGGTCTCAGTTCACCTCCTGGGCCCTGCTGTGGTGCCCTTGAGCAAGGCACCGGACAACCCCCCACCCCCCCCCACTCCCATTGCTCCCTGGGTGCTGTACAATAGCTGCCCACTGCTCCTAGTACTAGACTCCTGGTACCAGGATGGGTTAAAAGCAGAGAACACATTTCACTGTGTGCGCTGTGTGCTCTGCATGTGTGACCATTAAAGAG
Organism: Gobionotothen gibberifrons; assembly: GCA_943591055.1. NCBI lineage: Eukaryota > Metazoa > Chordata > Actinopteri > Perciformes > Nototheniidae > Gobionotothen > Gobionotothen gibberifrons. The sequence goes on along the minus strand of CALSBZ010000321.1, from coordinate 34,930 downwards.
GGTTTCTTCTCCTCTTCACTGCTGCCAGGAACTGTCTGCTTCTACCGACATGAACCACATGAACAATGTTTCTAAGTGACTCGCAGTTTCTATTGATCAAATAGTCCTCAGGTGAACCTCATGTCATCAGTGACTGTTATGGCAAAATTCATCCATATTTAATCTGCATCAGCTCCCCTTACCATGACCATGCACTAATATACCAGTGTTTCTTTCTTTAGTAGATACAAAGTGTGAATGTAGGTCATAAAAACAGAGGTAAAACTATAGAAGGGGAGTGTTTCATATTTCGTATCTACTGTACACATGACGTTCGCCTTATAGTTTATTCCATGTTGCACATTTTACGAGTTTTAATGAAGCCGTCCAGTTAGTGTCCTGAAATAATCTTTTTTTTTTTAAAGTTGATGTTCCCTTTTCTGTTATTTGTTTTTGAAAACATTGTGTTGTTGACATAAATTGGACAAATTATTCCCCTGCTTGACTTGCCCTGACCCTCTGTTCTGGTCAGTCCCCTCTGTCTCTGGAGAACTCATGGCAGTGGAAACAGCATTCGATTAACAAACCACAGGAGATCTGTTTAATGTAATGAAAAATTGCAACAAACAAGGCCAGTGCTGGGCTACAACATCAAATGTCATACACTCTATCTAGAATGTCTCCACGAAGATCGGAGAGTGATCATTAAAAGTGTTCCCTATCCAAAAATGAAGAAAAGTCTTAAAGGATACATGTCATGGCCATTTCCACTGATCATAATTCCATTGTTGAGGTATACTAAAATAGAAAAATACTGTGCAATTTTCCAAACTCACATTGGTTTCGCATACAGCATCTCTGTAAAGTATGTGTATTCAGCAGTATTCACTTTCTCCACTAAACGGCTCGCTGCAGCTCCAATAGCTCCAGCCCCCACCCTCCCTGTGAGCCCAGTGTGCTCCGATTGGTCGGGACGTTGTGAATCGCGCTGAGCTCCGTGGAGGTGTGATTTCCTTGTTTTAGCGATACACATCGAAACACAGCCAAACTCATCCTGAGCACACACAAAGTCACAGCCGAAATAAAAACAATACGTGTGGCTTGATATTGAGTAAGAAAAAGGTTTATCTACAAAAACGTTTTTTTAGCAGCAGAACATGTTTTTATTGATAGCAAAGAATGTTTACTCACTCCTTTGCAGATGGAGACAGCTTCTTTGGACATAGACTTGGGGTAGGACACATTGTGCTCCATAATGGACTGGAACAACTCATCTTCATCCTCGCCATCAAACGGAGGCTGTTGGAAAGAGGAGAGCATTTTGAGAGTGTTGTTGATGTTTCATCCATTGTCACATAACGGATGATTACGTTTTTGTTGCAGGTGCACCATAGAGAGTATCCTGACTGGCTGCATCACGGCCTGCTACGGCAGCTGCACCGCCCTCAATCGTAAGGCTTTACAGAGGGTGGTGAGAACATCACCAGGACGGAGCTGCCATCCATGGAGGACCTTAACTCCCAGTGGCTCAGGAAGAAATCCCTCAGGATTATAAAAGACCCCCATCACCCCAGCCACAAACTGTTCAGTCCGCTGCCGTCTGGCAGGCGTTACCGCAGTATCCGGACTAAAACCACCAGATTCAGAGACAGTTTCATCCCAAGACTGTTAAACACCTGCACTGTTTTAACAACATCCACAATATTCATCTGCTACTTAGTAATTATTTATCTATTTATCTAATATATCATTCCAATAGCTTGCATAGACTCTTATTTCACTACTTCACTTTTTTTAAACTATTTCTCTTTTTGCATTTACTTTTTAATATTTACTTCCACTATATTTGTCTGTTTGTCTGTATTATTGTGTTGCACTGTTGGAGAAGCCTGTGACCTAAGATTTTCATCGACATAACTACTCTATGTTCGTTTGCCAAATAAAGAACCTTGAACCTTGTTGTTTACTTGACAGCCTTTTCACTGACAAAAGTGACGTGTCATCATGAACAATGGCACCAATATTTGTTTAATGTCATTCATGCCCTCTGTTTGAAAATGTGGGTGTTTTGACATTCCATAAAAGAAATTATTTGTCATTTCCACTCCACTGGCCCTTTTGGGTCTGCGTCATGCCCTCTTTAGCTGATTTCACGCAAGGCAGGGAAAGACAGAGGAAGGAAACTTCTCAATAAGTTTAACATTTTGTAAATTGTTTGCTTGCTATGGAGTTCATTTGGGAGGGAAACATGTTATTGCGAGTACTTGCACTTACACGATGTTGGCCTTAATGAAGGGGAGTCACTTAAAAAACATGTAAATAAGTAATACATGTTTTATTAAATCATTTAGTGTTGAGTCTTGGAAACATGTTTAGTTGAAAATCTGTCAATAAAGAATTCAAACCTATCTGATTTGGTGAGATTTTGAAATGGTGTAAACACAATCCTGAGGCAATTTAAATGAATATTGTAAAGATGAATGATACATATTAAGCTACTGTATAGCTGTATTAGTCTTTTTATCTTCAACATGGTCTGAGATTCAACTATAATTACCACTTAAATGTGGTTGTAAGTTCATGTTAAAACATCTCAGACAACACATAGTCATCATAAACAGAAAATCCCTGGAAAAAAACGTAGCGCCACCTGAACAGGTTAGCAGTAACTTCAAAAAGTTTCAACATTTAATTGTGGGTTTTTTTGTGCACACATGCAAAAATCACACACAAATTAGTGTCTGACCACTAAAAGAGGACAACATAGGTCATATCCAATGTTCACTGAATTATATGGGGGTTTGTGTGTACATCAGTGTTTATTATTAGGGCTGCTGGGAAAATGTTAGGAGGCACCACCTGAGTAAATGCAGGACTTGCTTCTTGAGAAAATTCAAAGTGGGAATGTTGTGGGTGTGAGCAGTCTGTGAGCAAACTTGTGTTTAATGACATAAAAAGTACAATTTGGAGTGTGTTTGTGTGTGTGTGTGTGTGTGTGTGTGTGTGTGTGTGTGTGTGTGGTGGCCCTCACCTGTCCTGCCAGCATTTCGTAGAGCAGGACTCCATAAGCCCACCAGTCTACAGAGCGTCCATATGGCTGATATGCAATGATCTGTGGAAGAAGGAAGAGAACAAATTCAGAATAACTCGAAAAGCTTTAGTCAATCATGTCAAAAATACTTTAATCCTTCTTTGGTTACACTAATCTAGCTTAAAGGTAGAGAGTAGACAAATGTGCTGCCTTGATGCATATTTCAAATGTACAGAACATGACCTGTCAGCCAGGCTGCAGACTGTGATTCGTTTGTTATCCAAATATGTAATTTAAATGTAAAAGATGCTTTACTCTACACAGGAAGATTAAAAAGTGCCTTAAAATGCTGAAGACGCATTCGTATAAAGTTTGAAAACAGACCTAAAAATCCTGTTTCATTATAAACTCAGTTCACAGCTCTTCATACAGGGATTGGACCCAGACAGAAAATATGTATAAAACAAGGTTTTGCAAATAATGCTGGATGAGACCTGAATTGCATTAATTTTAAATCACCTGCAACAAGAATGTGTCACTGCATTATCATTTCACAGAATATGACAACATTTTTCAAATGATGATGATGATGTAGCTGAAGCTTAAAAAAAAACATAGTTCACACTTGTTTGCACAAAAAAAAGAAAGCTCAACGGTTTAACAATCACATTTGTTTTGTTGTGAAGTCGTCTTGTCCACATATTGTAAATACTGTCAACACTTGACCTGGTGATTTTTACTTCATCACTTCGTTTGTTGAGTGATCAAGAACATGGAAAAGGTTTGAATTTGAAATCCTGCCTCCTACAAAACTACGTTCCCATACATATACATTGTAATCTCAGTTTACAAATGTTTTTGTAACACACCAGCATAATAATATCATCTGGATATCCTTTTAAACAGGCCTCTCAACTGTGACATTTTCTCTGGTGACAAAAGGATTTCCTGAGGGTGCCTCTGACATTGTTCAAAGTTAATGCTTTCACCCACTTTGATCCCTATTCCCACAACTCTGAAGACACAAACACACTGTATATTAACACCTCACACCCAACCATCTCATGAGACTCTTATGCCATTTAACTACAGCTGCTGCAGCTTCGTACATTCAGGGTTACACACAGCACATATTTTAAAACCACACATTTATGTGCATCCATAAACACATACAGTAAGAGATGTGAAGGTCAATATGGTGACCCACAGACAACGCTTTTCGGTGTGTTACAGCATTAGTGTCATATATGCTCTCTGGCTTTTGTAGTAAAATCTGATCTCTGCTGAACACACGCTACCCTGGGACACTCCTCCAGCATAGAAGCACACACACATGCACAATTATTAACAACAAACTCTACATGAATCAACAAAGATTCACATGCAGACATGAAGCTAACACATATGTGCAAAAGTGTGTGGAAGCAGATCCGTCCTGTATCTCTTTAACCTTTGCTGCTTAGTACCTGACCTCTGCCCTGCCCCATGGGATACACAAAAACACACACACCAGTGGACAAACACACCTCCAACTATGCCCTCGCTCACTGCCATGACGCTGTCCTGATTTTCAGTGGGAGTCAGCTGGACACGGTTTACATCCACGTGTTTAGCCTCATACATAAAAGCATGCATGAACACAAACTTGCATTCACATACACCGATATGTCTTTGAATGTCACTTTAACTGTGAGAGTTACAGCATAGAAGCAGGAAGAATGCATATAGCATAGATGACCGTTAACATTGAAAGATAGGCCACAGCTTGGTGGCAGCTACATCGCAAAAAATAGTTGCGCCAACGTAATTCATATCCATACTGTATACTGTATGTTCTCTCTCTAATCATTTTTATTCCATCCTCACTGAGCAGTAATCGAGGCCAGACTGGATGCCAGTGACTTGGAGGGCCAAAGCAAACGAGTGAGAGAACTGCAGAAAGAAAGTGAAGGTATACAACAAACAAATTAATTATTTATGACCGGCAAAGTAGATTTCCTCATCTCATCTCAGCTCATTCTATCTTACCCAAAGATGTATGGTCGACTAAATAGTTGAAGTCATTCAATATTTAGCTCCTCATTTTGATCAAATAGAGTTGAATGGCAGACTGACAGCACTCGGAAAAGAGCTTGAAGACACAGATGCTGGAGTGGAGGCTCTGCAGGCTGCTGATCGAGGTACATTAACTACATTATATATTGATTTACAGATGGATTGACTATGTTTTATTTTTGACAGCTTTTTCAGGTAACGATTTTGTGCAACTACATTTTCGTCTTTCAGATGTAGAAGGCAGACTGAACACTACTGATGTCCAGGCAGAGACACAAAGAACCTCAGTGGAACATTTACAAAAGTATCACAAAAACCCACAATTCACATCCAATATGTGAATTGTGAGTTTGCAAAGATGTATAATGCAAATGATCTTAAATAATTAATGTTCCTTCTACTGTAACATTAAGGATTATCTCAGCTGAATCTAAAAAAGAAAGTAAATTCAGAGAGTTATATCATGAACTCAAAAAAGGTCATCACACTTAGAATCAACAAATTATGTTTAGAGCAGTGTTTCTCAAACCTTTTCATACCAAGGACCACTTAACAGATAAAAAAAACACTCGCGGACCACCTAACTCCACAAATATAAAAAATACATTGTTTTTCTAGAACAGATTACAAATCGCCTGAAAATGGTACAAACAAGTGGCAACATGTGTGATGAAGGTGTTGCGCTGGGCTATATCATGCAATCGAAAGTGAAACTTAACCTCGCTCCATTGCGGAGATATTCCAGCGAGAGTGCGGAAAACTGACATTTATTTATTTCAAATGTGAAATGTTACCAATATACTCACGGACCACTAGGGGGCTCTCACGGACCACCAGTGGTCCGCGGACCACACTTTGAGAAGCACTGGTTTAGAGAGACAGTAAGGCATTATATCCATAATGCTTTTCTTGATCCTGACGAAACATGAAAGTTATGCCAACTGCTATACATATAGCTTCTCTATTCCACTAGCTCCATCAGTGAATTTGCACAAGCTACTACTTATACACATCACAATCACATGAAACAGAATAAGAATGAGACAATAATCCATAGTGACAGCCCAATGTTAAACTGACACCCTTCGATTGCATTTGGCTAGGAGGCAGGAAGATGGAGACGGGAAAAGCCCCCTTCCTTTATCTAGCCATGATGTTGTTAATTTGCTCCCGGGTCATAGACTCCATGGTGAGGGGAAGCCTCTGGATGAAGTCCCTCAGCTTGCCTGTTTAAAACCTGCTTCCTGAAGGAATCATGTCGACCTTCAGCCCAACCCGATGGCTGCCAATGAGTTCAGCTACGCTCTCTGAAGATAGATTTTCACATGTTGAACTAACACTGTTAAACGACTTCAATGTGTGTGAGAAACTAGGATGACTGCTTATCCTTGTAAACTGAAAGCAGACGGCCTTAGTGGGAAACAAATATATGTTGGGTCTCTACTCTCACCTCTAAACAAACAAATAAAAGCTATCCTATTCATTTATTGTGGAGAATCAGATTGTTTAATACTCTAAAACCTAATGTGGCATATTTGTTACGCGAAGAGACTCTAAGACAGTCTCTCTTGAAAAACTACGTGAAATAAAGGGTTAAACATTGCAAACACCTCAGGTCAATGTAGCAAGCAGACCTGTAGCCTCATGTTGGTTTGTGTCATCAGAATCAGAATACCTTTATTGGTCCCACAGAGGGGAAATTTGCAGCGTTACAGCAGGAAAGAGCCACAGACAGCTTAGTGTTGCATATCTTAAATGCGTTAAAAAAAAAAATACAAAAAGTACTAAGTTATAATATAATAAACAATATGCTAAAAAAAGTACTAAGTTATAATATAATAAACAATATGGTGAAAAAAATAAAAAATAAAAAATAAAAAATAAAAAAGTTACATAGTTTTCAAAAATTATGTAATCAAATAAAATCTACAAATAAAATCCTGTGAGATTTCATGAGAATGAAAACAGAGAGGAAGAGAGTGAGAAGTAGAGAAGGAAATGGAAGAAAGTACCAGAGGAAGAAGCATACGGCATTAACATTTTTAAAGACGCTTTCCATTTCATAAATTACCGAAATATAATGCAATACTACTCAAAGTAATGACATTCCCATCAGCCTCAGCTGTTAAGTGCTAATTGCTTCCGCTTTAAGCTACGATTGAGAGGGACATTACAACATTACCTGCTAAACATGTTTGACATGGGAGCGAAGCAAAAGCAAATGTCAAAGAAAGGACAATTAAAGTTCAGCAGAAAGCGACTGTTTAGATCCTTTGCAGGCCGTCGTGCACAGGGCTGAGCTAATGTGACTTCCATGTGATTTGCTGCCCTTGTCACCCGTTGCCTGTGTGTCACAACACCAGCGGCATTTAAGGTTTCAGGCATTGTGACCTTCGTGCTCTGAACCACTGTGTTGAGTCTAGATTTTTAGCATTCTATTTATATATTATGTACAAAGATGTTTATTTGTTATTTTTGTTTGCATGAGGCTGATAAATACATAAAGGGCTCTCTCCCTAGTGATAGTGATGGAAAGGGTCCTGACATTCCCTGTTATCATACTGTTGTATTTTTATTTTATTGTATGAAAGCCTCTGACAAGAAGAGCTTCTATGATTCACTGCAGTAGATCTGTGTGTGTGTTTAGTGTGTATAGCATAACAATTCATGTTTATTCTGATTAATCATTTCTATTTATAGAAATCCATGTATTTGTTCTTTAATATCTAGCTGAGTCAAAACATATTTAACGTGCTTGCCTGAGTATCTGTGTGCATGTGTACCTGAGATTGAACAGTTTGTGAACGTGTGATTTTGTGCGTGTACATGGGCATCGCTGCAGACACATCTCTCACATTAGGCCTGATGCTACATGACAGTTGTGGATCAGACTGCTAGCTATTCAAGTGCACTTGCCACACACACACACACACACACACACACACACACACACACACACACACACACACACACACACACACACACACACACACACACACACACACACACACACACACACACACACACACACACACACACACACACACACACACACACACACACACACACACACACACACAGTGTGCAACAGGCCACGCTTTAATATGCTGTTTTTGTCACCACCAGTGCATGTGCCTGTTGTGGTTGCTTTCATTTCTTCATTCAATAATATAACATATTTTTCCCCGCACTTCGTAACAAACATTTCGAAATACTGATTTCTGTAAAAAAAGACTTCACTTATGTTGACTTCATGTAGAATAATATGTGTATTCAAAACCCAACATGACACCATATTAATGATAATCAGACTGCAGTTTATAGACATTCTGCTGCATTCTTTCATTTGAGGTGCTCAAAACTGAGCACCTCTTTTTATAATTTAACAGCTCAACTGAACAACATCAGCATATGATGTATTATAGCTGACACTGTAAAATATTTATCTGAATGCGTCATACATCTATTTTCAGTTGCATAATGTGATGAGCTAAGGATGTTATTCAAAAAACTAAAGGGGGTAATGTATTGTGGTGGCATGCACATGATGTATACACAAATGTCAGCAGCGAAAAAAATGTGTTTTGTAGTGCTGAGCCAAAAAGGGTTTTATGAGGAAAGGAAACCATAAAACTAAAGGATGTGAAGAATATTAAAGATAATATCTCTAATAACTGGATATTTTAATAACCCGTCAGACAAGTGAACTTTTTGTAAAGCTGCCAACTTGTTTGCAGGAAGCTCGCATGTTCATGCTGGTTCTCATCTCATTTGCAGTTTCCTTCACACTTTCACTTTTCCCCCTCCTTCTCCCCCCGACCTTTTAACACATCCGACTCCTTTTTCTAATCACAGCTGAAGTGATTTAGCTGATCTGGAAATCCTGGTTTGAGGAGGTTAAAATTGGAGCTGCTATTGCAAGGACAAGTTCCCTAACAAGAACTCTGTTGTGACTAATGGTTTGCTTTTTCTAACCCTCAAACTTTTCAGGATCAGCCACACAATCATTATTCAATGAATCGTGCCCGGCAAAGACGCCTCAAGCTGAACCATATTAATTATAATTAAATATAGATTGGTATACCATTCAAAGTTATGCGCCTGTGCTGAACTTGAACTATTTTTCAAAATGAATAACAACCTTTCATTAAAGTAAATGAACAAATGTAGAGAGAACATTAATATCCCAAACAAAAGACTCCATATTAATGCTGGTTGTATAACATTTTGTTTTGCATACCACAAGTGTCTGCTGAGTTTTCAGACTTTGTCCTTCCTCCTTAAAGTTTTTGAAGCTGTACTGGAACTTCTCATCTGTTTCTCCTCCTGCATTTTAACACATCAACCCTTTGAGCAGCAACACCAACCATGCTACATTATAATACGCTCCAAAAGGTGGCTATTCCTTCTTGACTTCAGTTGTACATTATCATCTTGACACTACAAACACAATTTTTCCAGCCCAAAAAGAGCAAGCGAGCAGGGAAGTGGACACCGATGCCTTCTCATGCCACACTGCAGAAGGGATGAACCAGGGCGGAGAGGGAAATGGCCCGAGTCAGACTGCTGAACTTCTTTAGATGCTGCACAGTGCCGGCATTAGGTCACGTTTTTTAGGCCCCCTTCTTTGCTATCTCTTCTTCTCTGTGTCAAAGTCATTGAGGTGTAAACTCACATTAGAGAAAGCATTTCTCCCTGACTGGAACTTCCAATGACTGGCTATGTAGGTCAGAGCAACCTGTGTTTCAGCACCTGTGTGTATGTGTGTGTGTGTGTGTGTCTAGAGCAATGAGCGTGTGGGCAGGTGTGTGTGAAAACAGTATGAAAATATATTTGTTTTATTCCATATGCAGAAATATAGGTACATGTGATTCTGTCATGCATGTGACATCATGTACGTGCGTTTGTGTGTGTGTGTGTGTGTGTGTGTGTGTGTGTGTGTGTGTGT
>CALSBZ010000321.1:1576-13840 GCA_943591055.1 Gobionotothen gibberifrons | reverse complement strand
TTTTATCAACACACAATGCATCCCTGAAGGAAAGGTGTTATTGCCTGCTAAGTGAGCTAAACATTGGCCCCCTGGAGACCCCAGAAGCCTCTGCATGTGGCCCTGTCAGTCATATTACAATAGGTAACCTGGAGCGGACGGCATTAAGACAGGATAGGTCTGAAGTTGATGCAAAAGTGCCCAAAAACTTGCATTATCTCTAATATCCAGAAGGGCGTCTCAACTGGTAACAATATTAAGTCCAGTTGTATCAAAGTCAATGAGAACATTACTTATTACTTAAATAATAAACTCCTGAATTTCCCCACAGGGATTAATAAAGGTCCATCTTATCTTATCTTATCTTAATAAACATTTTTCTGACATTCTGGTTGTCTAAATGTGCTATTTTCAGTGTTAGGTTTTACTTTTCTCCACCCTCTTGTGTCAATTCCGGACAAAAACCGAGAGGGCAAGCAGCAAAACACCAAACCTTAGACTTTAAAATGGTAGTTAACAAGCCAGTAGGGGAAGTCACAGTGACTGCGTCCACTTCTTATATACAGTTTATCAGATACATCACAAATGTAATGAGGGATTGTCTACTTTGAGTTAAGACAGCAACTGTTGCCAAGAAACAAAATATGATCCTCTTTCTCATAGGATGCCGCAAAAGTAATACAGTATGTATATCATTTTTCAAGCAACTACCTAAAGCGTTTTTGACAAAGTGGCTTCATGTTGGTCTCTGTGAGTATGCTCCAATTCTTAGTTAGCTAAGAGTTAATGCCTTCCTATTATTTGCTGTGATCTTCAGGACTTATTGTGGGGGATTTGGATGGTGAGCGATGTTAGCGAGGTGTGAAGTTTGATGTGAGCTGCAGTGGAGTACACACACACACACACACACACTGAGAGACGAACAAGAGCTTAAAGCAGCAACTCGAGGTGTGGGAAGGTATTGAGCGAACCTGAGCTGGCAAGCTTCAGCCTTCTCAGAAATCCAATAGAAAGGTGTAACGCTTGTCTCCAGGCACCAAAGAACCGCTGTATACTGTTGTCACACTTGAGTGCAGTCTTTTATGGATGCACTTCACAACAGGGAAGACTGAGCTTTCTTTGGCAAATTATTGGATGTTTGGAGAGAAATTGAGTCGTGCTACCTCTTCCATTTCACTAAGAGGTCAAATGGAATAGAGCAACAAGGGTTTTCACATTTTGCACCTGGATGGAACCGTAAATGGTCCCTCAAAGTCATTATTCTGCATTACAGTTGTTGATGTGTGTTATATCTCTGAGAAACCAGCTGGGTCCTCATGTTATGATCATATTTGTTGCACCTTTAGATGTCTTGTCATAATCTACTTTTTTCCACCTGGGTGATATAAATCCACATAGGCAATCTACAAAGTGCAGTTCCATGTACTGTACATGTCCCTTCAGTTTCCAATTCTTCCTCCCACCATTTTGAAAGGTCGTGTTTTGAATATTTCATATGCTGGTGGTATGTATGCAAAGTCACAGCACACAAATGACATTTATAAAGCAGCCTGAGAATAGACCTACAAAAGGGACATTGTTCAATCACTGGTGCTTGTGTGGAGGACTGTGGATTACAATCGGTGGTCAAGGTTGTTGTAATGTATTTAAGTTAATCATCCTGTCAGGGAAGAGTGGAATATTTTATCTCCAGTAATTGATTTAAGATTGACACGCATCTTGACAACATTTTCTAAAGTCTAGGACTCTCACAAAGCTTGGAAAAAAAATACTTAAATTTGCTTTTTATTTTATTAAAGATAGTTTTTTAGGCTTTTATAACAACAGTTAAAGATAGACAGGCCACTGCAATGAAGGCAATGATTTAACAATCTCAAAAAGTAGCAAAACTAAGAGCATTGGGTTAAAAAAAGATGAAGAAATAATTACTTTTTCATGCTTTAATATCCAAAAAGGTTGACTGTAAAGGTCTGAAAAGACTATCGTACAGCTTTGACTTGACAAAATACAGCTCTTGGTTTTCTTACAAAAACAAAACAAACCCACCTCAGACCTCTGAACCCTAACCCCAGACTGGATTTTGCTAAGTAACACAATTGTCTTTCAAGCACTGTTGCTTGTTTATTCATCCTTAAATGGAGCAGGACCAACTTATATTTCAGATTTCTTTCTGCATGACACACCTGCTAGACCTCACCATCAGGATAGAAATATGTTAGTAAGTTAGCAGCTATAATGCCCAGTTTTGGAATACACTTCACAGCTGTTTCAAAGTCCAACCTTTGAACTAAAGTGTTTTTCTCTTCTTTGTTCTGTTTCAGTTCATCTAATGCCCTCTGTATTTTTTATATACGTTTTGTTATCTGTTTTTGTATTGTTTTGTTGTATTATTAATTTGTATCTGCTCATCTGTAAAGAGCTTTGAATTGCAACTGGGGATGTGTTTGTGTTAAAGGTCACCTATTATGCAAAATCCACTTTTATACCTAAACATGTGTACCCTCTGTGTAAAGAGATTCTGAAAGTTTCAGGAAAAAAGATTCACTAACTTTTTGTCCTGATCCATTTATATAGAAACCTGTCTGAAAATGAGCTGATCAGATTTTGGCTTGTGTTACCATTAGCCAATAACCAACCAAGGTAACCCCTGCCCTCCTTATCACCTGAATCTCCTCCGAGAGCACCAGTGGGTTATTTTTAGCCATATCTCTCAGAGGGGCGTGGCTCCTTATTTTCATCTAAAGTAACAGACAGAGAATCAGCACTTTTGAAACAGGGCTGAAACAGAGGGGATTATGGGATGCTACAATACATGATCTGTTTGGTATTTTGAGCCAAACACTTCAGAGACATGTTTGTATATATCTGAGACCTATAATATATTGATGAAAAACAGTATAATAGGGGACCTTTACATACATATGCCTGCCTAGCCAAAAAATGATGTACATTAGGATGGTGGGTTCCATAAAGTGCATTGAGGCTGATTTTGAAGTTACCTCTAATCAAAGGATGATGTGTTTTTTTACACACAAGACTATTAAGTTGAGTTTTCAAAGGCTTGCTGCAAATTGTACTTCCAGTCTCCAGTAGGGGGCATTCTAGACTGTCTTAATAGGCTTGGCTGGCACATAAACAAAACAAGATGTGTGTGTAGTCCTAACTCGTTTCAGATGTTCTGCAGAGCCATAACCTCACATTCTCTGTGGTTCCGACAATTCCTTTCTTCAAGGTCAAATTGTGTTGAAATAAAAAAACGTTATAAATGCAGTCCGTTAGTGAAGTATATTCGATTTATCTTTATGAAAGAGAGTTAAGAAACTCATGCCTATGCTAAAAGACAGACAGAAACACACACAGGACAAAGCAAACAGGGGCATGTGTGGGGGCCCAGCATGGTTGCTTGGATACAAGACTTCACAACTATCTTGGCTCGCATGCAAACAGCAGTGCAGGTTCAAACACTGTCTTCAAAGAAACCAACTTGAACTATGTCCTATCCAACCATCTTCCGACTACAATTAACCTTAAAAAAAGGAGGAAAATAAATCTCAGCCAAGTTGAGCACCTACCAAACATAACATTAATGACAGTTTATGTTTTCAGCTTTGTGTAATACCATTTCCACACAGAAATCCAGAATGCCTTGTGAAATCGCATTTACTGCAAACTATACAAAGTTTTACCAATTTTTGGAAAGAAGATAAGCAGTGACAGGTAAGATAAGAGCGTCTTCATCTCTCTAATATAGGTTGCTCCTATCTGATATCTGGACTGTAAACCGGCTGTCATTGCTGACATCTCATGCCACACTGTTGCAAAAGTTGACCTGTTGCACATCAACTAGAACGCTCATTATGATGCAGATTGAAATGACTTGGGATAAGTAATCAAGTGCTGCACCGACACTAACAGCCTTATTTAAAAAAAAATAAACTGTTGAAAACGAATGCTTGCATTTTCTCTATGGAAAAAGATCAGCAGATAATAAAGAGGCACTTCTATCAATGTTTGTTTTGCAAAATCAAACAGAACAAACAAAAAAAGAAAAGAAGAAGGAAAGGCCAAGCATGACGGAGGTAATGCAGAGCACTGGAAGGGAGAGTCATATGTTAATGTGGCAAGAAGGCAGCCTGCAACATGCTGAGAAGAGGGAGCCGCAGCATGACGACACATTGGGAATACCAATGACACGACTTCTGGGAGTCTGGAAGCAGAAGTCACACCGCAGCAAGGTTCAGCTGCTTCATGAGCTCCATGGAGACAAAGCAAGAAGAAGGGTCTATATATCATGGAGAACATCTAAAGGAGGTGGGTAACACAGTAGCAGAATGAGGAGCTCACTTTGTTTATATCTTCAGGATTGGTAAGAACACATTTCTTTTGCGTGTTTTTGTTCAGAAATTGTAAATAGTTTCATGGCCATATAGCTTTTAGTCAATATCTAATTGTATATATCACTAATAATTCAAATCCAAATATGACTAGATTGCAATTAGTGATTTTTTTATTTTATATTTTTTACATTTCACATGTTCAAGGTTTAGCTGCATGAGCTCCATAGAGACAAAGAAAGAAGAAGGGTCTATATATCATGGAGAACATCTAGGTGGGTAATACAGTAGCAGAATGATGAGGTCACTTGTTTTATATCTTCAGGATTGATAAGGACAATAAACATTTTCTTTTTTTAAATATCATGGCAATATAGCTTTTTCTCAATATTAAATTGTATATCGATAATAATTCAAATCCAAATATGCAATAAGTGATATATTTTTTTACATTTCACATTTTCATCAATCACAATCTAAATCAGTCTGATCTTTGAGAGGTTAATACTCAATGTTGTTGTTTTGTTCAGTAACTGTGAGATGCTTCTGTGTGTTGATGTTACAACGTCCCAATGTTTCTTTCCTTTAACCAAGCCCCTTGATTGCAGTCATGCCTACATTCTTTCAATACTTTAGATCATTTGAGAAAACACACAGACAAACACACACAGCCTTGTCTTCAGCTGACATTAGGTGACCCCACCTCAAAAACGAGGCCAGCCATATTTGTTTTTCACCTCCTTGTGTACACACAGTCGACAAAACTTAAACTACCAGACTTGCTCTCCACCCTCTCAGCGTATCTGTGGCCCTTTGAAAGCTCTCTGCATGAAAACACCTCTGAATAACGCTGTGTCGAACTGTTTGCCTTAAATGTAATATGTAACCATCATAAAGGAAGCAGAGGAGACAAGAGTAGTATACAAGAGAAGGGCACATGAGTATTAGGATTATAAGATACTAATGGATAATTAGCATAATGGGAACTGATCATGAACTGCAAAAGGGTAAATCAAATGCATAACAGATTGTTTTTAAATTATAATATCTTTTTTATAATTACATTCGATTGTGTTGGATTAATTCTTAATCACAAAGGTCCCTACAGAACATTACGACACACTGCTGTCCCAATGGCCAAGTCCCTGCAGTGGAAAGTGCTGGCATTGACTTGCACAAGTGCTGTCAGCTGTTCCATTTTAGGACTGATTCATGAGGAAAATGTAACAGCAGGATTTTAAGTACATTTTCTCTTGGCAAGAACCTGTTGGCTTTTCTGCAGGATGACTCAGACACTTCTAGGAAATAGAAAGCACTGTAAGAAAGAGTGCGGAATCAGTTGCATTGGCCAGTGATTATCAATTGGCAACCCTTCAGGCTTCATCAAAAACCCCAGAAATAATCTTGGTCCAAGCCCAACTCTGCCTTCCTTGGAATTAGGGAGTCAACAGTAAAAGACAGGATATCCTTTTGTTAGAATGTCAGACTTTACTGAATGGGAAATCAAGCAGTAACATGGAGATTATGAAGAGGGGGACACTCTCTGCAGATCTGCATGCAGCACATAACACACATCATTTGAAGACTTACTGAATTAAATAACTTGGAATGGACACACTTACATTTCACTAATGTATTGACCAATATGGTTAACTCAAAAGATGTGTAGGAGAAGGATGTTCTCCACCAGTTAGCAGTGATTCATTTCTGACACAGTCTGTCTACAGTGAGCACCCACAAATAGCCTTGAAATGAATAAGGCGATCTAGTTAGATGCACAAGTGAGCAGAGTGAAAAGAGGCAAGGGGGAAACATACAGTACAGTATGTACCTGCAGTTTTGCTCTGTAGGATACTATACACAATGTGTTGTCCCACCGGAAAAAATCTGCCACTTCCTTACAGAGCCCCTCCTCCAACACACACGAACGTGCACATGACCAATGAGGGCACGAGATAAGTTTGTGCACAGATGGAAGGCTGACAGGCAGGTAGGCCATCCAGTTATTTTAGCCGGGCCGGCTAAAATGATTGGTCGTGCTTTTTACAGTACTACGGCTTCCATAGATGACGTTTTTTTTATGGATATTTTGTCAAAGCACTTAAGATATTCATTGCTATCGGGATGTTAAGGCATTCCATGGAATATAACATAAAGTGTATCTCGAGCCGGTTTCTCAAACTTACCTGCCCCACCTTTAAGGCTGTGTTCCAGACAACTTAAAACTATTAAAACTACTACTTAAAAAAAAAAATTAACAACCTTGTACTAAAAAAGGTAAAATAAAACACCACTTAAAGTCAGAATTCCTATTTGTGAACACTCAGAATATCCATTTACTGTAAACCCAACTGTTGAATTAGTTTTACGTACAAAATACTGAAAGAGCACTTTGCAAATGGTAAACTATCAACCAAAAAGCATAGTTAGTTATTCTGTATTAACCTGTATTTGCACTTTCATATAATAAAACCTTTTCTTTATGTTCATCAATGTTAAAACAGAGTTAGTAAACATATGAGAGTTATTCTATCTGCACAAAAAGTTATACGGGAAAAAGGTTGAAAATGCTATGTGGCAAAATGTGGAGGATGCACTGCTGACAATTCTATTGTGTGTACATGTGTGTGTGGCTAAAGAAACACCAATTTGTCAGTCATGTTTTTTGTTTACATTTAGCGGGTACTGCTGGAAGGTGTTGAGGACAGAAGTTTGACATTTCAACTGAACTCAGACCTCCGGGTTGTCAGGGAACACAGCATACAGTACGCTTCATACATTTCCCTAAATGCTTTTTAACAACCCTGAGAGAAAAGGCATTTAAGTATAATATTTTAAGTTTATCCAGATAGGGAAATGTATCCCATTAGACACATGTTGAATGCAATCTATTATCAGAGCAGTTAGATTAAATCTGCGGTTGTATTGCAGATCATTCTGATATACTCTCTATGGATTTCTACCTGCGAGTTTGCAGACACTAAAAGCTATAATTAAAGTTTTGGATAGACATTTTTACTCCAATGTAACTGCACGATTAATACATATTTATGATGTAGTACTTTCTACATTTCAGTTTTTATTTAGTCATAGTTATATATCAAAAGTAGCCGTAAAATAGCCTCCAAAAGCGCGAGGTAGATCGTTGCCATAGCTGCATCAGCCAGAAGCTAGTAACAGTGTTTAGAGTGCATGTTTGTCTTTGACTGTTAAAGGCTGCTACTCCTCCAGAAGGTTCAAAAGTAAAATCTAGCTTCCCTGATCCACCTACATCTAAATCTATCTGAGCACCAATCTGACCTCCACACACCTACACTGCTCCTACATATGAAGCACATCGACACCTACAGCAGCATTAGTACGGAAAACACATTTGGACATTGAGGCAAGAAGAAAAATCCAATAAAAAGGTGGAAGCCGAGCAAAGTGAGCAGAAGAGCAGAGGACTATGTTAAACAAGCCTTTTCTTCAGAACTTGAGACAGAGTCAACGAGGGATCGAAACGGAAATGTAATTATTACCACTGTCTCTCACACTCCCAAAGGACCTGCATGCGGCAAAGGTTTGTGCACAAACTTGAACACCTACACACATCTGAGGTTAACTATGAATACAAAAATGGACTTCAATTACAGAAATGCCCTGTCCCAAGTGTACTCGGAATATTTGCACCGATTCAATGAACAATAGGGTTTCAGAAACAAACAGGAGGCAGGCTTCCTCAGCACCAATGGACACAGAGGGCTGTGTTTCAGCTGGAGAGAGAGGCGGAGGACGAGGTCAGCGGGCTACGTCTAACGTTCAGACACAGAACTTGTTTTGTCTCCTTAGCACTGCCATTCACGCTCACTGACAAAAACACACACTCACATGTTATCTAGAAAGTGCACAAACAACCTTTCTGTTTCATTGTGACTTAATTCAGCCGTCTTGAGTGTTTTTGCCAGAAAGTTTGTTTGTCTGTCTCTCTTGGCGGTTAGAGTTCATGCGTGGGTCCATGTATGGGTTTAAAGGACAGCTGCCTCCCTTGGCAGTTATGTCACTTCCTGTTTAACATTTTATCTCGGGCCATTGGTGAATCACAAAAAAGAAATTGGAGTATCTTCACTCCAAGTTGAGTGTGTGTGCACTCTGGGATGTTTGAGGGACTCTTGAAATTATTTTGCACTCAATCCAGCTTCCCTCTCGACCCAAAGGCACCATGTTTCATTGAGTATTCCAGATATGCAGTCTTTGTCTGGCTTCTGGGATACAAGACAATCATATTACACACACTCAATAAAACAGCATGTGACCAGAATGCAGCCACTCATCTCAAAAACATTATTATATCAATTCTGTTTTAGAGCAATCTCATTGGCTGCATGTCCGTTTGATATTTCAATTTAAAATGTTGTTCTTGACTTTTAAAGTCCTGCTTTTATAGCACTGAGCTATAGCTGAGCTTCTAACTCCCACTACACTCTGAGAATGACCTGTTACACACTTGCTCTCCAGCTTCCTTTTATGTTCTTGTTTGGGAAGCACTTTGTTATGGTTGTTTTGAAATGCCCTTTATAAATGAAGACACGATATTTATAGCATATATTGTATTACATTGTTTTTGACAAAAGAGAACCCTTGTTTCATTTCAATCACAGTGACATCATTCTTAATGTGTGTTGTCGTGACTGATTAGGGAAACAATGGGGATTTGGTTCAGGGGGTTGGATGGTTTTTAAGAACATGTGCTTTTGATTCTGACCAAATCTTTTAACAACTTCATCTTTGTTTCAGAGCAAGTACTAGAAACAGTGTTTGGCAAGTCACATACAAATTGTTTCACTTTAAAAAATAGAAGTTATTATTAATTACGTATTATCTGGGTTCAACAGTCATGCAACAAATGTGTTTATTCAAGGACTTTTTTATGTAACGTCAGCAGTAAATGATTAAACTCAAGAGTAGAGTAACCCCCTGATCCCACTGGGAGCGTCTGCGCTACGTTACGTTGTGGCTGAGCCCTGCTGCGACCTCCTCCTGCGTCGTAACCCACCAGGCGCGTTTCAAAACGTTGTGGAAGCGGAGCATCATATGTGCAGCCTCGCAGTTGTTGTTGATTTTGGAATATTTCCTGGACATTTGTACTTCTACAAGTAGGCTACGTAGTTACATGGTTTATGTTTGTGTCGGTTTAAATCGTGTTTATTGTTGTTATTTCCTATTTTGTTGTGTTGTAGACTACAGACAAAGTTAAGAATAATTGTAATATCCCAGTTATAAACGACATGAATCAAAGATATGTTGCTGTATTTTAGTGGTAAAACAATGCATTCATCATCATAATTATTCTATATATATAATTTACACAGTGCCTGTAAACCGGAGGAGAACGCTGGCATTTCTCCTCCTACCTGAAAGACTGGAGGGATAGGGGCTGCAAAAGTGTGTGTGTATATATGCTATATATGGTCTGAACGTTCCACTTCCTGCCTGCCCGACATTACCTTACGGCTGCGCCGCGTGAAAAATAGGATTCATCCTATATTTTAGAAATTCCTTGCGGCGAGGAGCTTCTGGGACGCTTCGAGTCGCGGCGTAGCGTGGCGCAGCGGGTCTGGTGGAATAGCACCCATTGACTAGAGTGGCCGCGAACGCTAAAAACCCAGCAGACGCAACGTAGCGTGGCGTGGCGTGCCGCAGACGCTCCCGGTGGGATCAGGGGGTTAGTGAAATATCACTGCCATCCGCTGCACCCTGGTCTTTGCAAACTCAAATTGTGTTTGGCAAGCCGTCTGCAGAGCGTCTACAGCAGCTAATGTAATCTATGATACAATCTGGCCTGAGTGGGTTGGTAGTGCTGGTACAGCAGTTTTACACACACGCCTACACACACACACACACACACAAGCACACAAGCAAAGAAACACATGCAAATGATAACATGGCTGTTTGTCAATCAGGTATGCTATGTGCCACGCAGGGCCAAGAGCCAGAATGATTGCAGGTGATACTGGTGGTTTCCTGTCCCTGGTATACATATAAACTTGCATGTGTATACGAGTGCCCATGCATCCATTTTCGCACACACTGTAAAGTACATCATTGTCATGATTTGACAGCAGTGTGCAGAAGTTCACACTTCAAGAACAAATTAAATCAATTTTGGACTGTTTCTTTAGAAAATACAGCCAACAATGGTGTGAAGAGGGTCATTGTTAATATTTCCATCTTATTCAGCAGGATGTTATGAGTTGCTGAATTTATTCAGAGCACATGAGACTGAATATGAAAGACGAGATGGAGGGAGAAGCAGAACAATAGAGCTGCTTTTGATATTATTTCCCGGTCATCGGTATAAATGTATTCATGTCTTGTTGTGCTTTATGTCACTTTATGTAATATTTTGCCTTAAAATTCAGTTATCTCGTTTTATTCCTATAATAGTGAACTTTTGTTTGCCTCCAAATGTTATAATACAGCCCAAGCCTTTTCATTTGTATACAAGTCGAATGTATAAACAGAATAAACTATATTTACTGTGCATATAGGACATGTTTTTAAACAGATTATTTGCCTTTGAGAAAAAAATAGGTTACACAAGATGGGGAGGGGGAATAGATGGTCTCATCCTAAAATCGTGAATAAATATTTGTGCATTATTTGACCAACTCAATATGGCTCGGGTGTGTTTGAACTGCTGTCACTGTTTAGGTATTTCAACACTGTGCCGTAAAACATTGTAGGGGCTTCATATTTAATATTTAACTATTGTAAGACCTAGATATGACAGTATTTACAGCAACTCAAGGAAAAGCCTTATCAGGAAAAGTAAACTAGTTTGTGAACATTTGCTTTTGAATAGATAAGAATAGCAAATATCAATATAATATGATCGTCATCACCAATCATGGTGTCTGTGTTGCGCCACCTCCCTGTCACAGTACACTGTGTTATTTGTGCGGATACATTGATAAGTGAATAAGTCAGTAATGTTCGTTGTCAGGGTCTTGTAAAGCACTTACCCCTGTCAGCCAGCACGTTGAATAAGAATGATTCAGCTCCTTGCCGTCACAGATGTGCTAATGCACCATAACAGCCAGGGGATTTACTGTATGCCTCCAAAAAAAAGCCAAACTGGGCTTCTATGCAAAAAACACGCTCCTCTCATGTTCTAATTCACTCATAAGACCATAACATGAAAATGGTTTGGGCAATGTCCAGTGAGCACACTTCATTTTCAATTACTTTTGTTTCAATCATTTTATAAAAACATTATATGTACTGTATAGCCCCTTTAATGCATGTAGCTCAGTGTTTCACAATTAAAAACGAAATAAAAACAGGTAACATATTAAAATACTGAAAACATATAGATATATAAGTGTGAGATATACAAGTGCTTTGCAATGCAAAAAAGCAAGCCATTTACAATTTGTAAAATTACATTTTAAAGGCATACAAAGACATTTAAACTAGGTAAAACCAAAGTTTTAAAGGGCATAAAAGGCCATGCACATAAATAAGTGCAGCTAGAAAAAAGGTTGGTTAAAGAGTTTTAAGTGGTATATAACATTTCCAAAAGAGCAAGCTTCTCTAATATATCTTGGTAGACTGTAACAGTTTGCGAGCACTGATGAAAAAAGCTAAATCTCCAGTTTGTATTGAAAGAATGAAGTATTAGCCATTGCTATGTCATTTAATACCACTGTGTTTTGCACAGGCATTAATCCACTGCTACATGCACATACATTGGTGCACCACCATTGCTTCCTCACAGTATAAACTAGTCCAACCAGTCACTTTTCATAACAGAGCGGCTCCAGTGATGCAGCGTCCCCGAGCAGAACGCAGGGTTAAAGGACCACAGATCTCAGAAGGCCTCTCTGCATATTTAAAACTGACAGCACTGTGGTCCGACAGACCACACACACACACACACACACACACACACACACACACACACACACAC
>CALSBZ010000302.1:1001218-1014804 GCA_943591055.1 Gobionotothen gibberifrons | reverse complement strand
GAAACCCTGCAGTAACTCCTCTGTAGGCGCCCTGACAAACTCCTCCACACTGTCCATCATAGCACACTGTATGCAAGCTAACGCTACTACACAAGCCTACACGCTACCGCGGCCCGTCCCTCTAACTGCCTCACAAAACTAGCTAAGCTCCCCGCTAGTCTTGGTGCTAGTTATGGCGGGTATTTACGCACTAAATACCGTAAGCCCGGCGAAGCGACCAGCAAACCGGCAACTCCCCCCGCAGCCTCGGCGTGCTCCCGAGCTAATAGCTCTAACCACTTTCACACCGCACTAACAGCCCCCCCTACGACCTCCAAGGGAGACCGTACTAGACCTAACAGGGACAGATACCACGGTAGCTAACGATACTGTGTTTGTACTTGCTGCCATACATCCTCTCTGTTATCACAACTGCAAAACACTTACCCCCGTAACGCTACTCCCAAAAATAAATAAAAAATCAGCCGCACTCAGCGAGAACAGCTGTGCAAAATCCGTCCCCACAACGGACATATCACCAAATGTACCCAGGTCCAAAGCGACGAGCCCCCATATGTTACAACCGGCTCGTGGGCTGTAACATAAAACTGGTAGACGAGACGAGGGTTGTAAACAATGAAGAGGTTTATTTTTAAATGCCACAAAATGATCCAGCAGCACCAGCAACAGATCCCTGAAGCTGGCCCGGCGTGAGTGCTCAGAGGAGTGACCAGACGTAACCGGCTGGGCTCCTCTTGAAGGCTTCCGGCCAGGTGTAGCTCATCAAGCTTATGCAGCTCGTCCCCAGGTGCAGCTCGTCAGGCAATGGAACCTGCAAACACAAACACACACACACACATCCAGACGGCACCCCACGTGGTGTGGAGGGGTCGTCACAGTGGGTTAGGAATATATTGTCTCTCTATGTCAGGGGGAACATCTTCTGGGTAGCTGGATAGTATGCGATACTCTGATGCTGGAGATTTTTCTTTTAACTCATCGCCTGATGCTTGAGGATGGGAATATACATGTAACATGGGGCTCTCCTCTTTAACTCTCGCTCTCTCTTTTACTGCATGTGGCTGTCCAATAGCACTTGTGTCTGTGTGCTGACTAACGTACTCTTCGGTGCGCTGTTTTGAATTTTGTGTTGGTAGCGAAGGTGGTCTATGCTCTATTTCTGATGGCTCCAGATTTGCTACTGCAGCCTCCATTACGGCTGCTTCGGCCCTAGCAGCCTCTGCTTCGCCCTCTCTCTCCAGGGCATCTAGTGTGGCTTCTATACGGGCCTTTTCTATCTTTAATTCAATTTCTTTCCTTGCAAATGCGGCTCTTGCTTGTGCGGCTTCAGCTTTAGCGTGGGCTTTAGTGGCTGCCATACTTGCTCTTGA
This sequence comes from Gobionotothen gibberifrons, assembly GCA_943591055.1. Classification (NCBI taxonomy): domain Eukaryota; kingdom Metazoa; phylum Chordata; class Actinopteri; order Perciformes; family Nototheniidae; genus Gobionotothen; species Gobionotothen gibberifrons. The sequence goes on along the minus strand of CALSBZ010000302.1, from coordinate 1,013,434 downwards.
CACATTTGATGACTTGGATGAAACAGACTGGTTCTCTGGTGCTTCACCCTCCATGTTTGTGACGTGGTTACTCTTACTTTGGTTAGTATGTCTGCTCTACCTGCCGTGGATTTCTGCAGCTGTCTTGCTGGCCTCGTTGCCGTGGGTGACAATGCAGGAAGAATCCAGCATCCGGGAGATAGCACTTGCTTGAAGGTCTTCCTTTTCACTTTACTGGCCTCGCCGAGATCTCCTTCTCGGTTAACCAGCGAGATAAACACTCTCACAAAGCAAAACTCAGGACCACGAGGTGATGTTTTGAAGCTTTACTAAGCAAGCAGTGTGAAACTGAAGGAATACAGAAACAAGAGCAATTGTAAATATCAACTACATGACATAATAATTACATATACATAGATATATCAAATCAAATCAAATCAAGTTTTATTTATAGAGCACATTTTAAAACGATTTTTGGGGGCAGAGTGTTCCAGAGCCTGGGGCCAGCTGCTGCGAAGGCTCGGTGCCCTAGGGTTTTGAGCCTGGTCTTAGGCACTACCAGCAGCAGCTGGTCAGCAGACCTTAAGGCTCTGGTTGGGGTGTAGCGCTGGAGGAGTTCGGCTATATAGGCCGGAGCCAGCCCATTTAGTGCTTTAAAAACAAATAAAAGGAGTTTAAAATCAATTCGGAACCGAATTGGAAGCCAGTGCAGTGAGGCCAGAATTGGGGTGATGTGGTCACGCTTTTTGTGGCCCGTAAGAAGACGTGCAGCGGCGTTCTGCACTAGCTGCAGGCGTCTAATTGAGGCCTGGTCCATACCCACATACAAACCATTATAGTAATCCAACCTTGAGGTAACAAAGGCGTTGATAACCCTTTCCAAGTATTTAAAAGATAAAAACGACTTGGTCTTAGCCAATAGTCGTATTTAAAAAAAGCAGGTTTGAACTACGCTGCTGACCTGCTTATCAAATTTAAAAGTGCTATCGAAGGTCACTCCAAGGTTCTTGACAGAGGGGAGGATGTTTTTTTTGAGAGAGCCCAGAGTATCAACTGGGGAGGCTGGAGGTTGGGGTCCAAAAAAGATGACCTCAGTCTTACTCTCGTTGAGGTTGAGGACATTTTGGCTCAGCCAGGATTTGACCTCTGTCAAGCAGTCCATCAGTAGCTGTAAAGAGTTTTCATGGGAATTGAGAGGTAGATAGATTTGCACATCATCTGCATAACAATGGAAGGGGACATTGTGTTTTGTGAGGATTGAACCCAGGGGAAGCATGTAAAGTAAAAACAGGATGGGGCCCAGAATCGAGCCTTGGGGAACCCCACAGGTGAGAGGGGCTTTGGCAGAGGAGAAGGCACCCAGTTGCACTGAAAAGCTACGGTCTGTCAGGTAGGACCTGAACCATGCAAGGGCAGAGCCTGTGATGCCAGCGGACTGTTCAAGCCGTGACAACAGGATGCTATGGTCCACTGTGTCGAAGGCAGCTGTCAGGTCTAACAGCACCAAGACAGCTGGGCTACCTGAGTCGGCGGCTAGGAGCAGATCATTAAAAACTCTTAAAAGGGCTGTTTCAGTGCTATGCATAGGTTTAAAGCCAGACTGAAACTTTTCATGGATTCCATGCGTAGTTAAAAAAGACTGCAGCTGGGCATAGACTACTTGCTCCAGAACTTTGGATATAAAGGGTAGCTGGGAGATGGGCCTAAAATGTGCGAGAATGGAAGGGTCGAGATTTTTCTTTTTAAGTAGTGGCTTTACCACGGCATGTTTGAAGGCAGCTGGGACACATCCTCAGCCAAGAGAGGTATTTAAAAGTAATAAAATACTTGCTCCAACTGAATTAAAAACATCTCTGAGAAGGCGAGAGGGAATGCTATCTGAGCTGCAGTTTGTCGGCCGCAGGTGCTTGACCACATCCGAGAGAGAAGAGAGGGACACAGGCTCAAAGTGGTCGAGGACAGCAGGGCACAGAAAGGGAGCAGGATCTGGGGTAGCACTAGTGTGGGCTAGCCTAAGAGCAGATACTTTTTCGATAAAAAACGTGAGGAACTTATCACAGAGAGTGGTCGATGGCACAATAGGAGAAGCATCACAGGGATTAATAATAGAGTTGAGGACATTAAAAAGAACCTGAGGCTTGTGGCTGTTTTTGGAGATTAACAGCGAAATGTGCTCTGTTTTGGCTGCTTTGACTGCCGTCTGGTAATCTGAAAGACAAGCACGAAGGATTTCTAAGGAGACATGGAGTTTGTCCTTTTTCCATTTTCTCTCTGCGCGCCTGCAAGCGCGTCTGAGAGCACGAGTACAGTCATTTAGCCAAGGCTCTGTGAGAACTTTGGTGCGTCTAATCGTAAAAGGAGCAACAGAATCCAAAATGTGTGTACATGTCGAGTCAAACATGGAGATAAGCTCATCAGCATTGAAAGCACAGTTCACATCTAATTTACAGATCGGGGAGACAGAAAGTCAGCAAAGTCATTTATGAAATCCTTATTGCACTTTGGCGGACGATAGACGACTGCGCAGAGTATAGGCGAGGCCGGGTTAAGTTCAAAAAGCTGCAACTCAAAGCTAGCATAGCTAGTTACAGGGTGAAGCAATCGGCATTGGAGGCTAGCTCTAAACACTGATGCTATCCCCCCACCATGGCCAGTGGTGCGGGGGGAGCTGAAGAATGTACAGTCAGGAGGAAGAAGTTCAGAGAACGGTGTATACTCGCCAGCGTGGATCCAGGTCTCCGTCAGAAACATAAAATCCAGATCACGAGAGGTGAAGAAGTCATTTAGCAGGAATGTTTTGTTTGCTATCGACCTAGCATTTAGCAGAGCCATGCAAAGAGTTTGCTCCGGGCCAGCCGAAGGTGTTGTGCGTCTCAGCGGACGAAGATGTGCATGTTGGACGCCGCGTGGGCTGGGAGCAGTCGGACGGACAGGAGAAGCTGGCAGCGGGCCCAGCAGAGGACGCAGCTCCGGAAAGACGGGGCGAATCCATCGATCCCTCACCTGGCGTGCAGCGGGAGGGCCATGACATCCGAGGCGTGGATAAGTCCCAGAAGAAGCCGTCAGGTATGCCTTAAGATGGACCAGTGCACCACCACGATTTCCCCGACGTCTAAGGCGCTTTCGGCGAGGCAGGATGCAGGGGAACCGGCGCAGGTAGTTTGGGATATCCGACAGTAGAGGGGGGGGGGACGAGTTATGGTTGCCAGATGAAGGTTTGGGCAGCAGTATACACTCCAATGAGGGTCTGAGGTGGAGGAGGGCTTGGCGATCGTAGCAGAGCAGAGCAGAGACATTCTGACATACATAAAACAAAAGTAGGATCGCTAAAGGCAGTGAGCTGAGCGAGCGGCGAGCCGACACAGGCGCCATCTTGGAAACTCAGTCTACAGGTCCCGTCTACACGGAGACGCAAATCGCGTATATATATCCAAGACGGCATGAAATTAGGTCAGTGCCAAAGTGCAGATGCAATGTTTAGGCTATATTGCATATACAGCAACTACAAAATATCAGCTGGGATCAAAGATCGCAATAATGCACTCAAGGTAAAGATATATAATGTAGAAACATAAAAACTTACAGGAAATGCCTTCTCAAGGGCTATGAATGATGGATGGCACAGGATGAACAGACATCACCTTAGCTGTCTAAGTCTCAGGCCAACTTCCTGTCACATGGGAACTAAAAATAACTGCTTCATGCAGTACGGGAAGTCACCAGAAGGAGTCACTATAACACACAAAATAATTGGCGGAGCCAGAACAGGTGTCATCATCATATGCCGAAGAGAGAGAGAAGAGAGAGAGGGCGATCAAGAGAAGAGAGAGAGTAATGTAACCTCCTAATGCTATAACTCCTATGAAAATGTTCAAAAAGTGCTCAAACTTCACCTGTGTGCTAACAGTCCAGACATCTATGGGACAGTTTTGAGATTTCTTCGAATGCTGTTACCATGGCAACACAATGCTCGCCTTCAAACAAGGTTTTCTAATAACTTCAGTGAAACTGCTCCAAACGCCCCAAAACTTCACAGGTTTGGTAATGATGCAGCCATCAACGCATCTAAGCGTATTATGGGGTGTCATCAAATGCCGTTCCCATGGTGACGGATCATTCGCCATGAAAAATGATGTCGCTGTAAGTCCCATCAACACGGTCCAATCGTCCCCCAATCTTCACTTCTATATCATCGGTCCATGCCTCAACAGCTCTACACCAAATCTGAGATCTCACCATATGCCGTTTCCATGGAAACGCATCCTTCGCCATAAAATATGATGTCGCTATAACTCCTATGAAAATGTTCAAAAAGTGCTCAAACTTCACATGTGTGCCAACAGTCCAGCCGTGAAGACATCTACGGGACAGTTTTGAGATTTCTTCAAATGCTGTTGCCATGGCAACACAATGCTCGCCATGACACACGGCTTTCTCATAACTTCAGTGAAACTGCTCCAAACGCCCCAAAACTTCACAGGTTTGGTAACGATGCAGCCATCAACGCATCTAAGCGTATTATGGGGTGTCATCAAATGCCGTTGCCATGGCGACAGATCATTCGCCATCAAGTTTGCAGTTCAAATATTCGGCTGCTATTCCAAGCCTTTTTACTTTCTTTTCTTCTCTCATCACACATTCAAGCCCCCAGTGTTCATGTATCATTTCAATCTAAATTCTTCACTTTCTTCTTACACATTACATTTCAGCATAGCAGTTTAGCGTCGGCTGTTCAGCATAAAGCATTCCCACTAGCAATTTCTTCAGGAATTGCATTCTCTAGTTATAATTTGTTCTCCTTGTGTTTTTGTACATTTTTAATTGATCAACAGGGACATGTGTTTCTCGTACTCTGGATAGTCAACATACCACACTTTATAAAAGAAAAACCTATACATAGTGTGTTGCTGTTTACCCAGAGTAACGAAAACACTATCTCTGAAAAAATAAGTTGTGGAAGTTTTACTTTTTTAAATGCTTTAAAGTCCACATGCAAATTCTACTCAATTACAGTAATATGGTATAAAGCAGAGCTTTCCTGGGAATAATGAGCAAATTAACACATAATATGTATGTAATTTAGGTGAAAAAAACTATTAAATATGTGTACCCCTTCCTAGTTTGCACTACAGCTTATCTTAGATGTTATGCTGACAGACAGGCAATTATAATGTGTGATAAGACGTGTCAAAGTGACATTTTATGTCACTTTGACTTTTTAACACACTACATCCATATTCCCATAATTAGATAATGTTGAGGAAATATTTTCCAAAGCCCATAACTTTGACCCAGTTTATCAGTTCATCCTGTCCTGACTGAGCACACGCACCTGTGACCTTGGCTGCTGTGCTCTCTGTGTTTTGTCTCCCTGTTCCTGCCTGTTGGCGTCAGCTGATAGAGGTGTTATGATTCTATCTTGTTATGCACAATGTTGATTATTCTCTCTGAACTAGCTAAATACATGGGTCTGGGGTAGAGTTCTTCATAATTGACGTGGCAACTCTACCGTGAAGTCAGAACCTCTGACTCTTGGACTTGTTTTGTGAATTCTCCGGCCGAAGCTCCTAAATAAACCATCAATGTTTGACATCAGAGCTCCAGCTCTCCCCGTGTTTTCTTCCTGAGTCGGTGACTCCCACTGCATTGCTACACAGAAGTTTTCCCCCACAAATAGCAGTAGCAATTTTGTTACCGTTATGTAATTGAAGAATGATTAAAAACAACTAACACTTACCACAGAATGAGACACATCAAAGTTATGCATCTGATTTTCTTGGATTTTAGGATGTCAAGCATGGTGTATTTCTTAAATTGTGCCGATGCCTGTGACAGAAAGAATTGCAACGAGAGAGTTAATGTGGTTACATTATACAGACTTGAACAAAGACTATATTAAACATGTTAATAGTCCATTTAAATTATTTTAATTCTTTCAGGGTATGGGATTACCTATCCAACATTGTTTTAGTGATAACTGTTGTTTTTATTTTAATCATTACTAACTAAGGTGCCAGGGTCAAGAAATCAATGAATAACGTCTTTGTCTAACGCAATAATTTGCAAAATTAGTAACTTGACAGAGGGATGTCACTCATTTTTTGTAATTTTGAAACAGCTTAACGCAGCAGACATAACAGCTAGCATTTATAAAGTGGCAGAGGAACACATGTGACCACACTTTATTTACTGTCTCCATGTGTAAAAAGACAAATGTTGGGGGCGAACGGACATTATAATTAAACATGTCACAAACATTCAGTCGTATTTTTTACAGACAATATGTGAACTGTACCTCAGATGCTTTAAAGATTACAGCTGGGGCTTCAATCTTATTTTTCCGTGCAGCCTCTCTCACTATGGCCTCCGCCTCCTCCACTCTTCCCTGGGTGATCAGCCATCGAGGAGACTCTGGGATGAACCTGCACAATCGATACAGATTCAACATTACATTTCTAAATATATATCTCAATTATCACATGTTGTTAAACCAGGAGTTTGACTATTGGCAGATTGTCAGTATATGACTTTATAAATGAGAACTATGAGTGACGTACCACCACAGAGGGATGTAGACAACAGCAGTTGAGGACAGAACTGCCAGAAGAGTCCTCCATTCTCTGATGCCGTATGCAATCCAGGGTAGTGTCATGTACCCAATGCAATAGAAGAGGAAGGCTCCGAGAGTTGTGAAGAGTATTCGCATTGTTTTACTCAAAACCTCCGTTCCTGCCCGAGATAAAAGCAAAGTTGTTGAGTGAATAAAAAGAGACACTTAATGATCTATTCATGCACAAGGCACAATCATTTCTACATAAAAGATCAAACATAGGAGGAGGATCATTTTACGATTCTTACCTAGCACAAACGCAGAAATATAGAGGGAAATCTGGGAGGCACCGACAAAGAGGAACATGACGCAGAACATCTGCCATGAATGAGAGAAGGACTGAAGCATGACTGCCACACTCTGGGCCACGAGAGAGATGAAAACCACCTTCTTCCTCCCAAACCTGGAAGAAAAATAATGTTATATCATTAACAGTGATTCGCAGAGAGAAGCATTTAGACAATAAGATGATAGTGATATCTTTGTGATTGCTTTGTCACTTTTTAAACAAAAGCCTAGCAATAGCTGTGCTAGTAAAAAGTAGATGAAAACTTAAAACTGATGTATGTTGGCAGTACTAGCCAGTCAATACATTTCGCTCGAAAAGTATGATTCATTATTCAAGTTCACATTATCTTGGTTATTTTCTTTCCTTCTCTTAAACCTGGTGGACAAATGCAACACTGTTCTATGTCCTGCACAGTTGAAAAATGCAATGTGAATTTAAACATATCAAGTTACAAATCTGCACTTAACCCTCTCGATACCGTGATGTACTGTGCAGGTCCCTCCATCAAGGAGGCTGTTGTTGAATTGCAAGCTGTTTTTAACATTATTCAGACTCAGCTCTCTGAACTAAAGCTTCTTTTAAATGTTGATAAAACCAAGATAATGCTCTTTTCAAAAGCTAAAAATGGGGCAAAATAACTGTTTTAGATATTGTAACTACGCAAGGAATAAAAAAGTGGTTACCTGTTACAAATACCTTGGTATCTGGCTTGATGATTGTCTCACTTTTAAACATCATGTCAATAACCTGCTTAAAAAGCTGAGGGTTAGGCTAGGTTTCTTCAACAGGAACAAGTCCTGTTTCTCGCTTGAGGCCAGGAAAAGGCTAGTCACTGTGACCTTTTTACCTGTGCTGGACTATGGTGATGTTATTTATATGAATGCACCTGCCAATTGCCTGGTCAAGTTAGATGCTGTGTATCACAGTGCACTGAGATTTGTGACAAACTGTAAAGCATTAACCCATCACTGTACCCTGTATGCAAGGGCTGGTTTGCCTTCGCTAACTGTAAGGAGGCTCAGTCACTGGTACATTTTTATATACAAAGCCATGTTAGGGAAACTTCCATCCTACATCTGCTCCCTGATCTCATGGCGAATTGTAAGTGGCTACTGCCTGAGATCGCATGTTGTGGTTTTATTAAATGTGCCAACTGCTAGGACTGTCTTTGGGAAGATAGCATTTAGATGCGCAGCTCCACTGTCTTGGAATAGTCTACAATTGAAATGGAAACTGAGCAATCTGGTGCCACTAAATGTTTTTAAAGCTCGGTTGGATGCTACTCAATCGGAAGCTGTTGGTACCTGTTCATGTGGATAGTTATGTAAATTGTAATCCCTGTAATGATGCTGTATGATGTCCTTTTTGTTGTTCTGTTTATGTTTTTATGTTTCATGTGGAACCTACTTGAGCAGGTCTCCCTTGAAAAAGAGATCATCATTTGATTCATGTCGTTTATAACTGGGATATTACAATTATATATAACTTTGTCTGTACAAAGTAGCCTGTCCAGGAAATGTGCCCAAATCAACAAAAACTGTGAGCCGGTGCATGTACCATATGTGTTCGGCCTACCAGATGTGTTCGGGGTCCGTTGCGCTTACCAATGACGTCACGCATTGGCTTTACGGAAACCCAAGAGGACATTTTACACGGCCAAATTCCGAATGTATTGAAACTCCAGTCCAGGCTCAACTTAAGAGCTTGAGCCTCTTTGGGGGGTGCTAACATTTAAACATGCACTTCATTCTTTAGCTTGTCCGAATATTCGGCCCACGCGGCGGGGCGGGGGGGGGGCGTAGTAATCAGCAGCGAACCGCTTCAACACGTGTATTTCGGTGTATTCACGACATTCATTTTGTTATTCTACAGTATTGTTGTTTTATAGTTAATGTAACCCAATTTGTGTTCTTTGAAATTGAAAAGGATATCACATTGTGTTTGTCACTTTCGATGCAGTTTATGTCTTAAGTGTAATTTGGCTTGGCTTCCTATTTATGGACATGCTTTTATTTTGAAGGACAGGTAGCGCTGTTGACAGGAAGTTGTTGTTGCTTTGGAAACAACGTGATGGAGATTAACGGAGAAAAGTAATATCTACATATAAAGACGGAGAAAGTAAACAATAACGTTTATGGTTAAGTGTTAGCACCCCCCGAATAGGCACAAGCTCTTACGTTGATATTGGAGTTTTCAATAAATTCAATTTGAAAAAAAAACGGGAAAAAAACGAAAAAACAAACAAAACGAATATCCAAATAACGAAATTGAAACCCGAATAGTACTCCAACGAACGAATATTCGGATATTCGGGTACAGCCCTAGTATGTATAAATGCATACTAGTGACAGTGACATGAGCACTTTATGTGGAGATGTGACATGCAACGCGGATGTAAAAAGAATGTTGTGTTCATTCTCAGAATAAATGCCAGAAAACACCCCAGATGCTTCGCTGTCATTTCCTGAATGATAACAGGTCGCTTACGGTTGTGACCCGTTATCCCCCGGTATACCCTAGTCAGCGCCCCTAGTTACACCAATCAGCGTGCGATTACAGGTACAGCCAATCACAATGCGTGACGTCATTGGTAAGCGACGGACCCCGAACACATATGGTAGGGCGACCACATATGGTACTGACACCGGCAGGCAAGACGCTCCGCTTCTGAAATGCTTCTGAAACGCGCCCGGTCGGGTATGACGCCGGAGGAGGCCGGACCAAAACCGCGGCGCAGCCGTTACGCGACGCAGACGGACCCGGTGGAATCTAGGGGTAACACTATTAAGGCGTGACAATACCGGCAAAAAAAACTTTTTACAAATGTAGGTTTTATTATAATTAACTTTGTTATAAATTCAACACATGTAAGCATTAGGATGTGGCTAATGAGCACATTTAAACAAAACATTTTAGAAAACTTGTTTTAAAAGTGCTTTAATATTATATCTAACCAAATAAAACTGGGGGATTTTCATCGTGATATGAGTTTTCTTTACAGTGTCCACATGTTGTGTCTTGCAAATTTCATATTGTATATTGTTAAAGGACCATTTTGTATTTCAATTTTTTTCTTCTAATACTCATCAGTAACACTTATATACACAACACTTTCCAGTTTTTATTCCTTTCTATTATCCCAAAGTTTGAACAGTGTTTTGCAGGATTGATCTATAGCTGATTTATGCCAACATCCTAAAAATACAATCATTTTAAACCTAGCTTTATCCATTGTACAAATATTTGTTTAGGAAATGTACACACATTAGCACGTATTTGATAAGATATTGGTTCATTCGATTATTTAATTATCAAATAACTGAGGTAGCTTAAAGGAAATATTAGTGACATTTTACCCTGTTTACTTGTATTTAATGATTGCATTAACTACCTTTCAGGAAGCTAATCAGAAATGTTTTAAGTTTTAACTGAGCTAAAGGATGCAAATGTTTGCTCCCCATTTGCAAGGCCAGGACACTTATGCATGACAACATTAGGTAATCATCCTTAATCAGTGAAGACACCTAATGGCTTTCACTAACGACTCTTCAAAAGTTGACAGAAGACATCATCTACTCGCAAAAATCAAGAAAATAATTGGTTGCCAAAGGTAAACCAAAAGTGAATAGCTCACATGCTACTAATTGTAGTCACTGCATCCAAACCATGTTTTTAAAGTGGATAAGATTAAATGAATTAAGTTATGATAGTCATGTGACAACCCAACAACAGTTTCTCTAGGGATAAAAAGCTTACCAATACAGGGGACTGACCTCCAAACTGACCACTACATTGTATAATTGAAAGGAGGGAAATTGGTTGTGCTTATGTCAATTATTCAGGAGATGGAAAATATTTAATTATGTGCCCTGCCTTCAGCATTATGCTTTTTTTATACTGATGCAAATTCAATCTAAAATCATGCGGTATGTTCCCATGCTTGTGCATCAGTGTTTGGTTTGGTTCAGCCATTTAACAGCATAGAGAACAGACTAATTTACAGTGAGGACTGCAGAAATAAATGGCGCCAACCTGCCCTCCATTCAGGGCTTCCTCCTGAGTCAGGAAACAAGCAGGAAACATGCACGTCAATCCCACCCTGAACACAACCTGTTCAAATTATTCTGTCTGGCAGGCGCTATAGCCCTGTCAGTCCAAAGTGTCCGCGATCAATGTCTGTGCACGACCCTGTAACACTAAGAGACCACTCTACCTGTAAATCATATATCTATTTTATAGTTAAAACACAGATAAGTTTCTCTGTTGTTATAACCTTGAAAAAATCTGTCATGATAGGAGTAAAGAAATCAATGACAGAACATCCATTTTATAACAAAGTTGGGAAACAAGCGTGTGTAATCGTTAACCTGGGGTTTTCACAACTTGCTCTCCACATAAGGTTGTAAGTTACAACTTGTAACAGTCTTACACAGAGAGAAAGATATAGGCTACAAATTTAAAAGTGTCAGTGGAGTCGAATTAAGCTGCACATGACATGTTAGAGGAGCATAATGGTGCCATCAGCACACACAGTTTCAACAATTGACATTTGTATCCATGTAGCCTACTGTAAGTGCAGAAGAAAAGACAAACAAGATTTAACATGTCAATTAGTGAGCCACTGGTGGGTGGATTGTGTTACTGTTGGCAAAACAATTTTCCTCAGAATATTTATTGTAACATATTGTAGCGTCTCGCGACAGGAACACAGGGAGGCTTAGTTTGTCCTTTATCCGGGAGTTTATTATACAGATCACAGGTTACCACGCCAAAACAATCCACTAACCCTGTCGCATTCTCACTCTCCGTCACGTCTCCCGCGTCTCTCTCCCCAGGAACCTCCCTCTTCCAGCCCCAACCAACCAGACAACACTCTCCCACCCAAACCCACAGCTACAGGTCACAGGAACCGTCCATCAAAACAGTGGCACGCTCACTGACACTCTGTAAAATGCAAACAAACTCTGAACAACAAACACATCAAACATCAACATTATAACCAGTCCGTTACACTATAATCAGCTTTTGAGATAATGTTTAACCATGATCAAGATTGTTTCTGGTAATTGTCACACCCTTGACAAACGGGTCTGCTATTCTTGGAAAGCAGAGGGCAGACCTTAAAGTAGGCCTAGTTGTCACAATCGAGCTGAAGACCAAAGTGCAACACACGTGAAACCAGGGATAGTCGGTAACCAGCTTTATTGGAGGCAAAAGACTGGTAACAGACAAAACGGCAGATAGAAGGCAAAGGGCTGGTCGGGGACAGGCAGGGGGTCCAGGAGATGGCAAGACGGGAGTCGCAGGTACAGAACAGGTCAGGGAGGAGGCGAGGCAG
>CALSBZ010000302.1:976081-1001208 GCA_943591055.1 Gobionotothen gibberifrons | reverse complement strand
AGACGGGAGTCGCAGGTACAGAACAGGTCAGGGAGGAGGCGAGGCAGGATGGTCAGGGACAGGCAGGGTCGAAACCGGGAGAGCAATCTGGAGGTAAACGCGGGAAAGACTGGCATAATGCAAAGTACGATCTGGCACTGATGTGAAGGTGAAGTGAGCCTAAATACTAAATGGCCTAATGGGTGTAACAGAGTGAGAGAGATACAGGGTGTGGCTACTATTGATTAGTCCATTATTCTTGAGTCCAGAAGAGAAGGTTTTAAATAAGGAGATCAATGAGTCTCAACTAAAGTTTAAAAGGTTGGTACTTTAATCAAAAAATCAGGCGCGGTCGTGTTACAGGCAGGATCGTTCAGAGAGAGGAGGAAACAGCTGCAGCTATCTCCTCGCAGAAGTCCAGCCGAAGAGAGAGAGATCCCACAGCCTTCCGTCACCTGTATATATCACTCATCGCTCCTCCCCTTCAATGGCGGCTGTGGTCAAGTTACTGTTAGAATTTCGGACACCACTTCCGGAAAGCTTTTCAAAATAAACTTGTATTCTGGTTATGGCGGGAGTCATTTCAAAATAAAAGCTTAACATACATTTTCCGTGAATAATTCTGTTTTTTCAATAAAATCAACATTTAAGCTAAATTATGCCATTACAACATTGATTTAATTACCAACACTACCAGGTGACTCAGGAAGGTGAGTGCAGAAAATAGGTGAGAAAGAGAGCAGAACTGTGACACTAGTTGTAACAAAGGATTGGACCGTGCTTTATATTTGGACTTTAAACCAAATAGATATGCCATTATAGAGAAAAAAGGATAAAGAGTTGTCTTGACATCTTTAAAACTTTTCAGGAAATAATTAAGATATCAGGAATCAAACTAAAGATCAGCACACTTCATTAAAAGCTCCCAGCTATTTTTTACTGTGCAACATTTCAATCTAACAGAGATTGAAATGCCAGACAATTGGTATCCGATAGATCGAACAGTTACAGTTGCTGGGAGATTGAATAGGTGCAGATCTTTTGTCTGGTTCCTGCAGAGTCTTGTGCGGCAAGTACAAAGTGGAAATCATCAAACTGTTAAGCCCCACGGATCCGAGCCCGGGCCCGAAATCGCGTCATTCGCAGGAAACAAGGTCTAAGGAACCTTAATATTAAATAAACTATGAATATTTGATATCCATATAACGGGGAAAAACTCATTTAACTGATATTTTTCTTTTTTTTCTCCAAAAAAAACACAATGCTAACACTGACCCTCTGAATTAGCCCCGAGCGAAAAATGCTAACCTATTACCGCACCGAAAATCACTCCTAGCTCCCTTATTACTTATCCTAGCTCTGCACATCCAACACATCGTTTATGATCGTAAAGACACATCATCTAACGGTGCCCACCTCAACACTGAAAGATACAAACTCGCGACGTTATCAACAAAAACGTACATCAAAACATGTGGCGCTAGGTAGCCAAAAACGCTAACATAGTTTACCTTGGTCTTTGTCTGGTCAAAACTGGTCTTCAATGGCATTAAAACGATAAAAACGATGCTGTAGTTAATCTATAGGTTAATCCAATGTGTCTGTGTCCCCTTTGAAATGTTCTGATAATCCAAAAGCAATAAAACTGCTTTTCAGTTTTCAAATATTAGAGCAGTAAATATCATGCTCTGCTGATAGCTAGCATCCGTGAAGACGCCTCCTTTTTTTTTTAACATGAGTGTGTGCGGGACGATTTCCCTCCGATTCTATTGGCTCTAACGGTCAGAAAGAGTTGTCACATGTCAAAATCGAGCAAGGGGGGGCCACATATATGGAAAATCCACCCAAATGGCCCCAGAAGAGGTTTCTTTTTGCTAAATCTGTCTAAAAAGGTCAAATATCACTTGTTTTGCATACATCTTGATACAGGGTACTTATTATATGTTGTACTTTGGATTCCTAAAGCTTTTAGTCTACTAACCCATCATCCAAGGTTAGTTTTCACTATAAGTACAAAATATTCTTTGGACGGACACTATAATTTACAGTTTTTTACCATGTTCAATCTGAATTTTCTTTAAAATAAAAAACATCTACTGTATATTGATTCTGACTTTTCTACATCCAACTCACAGGTTTATCATTACTTTGAGAAAAAAGATTATTAATGTAACCCTTTTAGAAGGGAAGATATGGTCATTTGTTCTGGGAATGTCATTTTCGAGCCAGAAACCTGAAAAACAGGCTTGGGGCTCTCATAGCACAAATATCCGATTTGATATTTGCTCTTTGATACACCTGTATGGATCAACTGGAGCTTCTGATGTTGTGTGATTGACCAAATGACCTCAAACAAATTATAAATAGACCAATGCAACATACGATCTTATTATTTATAATTCCAGGGACACATTTAGCGGATTTGATATAAGCAATAAAAATACCCCTCAGGAAAAATATAAGATGACCGCTCTCACCCTAATATTTTATGGAGTAGGTGCAGACACACACTCAGGTCAATAGGTCATCGTTATAAATTCTGAGACAGAGCTAAACGTTATTATGTTGAAACAGAAAAAAGCTATATTTTGTCAAACGTAATTCTAAGCTAACATGTTGACATATGTAGATCGTACTATATAATAATAATAATAATAACTTGGATTTCTATAGCGCCTTATGATACCCAAGGTCGCTTAACAAGGAAGAATAGGAGTATAAACAAACATAACAAACATAACAAAACAAAAGGCAGTCAGACGAACAATTTAGACAGACAAAACAACAAATAGATTTGGGGCCAAAGTCCTTGGCAGACAGATGGGCCCTTTTGAAGGCGTCAAGTGTGGGGATGTTGTGGATCTCCACAGGGAGAGCATTCCAGAGCGTGGGGGCTGCCATACTGAAGGCTCTATCTATCTATGTTTATTTGGCGCAAAGTGGACAGTAGGCCTGTTTCATTGTGTAACTCTTTTTTTTTTATCCAGGAACTGAATGTGGCCTGTTAATTTTCTCAATATCGGTTAATTAGGAAAACCGCAGCCAACACTGAATACAGCAGGTGGTGTGTGGGATGGTTTAGAAACTGTAACAAAACCACTGCTTTTGAAAAGCCCACTTCAAAATCCTTCCACTTTGTGTGCAAGGAGCCAAAAGCCAACACAAACAACATGACTGACTATGAGGTTGCAACTGCCTTTCTCAGGGAATGGGGACATTTCCAGCAGTAGGTGTTTTTCCTACTCCGTCTCACCGTCATCCCAACATGTTCATCGTCTGCAGCATCCTGCTGGAGCTGGACAGCAACAGCGGCGCGTTGGTGCCCAGCAAGTGCTCCAGATACAGGCTGGGAGAGGTGCTGAGTTTCTTGGACAGAGGCTTTCTGCCCGGGGTCGACGTTAACATGAGAGCTGCTTGGATGGGTGGGAGTATGACCAAAGCGTGTACATTTCTACCATCATAACGGAGGTTTGTGCACAGGTCTGCGTAGCTTCTGGGATTCAGCTGACACTGAGATGACGCATGAGGAATGTGTATGATATTCATACAGGAAGTATTTGCAGAGGTGGAAAAGGTTCTCAGATCTTGCACTTGAGTGAAAGAACCGGAGTGTGTAGGATAACTAACATTCCTTCATTTGAAATTGTAACTGAAGTAAAAGTACAAAATAATAAGCTTCAAAATATACTTAAGATGGTACCTACTCATTATGCAGATTGGCCCATCCCATAATAATATTTAATTATGTATATATACAGTCTATGTATTTATCATATGTTTTGATTATAATTATTGATGCATTAAAGTGTTATCAAAGCTGGTATAGTCTTGTTTTAATTACTCTGTATACTGCAAGGTAGCTTTTGTATTTACTCCAAGTGTAACTCAATTATAAATTATATTTCACATTATTAATCAAAATCTGCGTAGTAACTAAAGGTATTAAAAAAATGTAGTCGAGTGAAAGTACAATATTTACCGTCGAATTGTAGTGGAGTAGAAGTACGAGTACGAAGTAGCATACAATTGTCAAATTCTCAAAATGTTACTTAAGTAGTAGCCTACTTAGTAATTTAGAGTTTTTAATTGAGAGCAAAAACTACATTTCCTCTTGATGTTGCAATAGATTCATCGATATTTTCAACATCTACCCAACAAATTGACAAACATATAACATTAATTGTTCAGCCACCAAGTTATCAATCATTGGAATCTGTTACAACCCGGCTCCTGGGCTGTAACAAAAAGCAGGGAGGCGAGACGAGGGTTGTGAATAATGAAGACGTTTATTTTAAATGCAACAAAATGATCCAGCGGCACCAGCAACAGATCCCCGAAGCTGGCCCGGCGTGAGTGCCCAGAGGAGTGAGCGCCGACGTAACCGGCTGGGCTCCTCCTATATCCTTTTCCTTCAGGTGTAGCTCATCAGGCAGGTATCCTCCCACAGGTGCGGCTCATCAGACAGCTGCAGCTGGAACCTGCAATCACACACAAGACACACACAGAACCAGACGGCACCCCACGTGGTGTGGAGGGGTCGTCACAAAACTAAAACAATAATGTATTACATTTTCAAAGATGTGTCTAATATTTGTTCCACTCTCATTAGGTGCATATTTGGACATAATAAAGAAAATGTTTTTATTTCCATTAATACAAAATAAATAAGCCATTAGGTTATAATTGTTAAAAAAAGCCAACATTTCAAATTTCTGCAAAGTAAGTTTATTTTTGATAATTTACTATGAGTATACATACACACACAAATGCACATGTTTTTTGTTAAGAAATTGCTACTTTTCGTGAAGACTTAAATACTGCCTGTGTGTGCGTGGGTGTGTTTGCAGTGGGACCTGGTGTGTGACGACAGGTGGAAGAACCCGCTAACTTCTTCCATCTTCTTCTGTGGTGTTCTCACTATCTCCTTCGTTTCGGGGCAGCTCTCTGACAGGTGGTGAAAGATTAACTTTAGTTTTTCAAAACGTTAAACACTAAGTAAGCACTTATTGTACCAAATGATCTGCCAAGTCAAATTACCAACAGCAACAACAAGTGTGCCCCACTGTCAATGAATAGCTGTTTTAATGATATTAATGTTACAATGATTTTCTCGTACTCAAACAACTATTTTTTTAGCCGTCAGTGCTGATCAAAGTCTGACAGTTCACTAAATGGAAAAAAAAGAGCATGTGCCAGTAAAAATGAAGACGCATCAGTAAAGCATTTTCCCAACTGTCATGTGTTGACCTTCTCACAAATGCTGACTCTCGGCTAAATGTTTAACTTCAACAGCTATGCAAACTCTGGTAAACAATTTAGACTACTGTGTTGTACTTACTGGATTTGTCAGTGTTTTGTCGACTTCAGTGAATCATACTAGACAGTACATTTGAGGGTTCCATTGGTTAACCTTTGCATCTACTTACATGGTCATTTACCTGTGCTTTGTATCATATTTGTATGGGAGAAAAATAGTGTTGTTTGTTACCATGGCAGTCCAGACAGTGTTCACATTCATCATGGTCTTCGCTCCATCCTGGCCCGTGTTCTGCGCCCTGTTCTTTATTGTCGGGATGGGACAAATCTCTAATTATGTGGCTGCGTTTGTGCTAGGTACTTTTGTTTGCCTCTATTCAATGATTTCAGGTGTATTTAGTTGCTAACTTGTCCATGAAAAATAATGTGTCATTCATTGCCTGTGCTTTGAATCCCCCCCCTTTTCTCCTGTGCTTCAGGGACAGAGATATTGAGCCCAAAAGTCCGGACAATTTATTCCACCGCAGGTGTCAGTCTTTTCTTTTCTTTGCTGCAGGCTACATGCTCATGCCACTGGCCTCACCCTGCCTGGCTTCCTCTATGTGCCTCTCTGGTGGTAGGTAGGTGTGTTTGCTTGAATGTGTGGGGTTCTTATTTGTCTAGTTGATTTTATCTCTAGCTGTGTTTCATTTCAAGTGTTTTATTTTCTACAGTGTTGAGTGGTGTATAATGTACAGCGTTGCTTTAAGTATTACGTTCATGAAGGTCAATCAATTAATCAACATAGTTCCTGTCAAAAGCTACACAGATTGTTTTTTTAAAGCTGAAAGAATGTGCCTATTAATCACGTAGTTGATTAACATAATAAATACAGTCCTTCTTTGATGATAAAATATAAATTGTATAGGGCTGTGGTGTTGTGACATTAAACTTGTGACTATGACATTATGACAATTACTTTTTAATGTATTTTTTATCATATTAAAATGCATGCATAATTTTCGGATTAGGTATACATTTAAGAAAAAGTGTCATACATAGATATGGTCACTATATTCACAATGTAATAACAGTAACAGCATTGCAACAGCATCAGCCTTTTTCAACTTTATCAAGGCTTTGTTAGGTATGTTTTACTTTTATGGAGGATCATTTGAGCAGTCAAAGGACTCGGAATAAGGTAAAAGAAAATACCTTTACCATACAGTAATGATTTCTCTCTTCCGGGGGATTGAACATCTGTCTCTCTCTCTGTTGTGTACTGAGGCAGGTTCATCGCAGAGTCTCCTCGCTGGCTGCTGTCTCGGGGCAGAGTGGAGGAGGCAGAGGCCATAGTGAGAGATGCTGCT
The DNA here is from genome assembly GCA_943591055.1 of Gobionotothen gibberifrons. Taxonomy (NCBI): domain Eukaryota; kingdom Metazoa; phylum Chordata; class Actinopteri; order Perciformes; family Nototheniidae; genus Gobionotothen; species Gobionotothen gibberifrons. The sequence goes on along the minus strand of CALSBZ010000302.1, from coordinate 994,624 downwards.
AAAAAGAACAAAATCAAGCCTCCGCCGGTCATCTTTAGTCCTTTGCAGGTGAGATCTCACTGAAAGAAAACTGTTCATGTAAATGCATAAAAACTGGGTACAGGGCATTTTCCTAATATGATAAGCCAGCAGTGGCGGCCGGCCCATAGGGGCGCTAGGGGCGCCGACCCCCCCCCTCTTCCCACATTAAACTTTTTTTTTTTAATAAACAAGGTAAATATTATATAATTGGTATCAGTAAAATATATAATCTACAATAAAATCTCGTTTAAAATTGTGTTACGATGTCTAAAGTTACTGATAAGTCACATGTTTCTTGCCTGGCCTTGCCCGTGTATCATTACCCTCTCCCATCTGGGCGCTATGCACAGCGCCCAGACGAGAGTACAGCAAGAGCAGCAGAAGCCAACTGTTGCTATCTTTAAACTATGCCGCCGAAACATAATTTCAGCCAATCAGCGCCGTCAAATCTGATGGTCACAGGGCGCCTTTTTTTTTACATAAAAATGGAATTATGGATTATCAATACTTTTTTCAAAGTGACAGACACATTGGATTAACCTATGGATTAACCTTCAGCCGCGTTTTTCAAATTTTTCTATCAGAATAACAGCAAAAGCTGAGCATATCTCCGTGTTTTGCTACCTAAAGCTACGATGTGTGATGTCTGTATTTGCTTCCCCTGTCACGAGTTCTGATTGCTCAGTGATGATACTTATATTTCTAGAATCTGTGGAATCTCAGCTTGTTAGCTAAGCTTGTTTGTGCATATCCGATAAGTATATCGATTGATTTATACCTAGAGTGCGTTTTTTTCCCCGCTCAGGGCTCATTTAGACGCTTCTTGTGAGACTTGTATTTTGTTTCGGTAAACATGGTTCATGTCATCAGTTAGCTGAGTTTCTTCCCGTTAAATGAGTAGGACACATGAATAGTTTATTACATTTTAAGAAGCCCTGAGACACAGTTTCGTGAGAAAAAAAACGGGGGGAAAAGCCGCTTAACAGGTTAAATGGGAATTAGAAACTGTAGAAACTATGTCCAGGACATGGTGTGTGGAAGTTTTGGAAGATTCATAGCTAACCACACTGAAGATTATGGGTATTGATCAGTCTTCTTGTCAAGGCCAAGTGTGGGCATGAGCAAAAATAGGACTCAAGAGCACAACCAGGCAAAAAGGTCTTTAGTCAAGCGTTTTAATCCAAAAGGTAAAAATCAAAACAGGCAAAGATCAAAAAATTTACTGACTGGAAGTAACAAAAAACAACCAACTAAGTTGGCGGAAAACTAATAAAGCAGCAACAAAAAAACAACCAACTAGGTTGGTACAAAAGCTAAGCCGCTAGTACAATAGCTTTACGTCAGGAGAGTACATGGAGCACTATCTGCCATACAGACAAGACGAACTGGCACTGACCAAGGAAACAGCACAGACTAAATACACAGGTGAGGAGTGATGAGTAGGGACAGCTGAGGCTCATTGAGGCCAGGCAGGTGATTAACAGGGAGGGAAAATACACAGGTGAGGGAGTGAGGCGATCAGCCAGGGCCAGGATGTGACACTTCTCATATTTTTAAGACTCAATTTGTCCTCCCCCCCCCCTCTAACATCCCCAGAAGTCATAATTTAAGGGGTCTTTTCTCAATTTTCTTTTACCGGGGAAGCATCCCCCTGGACCCCCCTAGTATTATTTGGTCACCTTTTCCACAGCCCCACCTAAAATATTTTAAACCAGCCGCTACTGTAAGCCAGTATCATATTTTTGTACTCTTACTTGTCTGTCTCTTGCAGAGTTTACTTAAAAGTGTTAGAGCATCCTTAATGGTTCACATTCATATAATCATTTACAGTTTTCCGGTAAACATTATGGAGCAACATTTTTGGCCGGTATGAACCCAAAGATTGTTTCAAACTAAATATGTTGTGTTGTGTTTAGGAACTGGACAACCTAAGAAAAAAACTGTCAAAACTACAACACTCACAGAAATATGATCACACAGCCTATTTGATTTGTATTTTTAGAGAATTATGACTAAGGGGAGATAACAAATAAGACAGGTTACAATGTAAACATAAACTGGTGAAATCTGTTTGCTTTACCCCCCCCCCCCCCCCAGTCTTCATTGCACATTTAACTTTTGCCTTTAATCCTGATCCAGACGTTTGGGTACTACATGTGTGAACACGTGCACATGCATGTGTTCACTCAGAAAGTGGCCATTCATACACAAGCATCTCTCTAATGAAATTATTTCTAGAGCGATGGCTCTGCTTGCTAAGTGTTTGTTATTCTGAGGGCTCTGCTGCCCCACAGAAAGAACTTCAATGCGAGACGAGTAAAGCCCTCAACATCTGTGACCTGCTCCGTTCCCCAAACATCCGCTGGATCTCCCTCACGCTGTGGCTGGTCTGGTGACTCCCTGCTGACCCCCACATTCAGTACAGTGACCCTGCATGCACAAATACACACACACGCAGACATATACTGAACACACGCTGTTCCAAATGCACATACATACGCACACTGTTCAGGCCCAATGACAGTCCATTGAACTAACAACAAATAATGACCTGTCAGGTGCTGTTAAGCCTGCAACTCAGATCCAAATCAGGTTTCATAACTGCACAGTATGCCTGTAGTAATCCTGTGCTCACTTCCTTACTAAAAACCGATGCAGTTTGATTTAGAAACAGTGTAACTTAGTCTGACGGGAAATAAGTCGTAACCTCCATATCCTTCATCATAGCAGGTTGATAAGTTACAAGCTGCATGGACATTCTTTCTAAAATAAATACTTTCTAATCCAAATAAGAATCATGAACTAACATTTCAGCTTTTGTATCAGTCATCATCACCATAGACTGTATCACACCTCAAGTTTTTTTTGGATTAAACTCAAACCTACAATAACAATAGATTGTTGACCAGTAGGGGGCAGCAGAAAAAAGCTGCAACCAACATAAGCATTCAGGATGAATGTTTTAGTTCAGGTTTTCTGTCTGTCCAAATATGAATGTCACTTAACTCTTCTGCAACTTTTAACTCACCACCAATCTATACAAGTATTACAATGGCTTATAAGGGCCATTGTAATTACGTTTGAAAAATAAATCAAAGCTGGGAATAGGTTGGTAATATTAAGTGGCCCCAATTTGCTGTGGTACATTTGCGAAACACTAGATGAGAATTTCTAGAAAAGGAACACCAATAATATGAGTTTAATTTGTTTTGTGACTACGCTGTTGTGTCATGACTGAGATCTACTAACTAAAAACATATTCTAAATTGATATTAATGTTTAAAATGTATCCCCACAGGAACACCTTGACCATTGTTTACTTTGCTCTTTCCCTAAACACGGCAAACCTTCGTAGTAACGCTTACTTCAACTGTTTCGTGTCGGCTTTGGTTGAGATACCAGCCTACACTTTGTCTTGGGTAATGTTTCGCTGGTGGTCCAGACGACTGAGTCTCTCATCAACCCTCTTCATGGGAGGAGTGTTTCTACTCATCGTACAGCTCATGCCAACAAGTATGACCCTTAGAGGAAGCATTTTCACAGTAGATTAATAAAGCTTTGTGCCTTTTTTTCATTTGTTTGTCTATGTAGGATCAGTCATTATATAGTATTTTAAGATGCAAAATGTGTCTAGTTTATCAGTTGCAAGCAAACATAATTGCGGATAATTGAATTTGCATCTTATATAACACAACTTACATGTAACCTCTGATTGAATGCTTTACCCGCTCTAGACCTGGTTTATCTACATAACACTGGAGATGATGGGGAAGTGTGCGGTGACGACAGCATTTGCTATTGTGTACGCATACACAGCTGAACTCTACCCAACAGTGTTGAGGAATACGGCCTTGGGGGCCTGCTCCATGGCCTCCAGAAGAGGCACCATCATTGCCCCATACTTCATTTACTTAAGTAAGGATGCTCTCACCTCTGCCTTATTTTACACTTCTTACATTTTCCCAAGCATAGAATTATGCACAAAGCTGCTTCTTACCCTACTGACCTGATTGTTAGAACAAGCTGGTGCCTCCACTGAAACAAAACAGAACAAAAGTCACAAGAACGAAGAATCTAAAAACAGGCTTGATTAGCAACCACATCGGATAGACCATTATGCTGAAAACCTAACTCTTTCACTTCAAATTTAGAGGCTTCTATTTAAAGATTTGATTTAAAGTACTGATGCAGCCACATAAAATCCTTACAGTCTCTATACCTTTTGTCTTTTTGTTGTTTTTAATTGCTGTGGCCATGGTTGTTTTTCACTGTCTCCTTCTTTGATGTGCTGCCACAGGAAGCTATTCCGTTTCACTGCCTTACATCCTGATGGGAAGCATTACAGTTGCGTCCGGGTTGCTGAGCCTCCTGCTGCCCGAGAGATATGGAATGCCTCTGCCTGACACCATCAGTCACATGCAACACTTCCCCGGGTAAAACTGCACCTTCCTGTCACCAAATCTCCCAGAAACCAGTGATATTATTTATAAAAAATAATCATTTGTACGTTAATTTTAATTAACATAAACATTTACTGGGTTTGGTTTTCTAATTTTATTTTTTAAAAACCAAATATGTTCTTGGCTCAAAACTCATTTGTCTACCGGCATACATGTACATCAAAAGAAAGAAACATGGCTAACTGTACAGTATGCTTTAAATCTGAAATATATATTTGTATGTGAATGAAAGACAGAAAATACAATTAAATAGATAAGTAAACTAAAACAAAAAAATATGGCCTCCATAAATAAATAATAAATACTGTTCAATTAATGAATTTACTAATAATAATAATAATGATAAATGGAATTTATAAAGCGCCTTTCAAGGGACCCAAGGTCGCTGTACAGGGTGGACAGACAAAACAAAACAGACAGTGAGGAGCGAACAAACAAGAAAACAAATAAGGAAGCCAGGGGACCAGGAAAGTACTAGGGTCCGAAGGCCATGGTGAACAGGTGGGTTTTGAGAGACGATTTGAAGATGTCCAGTGAGGCAGCATTCCGGATCTCAGAGGGAAGTGCATTCCAGAGGGTAGGGGCAGCAACACTGAACGCCCTATCACCCACAGTACGAAGGCGAGAGCGGGGGATGGAGAGGAGGCCCGTGTCTGAGGACCGCAGACTCCGAGAGGGGGTGTAAGGATGTAGGAGGTCTGTTAAGTACTGGGGGGCGAGGGTATGGAGGGACTTGTACGTGAGGAGGAGTGTTTTGTAGTGAATCCGGGAATTGACCGGCAGCCAGTGGAGGTGGATGAGGGTGGGGGTGATATGTTGCCATGGTTTAGTACGGGTGAGAAGCCTGGCGGCAGAGTTCTGGACATATTGGAGCCTGGCCAGGGATTTGCTGGGAACCCCGGACAGGACTCCATTGCAATAGTCCAGACGGGATGAGATGAAGGCGTGAATGAGTGTTTCAGCCACAGAGTCGGAGAGTGAGGGGCGGAGTCTGGCAATGTTTTTGAGATGATAGAAGGCGGATTTGGTGATGGATCTGATATGAGCCTGGAAAGAGAGGGTGGAGTCCAGGATGACTCCCAGGTTGCGGACTTCAGTGGACGGGGAGATGGAGCAGCCGTCAATGTTGAGAAGCAGGTCACCGACCTTCTGGAGCTGCGCCTTGGGAGCCACAATCATGAGCTCAGTTTTGTTGCTGTTGATTTTTAGCCAGTTTGATGACATCCAGTTTTTGATGTCCTGGAGGCAGCTGTGTGGACGGTTTGGTGCAGAAATAGAGCTGTGTGTCATCGGCATATGAGTGAAAGCTGAGGCCGTGTTGGCGGATGATTTGACCAAGTGGGAGCATGTAGATGGTGAATAGGAGGGGTCCAAGCACAGAGCCTTGAGGTACACCTTGGTTAACTGGGGCCGGAGGGGAGCTGCAGTCACTGATATTAACGAACTGAGTCCTGTTAGAGAGGTAGGATTCAAACCAGGCAAGAGCTGTGTGACTGAGGCCAAGGTAGGCTGACAGGCGGCTGAGGAGGATGGTATGGGATATAGTGTCAAAGGCAGCGGAGAGGTCCAGGAGGATGAGGATACTGATGAGGCCAGAATCAGATGCAATGAGGAGGTCGTTAGTGATTTTAATGAGGGCAGTCTCAGTACTGTGATGGGGTCTGAATCCAGACTGGAGGGGCTCGTAGAGCTCATGAAATGACATGTGGCGTTGCAGTTGTGCGGCAACTACTCTTTCCAGGATCTTGCTCACGAATGGAAGGTTTGAAATCGGCCGGTGGTTGTTGAGGTCCTCCGGGTCTAAGCCAGGCTTCTTCAGGATTGGAGAGACTGAGGCAGTTTTGAGGCAGGGTGGGACTATGCCAGAAGACAGGGACACGTTCACAATGTCAACAATGGCAGGGCAGATGGTGGATAGAGCTGCCTTGACCAAGGCTGTGGGCATGGGGTCAAGAGAGCAGGTCGATGTCTTGGCCTTGGTGACCAGCTTGGCAATTTGGATGGCATCCACTGGGGAGAAGGTGGAGAGGCAACACCCAGGTGGACGAGTAATACCTTGCCGCTGGGGTGCAGTTGGGGTAAGGGGGGGGGCCAGGCACCTGAAGCTGCTGGTGGATGGAATCAACCTTGGCCTGGAAGAAATCCAGAAACTTCGAGCAGAGATCGAGAGCACCTGAAGGAGGGGGTGGGTCCAGGGGGCGGAGAAGCCGGTTTATGGTTGAGAACAGCATTCTCGGTTGGGATTGTTGGATGCCAATGAGGGTGGAGTAGTACGAAGACCTAGCCAGGGAGAGGGCTTCTTTGTAGGCCTTTACATGGTCCAGGTATGCTTCGCGGTGGACGGTGAGGCCAGTTCTTGTTTTGAGTCTCTCTAGCCGACGACCAGAAGCCTTCAGGGCGCGGAGTTCCGTGGTGAACCAAGGGGCCGAACGGGTGAAGGAGACAGTCCGGGTTTTGAGGGGGGCTAGAGAGTCAAGGCTGAGGGATAGAGCTGAGTTGTAACGAGCAACCAGGCCATCCACTGTGGTGGTAGGGGGAATGGAGGCTAGGTGAGCTGCTATCGTGCTGGTCAGGGCTGGTGCACTCAGTGTTTTGGTGTTTCTGAATGTGATGGTGCGTTTAGCACGCTGAGTGGGCAGAGGGACAGGAACAGTAAACAGTATGGCAAGGTGGTCAGCAACAGCTAGGTCCAGGCACTGGAGATGGCAGGGAGGGGTGCCTAAAGAGCACACTAGGTCCAGCGTGTGACCTTTGTTGTGGGTGGGACCTTGGACGTGCTGTGTGATGTTGAAGCAGTCGAGTAGTGAGAGAAAATCAGAGGCAAAGGTGCATGTGCTGGAGTCGACATGGATGTTAAAGTCACCAAGCAGCAGTGTGAATGGAGATCTGGAGCAGACACAGGTGAGCAGCTCAGCAAACTCAGACAAGAAGATGGAGGAGGCTTTGGGGGGGCGGTATATGAGGACAAACTGTAGCTGAGATGATCCAGGGAGGGAAAAGGCAATACACTCAAAAGAGGTTGTATTTACCACAGGGAGTTGTTTAATCGGAATTTCTGCTCTGTGGATAACAGCCAGCCCACCACCCCGACCCAGGGAGCGGGGCTTCTGCAGGTAAACATAGCCTGGGGGTGTGGCTATGTTTAAGGTGAAAAATTCTTGTTTATTTTGCCAGGTCTCCGTAAGGCAAACAAAGTCCGTTTTTTTGTCAGAGATGATGAATGAGTGGTGCTTTATTATTGAGGGAACGGGTATTCAGCAGCATGAATGTGGGGGCATTGCTACTGGAAGCTGGCGGTGTGAGCAGAATGACACTGTCAACACAGACCAGGGCCATCAGATTGCCAATGCACGTGCGAGGTTTGTTGTGACGTAGAGAGCCAGGGACGGTGCACGCGCAGGACCAGCTGGAGAGAGGCTCCGTCCCAGCAACAACAAACCTACGCCGGGAGCCTCTATGGATGTACTGAGGTCTGCTACGTAACAGCCCAAGCTTGTTGATGACTGCTAAGCATAGAGGTTGGATAATACAACTATTGAGAGTAACCAGTTGTGCAGTGGAATATTTCAGCATCATGGAGCCGGAGGTATGCTAGCACAATGCTACGTTAGCTGAGAGCCAGTTGGGAGAAGGAGGTCCCAACCAAGAGGCTAGCCACTCCAGGATGGACTAAAGTGTGTCGTGGAACAGGACTCTCAGCATGGACAGCACTGGGGGGGAGGTGGGTGATCCAGATATGTTCTGTGGAGGGCAGCCGAGCCGAAGAGATGCAGCGGAGCTAGCCAGCTAGGCTAACCGCACCGGCGGGCAGCCGTGGGTTTGCGAGCAATGCGTGGTGATGATGGCACAGAGTAGAGGCGGCAATACGTGACTGAAAGTCGGCGACGGGTAGTCCAGAGTCAGGGGACGCAGAGAGGGCAGGACAGAGCAATCCGCCGGGTGACGACAGGAAGCAGAGATCACCCTGGAGCCGGAGTAGCTGCCACAGCTAACTGCTACAGCTAGCTACAGGAGCTGGTGTAGCAGCTGCAGCATACAGGTAAGAGATCCGAGGAAATTGGTGTAAAGACGTAATCACATAAAACGTGAAGATATAAGATACACAAAATGACGAAGAGGCCAACAGTTACAGCCGGCAAAAAACGTCAAACAGACAAAAACACCACTAGGTACAGCTGGAGAAGCGGCGAACAGTCCACGCCAGCGTCCTCTCTCAGCCATGAAAAAAAGATGCTACAAATAAAAATAAATTGCAATTAATCATATTCATAATAAAGGGGTGGGAACGCGTACAGAAGGACTGGCAGCCAAGCGTGCGCGAGCGCGTCCACGCCACGGCCCCTACACACGGCGGCGTGCGTTGACGCTTCAACGCTTCTGCCCATTCACTTTGATTAGGGTGACGTCACGATTCGCCGAACTGCATTGTGGGAGCAAAGCGTAGCTTTTCTCGCGGTGCTCGCTGCAAAAGTAGAGCAATTTTTTTTTTTTCAATCAAACCGCGTGTATGCTGGGAAAGCCAGACCGCAGTTCATTTCCTCATATGCCAAAAAATGCAGGAGAAAATAATCGTAGCCGTAGGGAATCACCCGGTGCTTTATGATCAGTCCCTGTTTGTTGGTCGTGTTGCTCGCGTAAACTCCCCAAGCTCAAGACACGCCCACCGCCAAGTGGCAACGTACGCCACCATGTGTAGGAGCCGTACGGTGCGTCGAGACAGCGCATTGAAAAGAACAGCTGACACTGAGCGTTTTCTTCTGACGCGAACAGATCCAGGCCGTAACGTATCTACAACTTGTTGGATGCAGAGTCCAATCTGCATATAGTGGTGCACCTCTGGACAACAGATACGCTCCGAGGTTCATCACCCCCGGTACGTGCGTTGCTCTCAGAGAAAGGAGACGGCCGCAGCTCCATAGTATCAGTTTGCGTGCCAGCATGTGTAACTGGAGAGAACGCAAACCCCCTTGCCGGTTATATATGATATTGTGGTCGTGTTGACATGATGTCCTTTGAGAAAAGGCAGAAAGCGTTTTAGGGTGAGAAACACCGCTAAAAGCTCCAGATAGTTTATATGTGACCGTTGGAGATCTCTGCTCCAGAGACCCCTCACAGGTCGACCTTCGTATATACCTCCCCAGCCTGTCAGACATGCGTCTGTGGTGACCACTTTCCGCAATAGGACAGTACCCATAGGCACGCCGCGTACTAGGAAAGCCGGGTGCAGCCAGTGGCACAATGCCATTACGCATTCCACAGTGACCATCACGGGGTCCAGTCTGAGGGTAGCTACCCAGCGCTGAAAATCCCCCGTGATCGTCCCACACAGCAGGCTCAGGTTTATTCGCCATGTCCTCGCACAGCTCTGTTGGTAAGCAGTCAGCATTGACGAGACATTGAGCGCCCTTGACAGATAAAGCCGCCGCTTTGTAAGCCTGTTCGGTCATTGCTGACGGAAAACGATCCGCTTTTGCCGGCAGTGTGGGGCTCCTATTGGACGCCGAAGACAGCCGCGGTTGGAGGTGGGCTGCAACTAGCGGCTCCATGGGAGGCATGCGAAGCAAGCCGAGTTTCTCCGTGCCCTCGAAATCCAGAGAGGAAGCTCCTTGGATCGGGGACTTACTGCTGAACGGGTGGTCCCTCCACGAGACAGACACCTCGTCCAACAGCTCCAGAAAAACTGGGAGAAGCTGTCTTGCCATCCTCGCAGCCTGGGGAAAATTCTTCCCTTCGTAGCGAGATCTGGCGGTCTCCTTCACTACTTCAGGCCAGGGGATGTCCAGCCTGGATGCAGCGCGTTGGCACACGGCTTGCAAATCCATGCTGAGACGGGGCGAAGCTGGTATGCTTTCACCCGGAGGGGCAGACACAGCATCAGGCTTGGCAGCCTGAGCGGATGAAACAAATATATCATCCTCATCCTCGTCTGAGTCGGATATGAGAAACTCTGAGGTACCCTCGTCGTCATCCTCCATATAGTCCAACTCCAAGACGTCCTCCACGGGCGGAGCCACGGTGAGGTCCAGCTGGGAGCCCCAGCTAGCCTCAGCGCAAGTCTCAGCCTCAGCCTCCGTGGCGGCTTCCCCCATGTCTCGGTTGCCGGCCGGCATATCGCTAGACATGAAAGGGTCTCGTCCCGACAGGCTAGCTTGGCGTCGTCGTCGGAGGCTCTTGACGGTGAAGCGGGCACAGTGTCCGCACGAACCGGGGGCGTCGATAGCTTTCCGGGCATGTTCCAGCCCAAGGCAGGACGAGCAGACCTGGTGTGAGTCCGTGCTCGATATTTTATACCCGCAGCCGCAAAGTCGAGCCTCGGAGCCTCCGTCTCCTCTGGTGTGAGGGAGAGAAGGGTCCATCCTCGATGTTTTACCCAATAAGCTACTTTCTCTTTTCTTATTGTGGAAACAGTAATGCAAACGCCTGTCGCTGTGTTCCTGAGCACTGTTGGGTAAAGCTCTGCAGTGTAGGCGTACATCAGGGATGTACCGTTGGTGATAACAAGTTTACCCAGCATTTCCAGAGCGACAGCCAGTTCTGATAAAGCTGAAACGCAAGTAATTGATTAACAACAGAATAGAATGAAAACAATACCTGCCCCTAAAGTATCTACTCTATGAATTATTAACTGCATTGTGTTGACCCAGGTTTTTACAAGGTAGAATAATGCATTGAATACAAAATATTATATCTCTGTATCCAGCGCAAGTCTGACAATGTTATATTAGTGCATTGCTGAATCCATGGACTGAAGGCATTTGCTTGGAAGCATTGCAGTACCATGATGCACCACATCATGACACTGCTTACTTTGAGGAAACAGTTGGATAAGATGCAGTGACACTCCAAGGAGTAAGATAAAGATGACAGAGTCGGCGTGGGAAGTATTTCAGTGCCAGCCAGCAGGACATGTAAGCTGGAGGTTTTCCAGGCACTTCAACCTACCAAGACACTCATAATATGCTCTGGGAAGACATAGGTAAGGAGGCCTACCTCCCTAGCCTGCTGCCAGCATGATCCTGCCTGACATGGGTGGAGAGAAATGGATAGATGCATGGTGAGATAAACTTTGCTTGTTTTGAGTACAACCCACCACCAGAGAGGTATGTAGAGGAGGCCAGTCAGAGAGATAGCAATCAGGTAAAAAGTAAGCAAAGAGAGGCAGCATCATGTAGCCAACTGCAAAACAAAGACACACAAACAGTGATGGGAACAAGACCCGTACATCACCAGTCAAGATCTCAGTGGACAGGAAGAGAGAGAAATATATTAGAGAAGTTCAGGTGAAGATAAAAGTGTCTAGACTACCCTAGACTAACTCATCACTTTATGAGCTTTTTTCAGCTTCATTCAGCAGAGAAAAAAGAAAATCGTAGCTATTAATTTGATCGTTAAAACTGTAAAATAGTAGATTCTTCATTTTTTAAATCACCTCTATCGGGATGATTGCATCGCACCAATATTGAGTCAGGTTTTCCTCAGGAGTCAGGCAGTGGTGTCTGGGAATGTCTGTCAGGAAGACAACAGAGAAAACGCCAATCCATTGGGCACGATGATGGCACAGAGCAGGAAGAAGACAACCTGCTGGAAACGTCCCCAGTGACCCAGAAAAGCAATTGTCTCATCGTAATCCTTCATATCATTATCCTAACTGTCCCCTCCAATGTTTTGCAGGTTTTTTTCTGCTGCAACAGAAAAGATGACCGGTTTGCCCTCTCCAAAGCTGTGAGCTAGCCACGCCCCTGTACTAGGCCAATGCTAAGATTAAAAAAGAAAGTTTTACAATATTTCTTAAGCTACCATTTCCTCTTAGGACTTTTGTTACTACCATCATTTATTTATAGTTTTTTTGTACCTGTGCTGGTTAACTTATCTTTTTTACTGCTACTTATTTCTTCCATGGTTGTTGAGTCATTGGTTTTTATTTGACGTGTTTTAGCCTCTTATATTTAATGTTGCCCACTTATTTATTTTCTTGCCTTCCATGCACCATCCCTTTGCTGTTGTAACAACATCTTTCCTGCTGAGGAACAAACCATTTTCAATACCCAGACATAGCTGTCAGGGAAACAATCATGTATAAACTATAAAAAAGATACCCTTATAGTAGGCTACTTGTAATGAAAAGATCGCAATGTAGATCAAGTCAATCAAGTCAGGAAGTTCTCCCAGCAACATTGTTATTCTTTTTTTTGTTTTTTATTGCATTTACAGGTTATATATTCCAAAGGTTAAACAAAGATATTGATAACAGATCCAATAGCTTTTTGGCAAAGCAGTATGGTGTCACAACAAACATGCCAACTGTGCAATATTTGTCTAGTGAAAATGTTGTGCTTTTCAATGTTGTTCAAAAAGCAAATAGTGCAGTGTTTTAATATTAAAGCTCTGTTTTGATATTTGTAATTTTACAATAGCTTGCAAAGAGCGCACGCACAATTTAATTTGTTCCAAAACTATTAAGGCCATATTTGTATCATAGTGCTCCATAATGCTAATTATCATTGTAAAAAAAAATTCTGTGCTGACCAGCCATATGAAGTATTATGATACTTGACCTTATACATCATGATAAAAGGCTTCATAGCCTTCTATGATTTTTTGATAAAGCAATCTGAATATTTGTGAGCGCTTGAAAATGTGATAAAAGCCTTCAAACTATTACAATTATGTTCGTAAGGCATTATAGACATACAGTAAGTGTAAACAACAGTGTTATCAGAACCGTATACAGTAGTATAATATTTATGAATAACTCATTCATGTTTGACAATCAGAGTCTACTTTCCAAATGCACCACAGGTTTCAAATGTTCTTTTCTTGTGATGCATGGGCACTTCATGCTGTAGTGATGAAAGACAAAGATAAAACAATAATTAGCTTTTCAAAAGGAACAAAAAAAAAGAAAAAAGGCTGATGACACCATCATAACATCCTCTCAGATTGACATGGATAATGAAAATGAGAGACGCTGGGTTTTGGTGCTTATATTAAAGGTACCATGAGATTTTTTGTTGAAGTTTTCTTTGTTCTAATTCATTGCTATAAGTGAATACATATATTCAAAAACTGCTTTCTTGTAGGAATGTGTCAACAAGGACAGTTTAAGAATTGAGAGTGTTTTGCACGTTTCTTTAAATATAATAAGTGAATTATTTTTCAGCTACAGTAAGTGTGTCTAATACTCAGTGTAATTTCTGTGTTTTATAATGTTGATGAAGAAATAGTTAATGCAAGATACCCACCTTTCTCTCTTTTGCATTTGCTGAATAGTTTGAGGTAGAGGTTTTCCAAAGCTCTCCGGCAGGAAAAGAGCTGCAAAGGCGGAAACAACAGCCAGAGTCCCCAGTATGATATAAGGCAGGTACTCAAAAGATTCCCCTGTATAAGGAGAAGGCAAAATCAGAAGAGGAAGATCTGGGGTCCTACACATGTGCACTGTAAACATTTACAGGATGTGAAATCAGAGCATCCAAACTATTAAAAGGGCAGCTTATCTTCACAAATTCAATATGTTAAGATAGGATCAAACAAATATCTACTATTGAAGACAAGTTTACTCACTCAGCTGTAACAAAAAAGGAGCAAGGCAGCTTCCTATTCTGGAAACAGTAATGCAAACGCCTTCCGCTGTGTTCCTGAGCACTGTTGGGTAAAGCTCTGCAGTGTAGGCGTACATCAGGGATGTACCATTGGTGATAACAAGTTTACCCAGCATCTCCAGAGCGACAGCCAGCTCTGATAAAGCTGAAACGCAAGAAATTGATTAACAGCAGAATGTGAGTGTTTTTTTATCAAATGTTCTCCTTTGCTTGAGTGACTCCAATGCTTTATTCAAGTCCTCCTCTTTCTCTTAGCAATTATTACACTTACAAAGCCTTCTTAAAAAGGAACTCTCTCTCTCTATATATCATGGGCGTCGCAGCCATTATATGAGGGTGGGACAAGTCCCCCCCACTTTTTCAACGGACGCAATCGCATAACGTCACGTCCGTTAATTCCACATCCACACAGTCTATGATCCACACACATGGATTAACATCGATTTAATACATTAATGTAGCCTTTGTTTCTGCTAAAAGAGGTGTCGACCATACATGTCAACCCTCCCGATTTTCGCGGGAGACTCCCGATTTCATGACCCTCTCCCGGTTTCCTCCCGGGGTCATATTTCTCCCGCATTTCTCCCGATTTCTGACAAAATCTGATTTACTCAGGACTGTTTCCACTCGGACTTTAATACAGCTGCACCATTGTTTGGTTTCCATGGTAACACGTCTCTTTAGTAGCGCGCGCAACTGAAAGTCTGAGAGGGTGAGGAAGATTGTCACAGAAAACAGAACAATAATCGACAACTCCACCCTCTGCTCACTCCTTTCCTGTTAAATACAGGTCCAGCCCACATATGCTCCATTAAGGATGGTGCTTCAGGCCGCAAGGCAGTGCACTTACAACTACAAGAAGCATGTTAATGTCAATCTAATACAGCTCCGGCGATCCACTAGCACCCCCCCCCCCCCCCCCCCCGCGGTGGTTTTGAAATGCTCCCGATTTCTGAGGTCTCAAGGTTGGCAAGTATGGTGTCGACCAGCTAGGGCAACAAGAAAATCGGCGAAATCGAGTGTGAGGATTAATAAATTAATTAAAAACATCTAATTTTGACAATAAATACCGACCAATAGGCGCGGTAGAGCCTTTCCTTTGCACTTCCGGGTATTTCTCCACTGGTTGGACCATGTTAACAATACCGTGTAACTGTCACGTTTGAAAGGACGAAACCGTGACATATTCACGTCTCCCAGCATGGTAAATCGTCACATGTTCACGTCTTGCCGTGATACCGGGTTGCTTATATGTTAGTATGTATACAGAACATGACTACAAATTATTCTAAGATGTAACGTTAACCCTTCATACCTCAGTCTACTTTTAAGACACTAAAATAACGTATTCCAATTTTTATTTTGTTTTCGCGCGTGGAATTATACCGGCTCTCGTTTCAGTACACATAACAGCGGAACCATAGCAGCGGAACTGACAGGCAACGGAACTGACAGGCAACAGTCAGAAACGTGACTCTTACACTCTTTACGTCACAAACAAAGATGGTGGATGAGAATAGATCTATAAAACGGTAAGCAATGCGCCTGAATCAAGGTGAGACTATCCGCATCCTTTAAAACTCTACGCACATTCGTTTCACCAAAATAAGTTAACGACTGTATTTGAGTGAGTTAAGGCATTAGTTGGCTTCATTAAAGGGTGTTAATGAATAAGTGTTCTCCAGTTCCTTTTGTCCGCTTTAAGGTATTATGAACCTGTTAAGCCCCGAGCCTGTTTTTCAGGTCTCAGGCTTGAAAATGACATTCCCAGAACAAATTACCATATCTTCCCTTCCAAAAGGGTTAAACTAATAATCTTTTTTCTCAAAGTAATGATAAACCTGTGAGTTGGATGTAGAAAAGTATACCTAAATAATCTGTGGAGTCTCAGCTTTAATCGGATATATTGTATGTGCAGCTACGATAAGTAATAAGGGTACTTTTATCTCGAGTTCTGTGCCAAAGTCCGTTAGCATTTTTCGCTAAGGGGTCATTTAGATGCTTCTTATGAGACTTGTGTTTTGTTTTGTTAAAAATGGTTTATATCGCCAGTTAGCTGAGATTATTTCCGTTAATCTGGTATAACACATTAATAGGTTCTTAAATATTAAGATCCCCTGAGACACAGTGTCGTGAAAAAAGCTTAACAGGTTAAGGTAGGGTTAATGTTGCTCTCAAAGTGCACCAGATTGATACTTTTAACTTCAATATTTAAAAAAAAATCTTCCCTGGGGAGCATGCCCCCGGACCCCCCTAGAGGAGGTGACGACCCCCCTAAAGGAGGTTCGGTCCACCCCCCGGTCCAAATAGAGAGGCGAAGTCCCTCCCCTTCCGAGGGAGCTCGTGGGACCCCGGAAGCGGAAAAATATACATTGAAGTCAATGCAGAAAATGGAGAGGAAAAGGTTATCTTTTGATCCCGTTTGAATTGTGCCACGAATTACACATATGATGTTTGTCAATCTTAAACAATCCTTTCCATGTAAAAAAAGTCACAGTTTGTCGTAAAACTGTTGAAATATAAGACTATGAAAAATACGCAACTAGAAAGACTACAAATCCCAGAGTCGCGTAAGTGATGTCACCATTGTTTTCTTCCACTAAGAGAGAGCTATGTCAGCGCTATATAGATATATCGTCTATCTATATGGCGCTGGTAACTTTAACAAGATGCCTGTGTGCTTAGTACCAGGTTGTTATCATACCAGCAATGGGTCTTGCTCGTTCTTTCGCCTCCCGTCTGATGAAAGGACCAGGAGTGGCTGGATCAAGTTAGCTACCTAGCTAGTAGCTAGCACGTTAGTTAGCATTACACCCGTGTCATTTTTATTAGCCTTAACATTAAGTAACCCAACATGTTAAACAGTAAGAGTAGTAGGCTAGTCATATTTCGTGAACCCTTTGAAGAGTGCTGTCACAGCGGTGTGATCATTCTATAATACACAACTTAAGCCTGGGGGAGAAATGCCAACGGTAACGCTAGCATCGCGATCTTTTGTACTTCATGCTATCTGCACAAATGGTTGACATTAAACATTAAAAAGACCAGGCAGTTCAGAGAGAATCAAAGGCAGACAGGCAGCTTTGCATGACATTCTTCTGGACGTGTTTCATTGTGGTGATAGTGAGTGTAGTCAATCCTTTTGTTGACAAGACAGACGGACATCTTGGTGACGTGTGTTGTTCTGCCCTGCCGGAGATGTAGTTCACTGAGCAGTTTCACACAAAAAATGTGTAACTTCACAGTTTTACGACACATTTTTTTTTTTTTGACTTGCAAAATGTTCTTTTAAATTGACAAACATCATATGTGTAATTTGTGGCACAATTCAAACGGGATCAAAAGATAACCTTTTCCTCTCCATTTTCTCCATTCACTTCAATGTATATTTTTCCGCTTCCGGGGTCCCATGGAGCTCCACCGGAAGGGGAGGGACTTCGCCTCTCTATAGCACTTTACCCCTGCACCCCCCCTCCCACAACAACTCCTGGGCGAAGCCCCGGATCTCCTACAATCCTCTTGGTTTGATATGTTTTCTCCCCCAGACAACATGGACATAAGAAAAATGTTTTCAAAGAAGAGGAAAGTAAGTCATCAGCTGATAGCAGTTAATCAGTTAACAGTGATGGCGGCAGCGGCAAAAGCGTCTCACTTCTGGAGAGGAGTTTCGTCTTTA
Source organism: Gobionotothen gibberifrons (assembly GCA_943591055.1). NCBI lineage: Eukaryota > Metazoa > Chordata > Actinopteri > Perciformes > Nototheniidae > Gobionotothen > Gobionotothen gibberifrons. Next base: position 976,868 of record CALSBZ010000302.1, on the reverse strand, counting down.
TGTCATGAGGAGATACAAATACTGAATAGTTTAGATGAGAAAAGGCATCGAAATGCCAGGTTACTAGTATTTATCATGTAAACAGGGAACATGAATAACCCGATCTCTCTGCTCATGTAAACACCATATCCCCAATATGATCATAACCGGGATAATACTCATAAACGGCTTACTGATGTCCATGTAGAGACGCAGTCAGTGTGTTTGACTGGAGCCTCAGTTCGATAAGAGATTCTTTTCTGAGTTCTTTAACTTAGGTACTCTCTCTCAAAATGATAATGTGCATTATGTTTTAATTATACTTATACATTTCAGTCAAGGGGCATCATATGACCAGTATAGACAGAAGAGCAACATTTATTTGAACATTTAAGTCAATGATACCATTCCTAGGTGAACTTAACATCAGATCAGTCTCAATATTAATAAATGCTCACAGAAGGATTCACAAATGTATTTTGCGTTTTATATATAAATGACTCTCCACAACAGTATCTCTCAATGCACTCACAAATATTTATTGTTGTATATAAATGTACAAAAAATGGGCATTTAAACTGCTTTTTATTAATTCAAAGACGGCTCTGAATTAATAATCAAATATGTTTTCTTTCTTTACTACTGGATGAAATTACAAAATGTACCCATCATTTTCCTCATGCTAGTATAGAAACATAAAAGTATCAAACCACCTGTTAAATGTCCCCCCACACATTCAGGATGCTTCCTACGCCCATGCTCTATATATATATATATATATATATATATATATATATATATATATATA
>CALSBZ010000302.1:949948-976071 GCA_943591055.1 Gobionotothen gibberifrons | reverse complement strand
TATATATATATATATATATATATATATATATATATATATATATATAAATATTAAAGTTGAACATGGCTCAACTTTTGACGCGAGCAACGCGAGCAACGTGTAGCTACGTTCCCCACAATGCAGTTCGGCGAAGCGTGACGTCACCCCATTCAAGTGAATGGGCAGAAGCGGTGGAAGCTTCAACGCACACCGCTGTGTGGACGGGCCGTTAGAACTTAAAACCATAATTATTGATACTACCAGATATATACAGTGGGGCAAAAAAGTATTTAGTCAGCCACCAATTGTGCAAGTTCTCCCACTTAAAAAGATGAGAGGCCTGTAATGTTCATCCTAGGTACACTTCAACTATGAGAGACAGAATGCTGGGAAAGAATCCAGAAAATCACATTGTAGGATTTTTAATGAATTAATTGGTAAATTCCTCGGTAAAATAAGTATTTGGTCACCGACAAACAAACAAGATTTCTGGCTCTCACAGACCTGTAACTTCTTCTTTAAGAGCCTCCTCTGTCCTCCACTCTTTAACTGTATTAATGGCACCTGTTTGAAATCGTTATCAGTATAAAAGACACCTGTCCACAACCTCAAACAGTCACACTCCAAACTCCACTATGGCCAAGACCAAAGAGCTGTCAAAGGACACCAGAAACAAAATTGTAGACCTGCACCAGGCTGGGAAGACTGAATCTGCAATAGGTAAGCAGCTTGGTGTGAATAAATCAACTGTCGGAGCAATTATTAGAAAATGGAAGACATACAAGACCACTGATAATCTCCCTCGATCTGGGGCTCCACGCAAGATCTCACCCCGTGGGGTCAAAATTATCACAAGAACAGTGAGCAAAAAAACAGAACCACACGGGGGGACCTAGTCAATGACCTGCAGAGAGCTGGGACCAAAGTAACAAAGGCTACCATCAGTAACACACTACGCCGCCAGGGACTCAAATCCTGCAGTGCCAGACGTGTCCCACTGCGTAAGCCAGTACATGTCCAGGCCCGTCTGAAGTTTGCTAGAGAGCATTTAGATGATCCAGAAGAGGATTGGGAGAATGTCATATGGTCAGATGAAACCAAAATAGAACTTTTTGGTAAAAACTCAACTAGACGTGTTTGGAGGAGAAAGAATGCTGAGTTGCATCCAAAGAACACCATACCTACTGTGAAACATGGGGGTGGAAACATCATGCTTTGGGGCTGTTTTTCTGCAAAGGGACCAGGACGACTGATAGAATGAATGGGGCCATGTATCGTGAGATTTTGAGTGACAACCTCCTTCCATCAGCAAGGGCATTGAAGATGAAACGTGGCTGGGTCTTTCAGCATGACAATGATCCCAAACACACCGCCCGGGCAACGAAGGAGTGGCTTCGTAAGAAGCATGTCAAGGTCCTGGAGTGGCCTAGCCAGTCTCCAGATCTCAACCTCATAGAAAATCTTTGGAGGGAGTTGAAAGTCCGTGTTGCCCAGCGACAGCCCCAAAACATCACTGCTCTAGAGGAGATCTGCATGGAGGAATGGGCCAAAATACCAGCAACAGTGTGTGAAAACCTTGTGAAGACTTACAGAAAACGTTTGACCTCTGTCATTGCCAACAAAGGGTATATAACAAAGTATTGAGATGAACTTTTGTTATTGACCAAAAGAAGGACAGCCGGGTCCAGATGTATGTCATCATGTAATGTAAAAATCACTGGCTGGTAAAATCGACGAGCTAACGGCGTTAGCCTGGAGTCAGATGTAATATTTGGAGTGCAGTTTACTTTGATAATGAGAACATGGCTGTACCAGGATATATCTAATGAGAACATTTCCATCGAGCTTTACCACGTCTTCACTATGAGCCTGATACCTCATTCACACCAACGGTGTTTCAGGGCCGGTTTGGAGCTGGAGCTTGAAAAGCACCGGGTTTTTGTGTTCACATCGCCTGGAACCTGAGCATTCACGTTGATCACCTCTCATTATAACTAATTATAAATCTATAAAACTATAAATATTAAACTTTACTTCACGTGTTCATTTGAGAACAGCTGTAACACCTGGGTGAAGGTTACAGTTCATTTAAATGAAAGACACAACGTTACTCCACACTCATGGTTCAGTCCACCTTAAGAAATAAGACCGACCTCGGAAGCAGTTGTGTTTTAAAAAAACTTTTATTGACACGAGTACACTTTTTTATAAGAATATAGTCTAAACCACAGAAATGACTCCGGAAAAGCTGCAGATAGAGCCATAAGAAATGAATGCAACTGATTTCATCCGCGCGGTTTGGCTTTATGAAGCAGGCAGGCACGCAAATGATTACGTCATGACGCAAACGATGAGGCAATGACGCATTAACAGTGGACTCTGGGCGGTGTGAAAAGAGCCAGAGCTAAACCGAAGAACCGGTTCTGAACCTGAAAAGCTCTAACACAGAGCTTGAACCGGAGTTGCGTTGGTGTGAATGAGGTATGAGTGATCAGAGGGTCTCTGTGATGTGGAGGACGCTCTACCTTGTTCCTCTCATTGCACATGTTCCCTCTTACTTCCTATGTTTGTATAAATAGTTATTGACTTTAGTCCAATATGGTGCACCTGTAATACAACATAATTTCCCCCCGGAATAAATTAAGCATTCTGATTGATTGATTGAACCAGGTAGTGACTGCTTACTTTCAGGCACCAGTTGAATGAGATACAGTGACACTCCACCAAGGAGTAAGAAAAAGATGACAGAGAGTCGGCGTGGGAAGTATTTCAGTGTCAGCCAGCAGGACATGTAAGCTGGTACCTCTACAGCTGCTGAGATGAAGCAGCTGATGTAGGGGTTAGCATGAAGCCGGGATGTGTTCAGGGACAGGCCATAGTACCCAATACTCAAAGAGAACCTGGACATACACAGACCAAAGAGATGTTTGTTATTAGGTTATGAATATATTGAAAATGTATGATCCAATATGGTTATAGAGAGCTTTGTCAAATGGGGCAACTTCAATCATTAAAGCACAATTTGATCAAAACCAATGAGCAGGTTTTGGAAAAAGAACACCATTGTAGGAAGTTGTAGCTATGACAGTAGACATTGCTGTACATATAGATGTTGCAGCTCATGGTCTGAGTTTATGTTGTGATTTTCTAGTCCACCAACCACTAAAAAGGACTTAACCCCACATAGCATAATTCTTCCATTTGCACACACAATAAAACACAAAAACTAATGGCAAGAGCTGAAATGCCAGATGCCAACCTACTCATCAGGACCGTTTAAGGGCCAAGTGCTTTGGAGGAGCCGAGGAGTTGTACCTGCATTCCATGAATTTAAATCTCATTATCTTTCTTAATCAGACATAAATCTGTAAGAATCATCTGCTAAACTACTTTAATAGGTATGCCGGTGTGATCTAAAATGCAATATGATGGCTGGGGAGTTGTAATAAAGAACACTACTCAGTAATGTGATAACTTCTTCTGCTAATGCATGACCTATTGAGTACATTCTGCTGCCTTTCCCCAATTGCTTCTCTTTACCAAGGAGCTTCACTTGAAGGTTTGGAACCAACTACTAGGAGTTGCAAGTTCAGTAAAAAGGACATGAACCCTGTTCAGAGTGGATACTCACCACACCAGGCAGAGAATGACAGTCGTGCTTCTGACGCTCTGTGTCTTCACCAGGCTGATAACATTGAGGGGTTCCTGAGGGTGCATGTCATCATACTGCAAGATAATACAAAAATATAATAATATCAGTCTTACCAGCAGCTAGTTATGTTTTAGCTAGTCTGTAACCTACCACTTTGGTGAAGAAGTAAAAATGTCGAACTGTAGGAAAAATAGCTATGAAATTTAAAAAAGGACTGCTCTTTACAGAATAAATAGTACTATTAAAGTTGGCCTTAAGCATATCAATTGGATCATATGCCTTTACAATCCTATTCAAGCCAGACTCACATGTGCACTGTAATCTTTAAAGATGACCGTTGGAGCCACAACTCTGTTTGTCTTAGCCGCCTTTCTCACTATGGCCTCGGCCTCCTCCACTCTTCCCTGAGAGAGCAGCCAGCGAGGAGACTCCGGGATGAACCTTCCTCAGCATTAAAGAGAGAAACAAATGTTAACCAGTGGGTTTAAAATATAAAACAAAAAAGAAGATGAATGCAAGCTAGAATATCTCAGGGAAATAGCCAAATTGTTGTTACCCTCTCCTTACATTTTGCGGTTATAAGTACAACTTACCACCAGAGAGGGATGTAGAGCACGCCAGGTAGAGAGATAGCTAACAAGAGAGATTTCCAGTCCCTTAAAAAAAAAGCTATGAGAGGCAGAATCATGTAGCCAATGGCAAAGCCCAGACACACACCCATAGATGAGAATATGACCCGAACATCGCCTGTCAAGATCTCAGTGCCTGTAGACAAAGAGAAATGTATGATAGAAGCAAGATGTACATGGCAAATATATGCATATCATTCAGAATCAGACAAGTCTTTAAATATTACTTTTCTTTGTTACAAGAGCATTTACCCAAAACAAAACCAGATACATAGTTGGATATCTGTCCCAAACCATTGAAGAAAATGAGGATGGTGAAAACCGTCCAAGAAGGTGAAAAAGCTTGACAGAAGGAAAAAATGGTCTGAACTGCCATGGTGGCGAACAAAACAGGCTTTCTTCCAAACCTAGAGTGAGAAATCAAGGAAGTACAGATGATAGAATACAAATTATACAAAATACTAAATATAAACAAGAAATGTTTCATCAACTGTATGGATCAGAGATCATCCAGCACCAACATCAAATGTTACAATAAGTGACGTAATACTGAGGAAAACGCCAGTTGGATTAGTGGGCTTAAATATTTTCAGTGATTTCTGTACCTGTCTGAGAGCTGTCCTGAGATGAAGGATCCAACAAGAATTCCCAGGAAGCAAGCTGTGGAGGTGAACGGTTGCTTCCACTGATCACTGCACACCAGGTCAAACTGGAAAATCCATACATGAAAAATGTAGCAATGAATACAATGACCAAAGGAATCCATGTCAAAAACAACCTGATGAATATAAGTACAATATTCAGTAGCTGACTAGCCTGGATGCTATACTTAACAGCTCTGTGATAGAATGGTTTATCTGTTTGAATTTATAACCATTTTGTCAAAGCTGCAAATGGTAGTATGTGAATGTGCATGGTATTTGTAGAATTGTATCCTTTTATCAAAGGAATTCTCTATCCTAGCATAGGAAATGAAGAAAAACAACAGCTCAAACATCCTTTAAACAGGGTTAACTTATTATTTTACATTTTGAATGGCCTTTTCAGCTTCCCTTGGTGAGTTCAGCCCATCTTTTTTAATTAGCAAATAGTCTTGAGAGCATGACTAGCCCTTCATATGTGTACAGAGATCACCTTGTAACTTGTCACCTATTTAGTCCATAGATCTAGCATTCTAGAAATGTTAAGAATAGAGTCTGCTCTCTACAGCTTAAACTATAGGGACACACACCTCAGAGACTACGGTAGACTGGTAGATGTCTTTGCTGTAGCTCCACCCGTCCACACAGCCCTCCTGCTCCAGTTCAGTGAGGTTGACGTCCCTGCCAGGAATGAAGCCCTGAGCAGAGAGGTTTCTGACAACATCCAGCCTGTACCTGCTGCACCTGCTCTTCTCCTGTTTCCCATTCACCACCTAACAGTCACATTAACGTTATTAGTGTTATAAGCAAACATTGAATCAAAACAAACCTACCCATGTCAAGTATGGTGCCATACCGTGTAATAAAATAGTAGAAATTGTGAAATGTGATCAAGTACTGTACTTAAGTAAAAAAATGTAAGCACATATACTTAAGTATTTTCACATGTTGCTATTTTATACTTTGTACTCAATACATGTATTTATCTTTGCAGATTTAGTTTTAAATTAATATATGTTATTATAGGTTAAGTTAGCCAGTGTGTGTATAAAACAATTCCAAGTCCAACATTGAAGTTATGAACATATCAATACATGAATAATTGCAATACAATTATAAACAATATGGTGCTTATTTGTGTCATTCTGTATGGAGGAGTACTTTTACTTTTGGTATTAAAAGTATATTTTGATGCTAATACTTCTGTAGTTTCACTGAATGCAGCCCTGCAGAGTATTTGTATTTGTTTACTTCAGTAAATCATATGATTTATTTGTCCTAACCCTAACCCTGCTACATTCTTCATTTTTTAATTACCTCTATCGGGATTATTGCATCGCGCCAATCTTGAGTCAGGTTTCCCTCAGGAATCAGGCAGTGGTGTCTGGGAATGTCTGTCAGAAAGACAACAGAGAAAACGCCAAATCCATTGGGCACGATGCTGGCACAGAGCAGGAAGAAGACAACCTGCTGGAAACGTCCCCACTGACCCAGAAAAGCAGTGGACTCATCGTAATCCTTCATAGCCTGAGTATTAACTGTCTCCTCCCAAGCTTGCAGACAAATTCCTTTTCCAACTCAACAGAATGAAGACATACAGTTTGCAGTCTAGCCACACCCTTTAACCATGCATACCAACAAAGAAATAAAAAAGGAAGAACTTTACAGCATTTCTCAAGCAATAATTTCCTCTTAGGTCTGCTGTTTAATATCTATGTAATGTTGTTATGACTTGCTTTTATTACTGGCTAGTACAATAAAAGTTATTTTGCCTTTCATCTGAAACATTCCTTTGTTGCAACACTAATAATTGTCCTAGCCATAGCTGACAGGAATCAAGCCCATATAAGCAAGTCACTCTTATGTCAGTTGTAATAAAATGCAAAGCAATAATTCAGTCACAAAAAAAGCCTTGAATCTTGAATCTGTTTTTTTATTATCCTTGTCAGGTTATATATTACAAAGGTTGAAAACGTTATCGTTTATGGATGCAATTGTTTGCTGACAAAGCAAATGGCTCCTACAACAAACATGTGAACTGTGCAACTTTTGTCTAGTGAACATGTTGTGCTGTTCTCTGATGTTAGGTTCATCTTTCACGGCAAAACATGAATTAACATTTAACAGGTCACCCTTATAACAGTAATAACAGAAACCTGTCTGTCTAGACAAATGCCAGAAATTACTTTAGCCATATCCAGTCTGAAAGTTCACTAAGTCAAAAGGTCAGGTTATTTATTACCATGGCTAAACATTTTTGGGGAATGCAAAAGCTTGTTGACTGGTCACTTGCATTTCCACAATACACAGCGTTTATTAAATATGGGGGGTTTTTTTGCATTAAAAAAAGGTAACACACCTGTTGCATTCTATCATGAAATGAATGTATGTAATGAAAAAAAAGTTGCAACAGTTATAGAGTGGCGAAGTCACGCCCATCTACTTCCGCCCCATGGGACCTTATTTTTTTTAAAGTTTGCATTGAAGTCAATGGAGAGAGAAAGATTATCTTTCGATCCCGTTTGAATTGTGCCACGAATTACACATATGATGTTTGTTAATCTTAAATAATAATTTCCATGTAAAAAAAGTCACAGTTTGTCGTAAAACTGCTGAAATATAAGACCATGAAAAATACGCAACTAGAAAGACTACAAATCCCAGAATCCCGGTCCCGCATGCTGGCTCTTACGAACCGACTAACTCCGCTTTTGTGTATGTACAGCTCTCAACATGCCCAGACTTGTAGTGATTTTCACCTCTTTTAATACTTTCCGCCTCATTCTGAAAGAAATAAGTGAAATGTGCCAACGTGACGGCCATCTTGGTGTGTGGTGCGAGACGGGAGATGTAGGTCATTGAGCGGTTCACACAAAAAAAAGTGTTACTTCACAGGTTTACGACACTTTTTTTTTTTTTTACTTGTAAAATTATCTTTTTAATTGACAAACATCATATGTGTAATTTGTGACACAATTCAAACGGGATCGAAAGATAATCTTTCTCTCTCCATTGACTTCAATGCATACTTTTTTCGAAATAAGGTCCCATGGAGGTCCCCCGGAAGGGGAGGGACTTCGCCACTCTATTTGACATTTGAAAAAACTTGTGTTATTAAATATTATTGTAAGGATCTTTTCTGGTTCCCTTTTAAGGTAACATACATCTCCACAAGTAGATTTAAACTCCAAGTTTTCATTCAACCATTTCAGTTACAAAATAGATGCTTGGGAAAATGAAAGAGTGATGTTTTCAAATGGCAAAAAATGTGTTAAACAATGAGAAATGTTAACAGTACTAACACAATTCAAAAGCGATATTCACATATAACTTTCATTAATGAAGTGCTAGATTGTCAAAGTGGACTTTCAAGATGTTCCAATCGTATTGTTGTTTCTTTTCCAGTGCATGGACACTTAAACCTGTTATAAAGCGATAAAAAGGAAGAAAAACATTACTGGCTGCACGGTAAGGACTGTGATTTCAAGTCAGGACATTCATGCTGTGTGATAATAGTGCTCAAACTACAGTTAATGTATTAAGATAATCTCAATCCTACTGGAATCAAGAATTATTTGGCATTTTTGCATTAAAACGCTTTTTATTAATTTTCTGTTCATCTTTTTGTCAGTATAGTATGCCAAGTAAAAAGGAACATATTTAAGAGTGTAACAGAAAGTCAAATGAATAATGTTTTAAAATGTGAATTCTGTTTAATAAGTACCCCATCGTTATTAAATATATTAACCATCATTTATTACTTTATATCTAAAAATGAGGTTGGCATTAAAGAAGCTTCATAACTATTTCCTAAGGTACCCACCTTTCTCTCTTAGGCATCTGTGTCATAGTTTCAGGTAGAGGTTTTCCAAAACTCTCCGGCAGGAAATAAGCAGCGATGGCAGCCACAACAGCCAGAGTCGACAGTATAATATAAGGAAGATATAATATGTATGTATCTAAAAATTGAAAAGTTTGTAGCTCCGTCAAGTATGTAAACATCAGGGAGAAAGTAGTGGTAAAAGCATATTTACCGAACATCTCCAGTGCAATACAGAGATTGGGTAGACCTACAGAATAAAAAAGTGTGTGTCAACTGTTGTTTTTCGTTAATAAGATACACAACTGTAGCACTTGATTTTACCCATGTTTGTACCATGAATCCATTTCCTCCCACAATACAATAACAAAGGTTACAAACCTCATAATTTAAAGTAAAGCATAACTAATTCCTGACTCATGATGATTAAATGCACAAATCAATGCAAGATGTAACAAATACACAAAACAAAAAAGATAATGTAATTAAAAGAATCTACCCTATGCATAAACGAAACGTCAATCATAGCGAACTCTATCTACTTACTACAACTCTATATCTATCGAACACCCCTCCTCCCCCCACCCCAAAATGAATATCGACCAATCACGTTCTTGCTTGATTTGCGGGACCAGCGTTGCAGTCGTGAAGAAAAGCAATGTGGCACCTCCCCGCTTCATAAGGAGTTTGACCGTGATTTTCCTTCTGGCAGATTATACACATCAGCCCCATTGAACAGCCTAGTCATGCCATCCTATACAACACTTGAGGGGCAGAGTTCTATGTTGTATAAGGCTTCGCCCTCTAAGGCTATCGCTATTGGGTAATCCCACTGCACGTGTGCAGCACTGACAGACTTAATCCACGCCCACCTATGACGTGGGCCCCACCTACGGACTCACTTCCGTATAAATAGGAAGTAGTACCTACAATCTGCTCCCACTTTTCTTCAGCACTCCGTTGCAGAAGCACTGTCAGGCACAAGCTCTTTTCAGAGCTGTTTACTAGAAAGCAAACATTCCTAGTGGTTCCCCTGGGCCCATCCTCCCTCTCCTCCGGACGGTGGAGACAGGGCGGGGGCCCGGTGTCAACCCGACATGAGTTACGACCGGAGCTCACGGTGCTCTCACTCCCCAGGTGTCGTGCACTCATTGTGTCCATCTCCCTCTGGCCCACAGACAGCGGAGAGCGGACGCTCTCGCTGCTGCGGCCGAGGATTATTGGCTAGTCCAGGAGTCTTACTCTGTGGACCAAGCCCTTTATTTATTGGATCCGAGTGGGGGGCAGCAGTCAGGCGACTCCTTCCCCTCCGTTCACGGATCACCCACGGCCCCATCCTCCCTCTCCTCCAGACGGGGGAGACAGGGCGGGGTCCTGGTGTCAGCCCGGCAGCCGAGCCTAGGTTCGGCTGCCGGGCTGACACCGGGTCCCTCTATCCGCCATCACGGCTCTGCCGTCGATGAACTCCCGGAGATCATCGGAAAGGCAGCCGCCTAATGAGATCTCCCCGTTCCCCGGTTCAGGAGAGCTCTCCTCCGGATGACATAAAAAAGCTGCATAAGCGGCTGCCTCACAGCCTGTCGGTTGTTAGGCAGCAGGGCTCGCGGCTTAAACCGGCTGTTTTTAAAACCTGTCGGTTAATTAGACAGCCCGGGTTTGTTTCCTATGTCACAGATGTGCCTCCTACACACACCTCCGCTCATTCCTCAAGCAGGTTTGAGCGTGAACACGCCTCAATGTCCGGTTTACGAGTCTTCTCCTAAACGGCGACATGATGAGAGCCGCTGTGCAATACAGCGTGTGGAGGTGCATAAGCCAGCTGTTTGTTACCTGTCGGTTCCTCAAGCAGGTTTGAGCGTGAACACGCCTCAATGTCCGTTTTACGAGTCTTCTCCTAAACGGCGACATGATGAGAGCCGCTATGCAATACATCGTGTGGAGGTGCATAAGCCAGCTGTTTGTTACCTGTCGGTTAACAGACAGCGGGGCTAGCCGTTTGAGCCGGCTGTAACCTGTAACGGTTAGCGCGGCAGCAGGGCTCGGTTTTTCCTCTGTCTCAGATGTGCCTACTACACACGGTCGTAATGTGCCCAAGGTTGCAGTCGAATAGTTTTAAAATCAGCTCCTAAGTTCTAACCCTATCGTCTATTCCTTGACCTCTGAGTGAAACGTCACGGGGTTAAGGGATAGTGCATAGGAGAATTCAAAAGGATTTAGGAGAAGAGACTGCAGTACTTTAGAGAATCCGACTGCACTTTCACTATCCGACGTATTTATGATGCGCCAGCGGACGTCCTTTTGTGCGTCTGCTGCTGTGGGGAAACCATGGAAACCACAGTTTTCTATACAGCGGACTACAACATGGATGTTTAATAAGAACGAGGGACTATTGTAAACTCATCTAGAGACTCTGCACCATGCTCTGATGCTGTTATGTTATGCTTTATGAACGTGGACAACAGAGAAACATATTCTTCATGACCAAATTGAAATAAAAAAGGAAAGTGAAACTTATGCTCGTCACCCTCTCCCTCCGGTCCACATTAATACAAATGATCCCAATACGTATGATTGTATAAAAAGATCTTAAAATAAATACAAATGTATTTATTATAAACGTTAGTCCTTAACATCTATCACTGTGTATATCACCATTCAAACATCTTTTAAAAGTTGAACAAAACCCACACAGCTCTGTGAAATGTTGACTTTATTTGATAATATTTCTCTTTTTGATTATAATACTGATGAACGTTAAAAACAAAGCACATACGTTTTAAAAAGCTTAATAAGCACCGTAACTTTCATGATATCATTTCTCCGTCATAATCGTTTGTTTCCGTGAACGGCCGACTGTTGAGTGACGGCAAATGCTGCGGCTGCAAGGCATTGTGGGGCAGCATTTTCTCCTCTCCTTTCGGTAAGGGAGGTCCAGTGGTTCCTAAGCTAAAGGAGGTTATAAAGGAAGTTTGAAACCTCCTTTCCTTTCATTTAGAAGAATTCGAACGGCACTTATCATGGCTGCTACTGAGGTACTTCCGGGTCATTTCACTCCGTTAGGAAGGTTCCTAAGCAAAATAGACTATTCGACTGCAACCCAGGGCTGTTATTACGCACTGTGTGAATAGCACTGCACACAGTGTGAGATGCAGTGTGTGGAGGCCTCCTCGCAGCCTTTTCGGACCAGGCCCCTCTTGGGTTGCTTCACGGGCAACGGCGGCGAGGGCTCTGACATGGCTCGTCACTAAGACAACCAAAGCACATCCAGAGCCTGTCGCACGCTCTCAGAGTATTACTCAGAGGGGCGACGCGTGTGTTCGATGGACAGATGGAGACGGACAGCTCTCCTCCGGCGCAGCAGCTTATCCAGTAATGAGTGACCCGGCCGACAGTACAAATATACATATTTATAACTAGTTTAGGTAGTGAATATGAGGAGAAGAGGCCTGTGGATATAAGCAATTAATGTAACATGTCGAAATCTGTTTTACGCGATGTCACAACGGACTATTTTTCTTAGCGGATGCATGTCAATTTATATCAATACATACAACTATTTTTTAAATCAATAAAAACATTTTCTAAATCCATAAAAGCATTTCAATTAATATTGGGAGTCATGTCGTTACTTTGTTGAGAATTTGGCCATGTAATAAACGGGATAATTTGCAGCGACTTGTTCCTTATGGGGAACACCCTTCATGCTGAGCAAGATCCCTCCACTACACCGTCGAGGCTCCATTAAAAATATACATATTTGTAGTGAGTTACTGACGTTCATATTGAGTTTAAGATGATGCTTAATTTAGGATTAAAAATCGAGAGCCGGGCTGCATTTCCTCCCGTTCGTTTTTTTCGACTACAGTACATTAAGTTCCGCTGACCGCTGTACATCCAGCGTACTGTACAGTATCAGACTTTATTTCACATTAGCACCAGTGTGGAACCCCACTGCACCCCCTGGTGGATCAATGATCCATTGCAGCTGGCTTCATTATAATTACATTTATTTAAAACGGGGGCGGTCTCAAGTCAAGCTGGAGGCTTTCCCTTGAGCGAGGGCAGACCACTTACCAATCACTGCCCTCGCGTTTCAAACTGTCCGAAAGTAAGTGCTTCATCTGTAGCCTATTAAGCCTACCTTCATTCCCTTATGGAGAATATTCATTTTTTAATGCTATATTCCCTGGGAATGTGATGCTCCATTACTCATGGCGAAATGGACATGGGTTATTAATTGAGTAGGTGTGTTTTTGTGCTTCTGGTAACGGACGGACCAGTGGGGCGTAGACTACATCCTGCTTCGCCCTTAACCCAATAGCGATAGCCTTAGAGGGCGAAGCCTTAGAGGGCGAAGCCTTATACGATATAGAACTGGGGTTACCTACTGTAACCCAGTTTTTATGAGTATAGGCGCAGCCCTCTAAGGTTCGGGCCCCACTGGCTCCGCGAATAGCTGAAGAAAAGCTGTTTGTGTGGGAGCAGATTGTAGGGCCAACTTCCTATTTATACGGAAGTGAGTCCGTAGGTGGGGCCCACGTCATAGGTGGGCGTGGATTAAGTCTGTCAGTGCTGCACACGTGCAGTGGGATTACCCAATAGCGATAGCCTTAGAGGGCTGCGCCTATACCAGGGATCGGCAACCCGCGGCCCTCGGGCCGCATGCGGCCTTTTAGGCCCTCGGCTCTGGCTGCCTTGACCTTAGACAAAAATAAGAAGGAAATAAAATAAAAGTATTTGTAGGACTATTTATATTTTCTTGCATGGTTGAAAATGTTTCGTATCTTGTATTTTGAGGTGATACTGTGACACATAAATAAAAAACAAAACGGTTTTAATTAGGTCAACTAAAATATGCGTCACATCCACATCCTGCTACGGTCCCGCGCTAGCGCCTTTTCTTGCAGGCGAATAACCTGACCCCCGGCTCGATGAGCGAACTATGGATAAATCAAAGAAAAGTACCGGAGGAACACAGGATTTAATGCTGCGTGGACAGAGTTATCTGCTTTCACAGCAAACGATGCTGGCTTACCGGTATGTTTGATATGTAGAGAGAAGTTCAATCAGGAGAGACGTGATGTATGAAATACATGTTTATTATCGGGGCACATGATATGCAGAATAGTGATTGACGTATTACAACAATAAATGTAATGATGTTTGGCGATTAGGCCCCGGGTTTGCAGGATGCTCATTCAGGAGGGAAAGAACCACTCTGATGAACCCCCCCCGGGGTCTAGACCTGGTGGTGGTGATCGTAGTTCGGTCTGGTCTGAAGGGAGAAGGTTTTAGCTTGGCCCTGTATTAGGAGACAGGAGGCGAAGGGGTGGAGGAGGGTTGTGCGTTGACACCTGGAATGACAACTGACAGGGAGAGCGGATTTAAAGGGGTTAGCAGGTGCGATGATTGCTAGCCGGGGCGGGACGCCCCTGATCACTTATTGAGATAACGTGTGGCACCCGATAATGATGTCTTCCTGATTGAACCTGCGCTGGCTACATTTCAATCAGGAGAGACGTGATGTATGAAATACATGTTTATTATCGGGGCACATGATATGCAGAATAGTGATTGACGTATTACAACAATAAATGTAATGATGTTTGGCGATTAGGCCCCGGGTTTGCAGGATGCTCATTCAGGAGGGAAAGAACCGCTCTGATGAACCCCCAAAAGAAGTGAAGTATGAAGTACTGAGCTGTGAGCAATTCTTACCTTGCGGCTGGCTGCGGAGATCTATGGATGAAATGAGAGATTAGCATGGGGACGTGATAAGGCGCCAGAATTGCTTCCGGGCTGCGGGGTTAGATATGCACGGACCCACTGGCCGCAACCTGCACTGCAGGGTTAAACATGACGCAGACCCACTGGCCGCAACCTGCATTCGCAGGGTTAAACCTAACGCAGACCCAGTCCGCAACCTGCACCGGCAGGGTTAAACCTACCGCGGACCCATGTCCGCAACCTGCACTCGCAGGGTTAAACCTAACGCAGACCCATGTCCGCAACCTGCACTCGCAGGGTTAAACATGACGCAGACCCACTGGCCGCAACCTGCATTCGCAGGGTTAAACCTAACGCAGACCCATGTCCGCAACCTGCACCCGCAGGGTTAAACCTAACGCAGACCCATGTCCGCAACCTGCACCCGCAGGGTTAAATGTGCATGTTGCAATGTGCAATGTTAAACATGAACACGGACCCGGAGGTCACAACCTGACGTTTAGGGTTAAACATGAACACGGACCCGGAGGTCACGACCTGACATGCAGGGTTAAACATAACGTGGACCCACGTCCGCAACCTGCACTTGCAGGGTTAGCGTATGCAGGCCCGGAGTCATAGCCTGACGTTTACAAGAACAGTTGACACGTATACATGCTTACGTGTTGACCACCACCAGTTGTAGGCATAATTACCATTTTTAGTGTTTGAGGGACCTTGGATAGCCAGCACATGCTGATGTCCGGGCGAAATGTGGGATATGAAGGCGGAGGGGGACCGCCGTCCGAGTTGCAGGGATGAGGGAGAAATGCCTTGATTAGCAGCAGAGGTGGCTGCGTCTATCTGACGAAAGCCCTGATATGCTATTAGACGCCGCCACCAGCTATGCATATTTACCGTAGGTAAACTGAAGAGATCTTGGATTGCAGCATGAGCCAATGTCCGGGAGAAGGGAGATGTAGGCGAGTAGTGCGTGAGAGCTGTTAGCTGGAATACGGTGATGCATGATATCGTACCTGACTTACCACGAGCCAAGCACATGAACCCGAATAAGAATGAAGAGCAGGATGTACGCAGAAGACATACACTTAGTTAATACTGAGACGTGACCCGTGACATGGTCTAGCTTAATTAGCAGTTAAGTGCGCCAGGATGGGTCATGATGCTGATAAACTGATTAAGACCGTCTTCTACCATCTGAGGGGATGATGGAGGGACGCTAGTGTTAGATCCAGCGAGTGTGATAATAAGGTGTAAGCAATATTGAATCTGAGCGTGCCGCTATGCGGAAGATCTCATGCAGATATTCCCCCGGAGGATGTGCAGTGCATGTCCTATTTACCACTGAAATAGGCTCCGGTGCACGCGCACTGCGGCGGCGTAATGCCGCTGAACCACATGATAACCGATGCATCACGGCGTTCTAGAAAAGTATAGTTTGAAGAAGTAGTTCTGATAAATCTGGCTTCGTATGATTAAACTACCCGACGCAATCCTCTATCGATGTTTGTTTGACAGCAGTATTGGGAGAGAAACGGCGACGTAAGCAATTACGTCATGACGCAGACGCGATATTTCACCTTTGAACCTAATTCACCTCTGTAATGTGTGAGGATTAGTGGATCGAGACTGTGAACGGATCTGGACGGTGCTGCTGCGGAGATGTTGTTGTCGCAGATCCAGACGTTGGTGCACCGAGGAACAGCATATTTCTTAGTGGAGAAGAAAAGAGAATACAAAATGCGATCATTTACAGTCAAATAAATCATTCAATTAATATGGGAGTCAGTTCCTAATTAATTTAGTATCTTCTCTCTTCTTTCTTTTTCTCTTTCTTTTCTCCTTATCTCTCTTCTTTTTGTCTTCTCTTTTTCGTTTTCTTTTCTTCTTTTCTTCTCTTTATTTAGTATCTGGTCGTGTCATACCCGGATAGTGTGCAGAGACTTGGTTAGGGGAAAAGAAACCCTACGAAACGCCATTCATTTCAGGAACACTGTGTTGACTGGAAACTGCGTTACTTACTGAGCATTGTAATGGGTAGTAATTACCCGAACTGCATTAGTAATGCGTTGCATTACTTCGTGCACGAAGTATACGTTACTGACGCTCCATACTGTAACACGTGCAACCGACACACCTGAACTCATTTTAACCCTGAACTAAAAGTAGCAATGCATATGTTGAACTTTCCTGTCGGCTCCCAGGCCGTAATCAAGGAAACAGGGGGGGGGATGACTCTCTGTCGTCTCCCAGGCCGAAGCAACATGCTCGGGTTCAATAACCCACTTATCGGAATGACTGGAAAGAGGCGAGCTCTTCTTGGGAGGTCGTTGCATTTATTATCTCTTCGGTTTCGCAAGATAACTTCACGAGATCACAACACCTATCCTTTCTGCTGCCTCGTTTAATTTCTAGAAACATATATCCTTCTCACTTGCTCTACCATACCTGCGCACGCACATGCACGCGTCACACCCCTCTCTTAGAGCGGTAGCGCTCTTTCTTCTTTCTTCTCTTCTTTGTTCTTCTCTCTCTCTCTCTTTCTCTTCTTCTCTTTCTTTTTCTTCTGTTTTCTTCTGTCTCTCTCTCATTTTATTTTTCTTCTCTCTTCTCTCCTTCTTTTCTCTCCTTTTCTTTCTTTTTCTTCTCTTCTCTTTTTTTTTTTCTTCTTTCTTTTCTTCTTCTTTCTTTTCTTTCAATATACGAACATCTCGTGAATTTGTTGCAGCTGCCTCTTGCCAGCGCTACCCTGACGCCTGTTTAGAGGTGAGGCGCAGGAAAGAGGCGAGAGCCTGGCTGTGCGATGGACCTGCTTGCCGCCTATGACGCGCATGTCCAGTAGTACCTACTGAGCCGGGAGGAGAAGTAGCTTCAATGGGATGTAGCTTAGCCCTGCCTGCCTGCAGGAGGGGTTGTGGTTGAAGCCAGAGGTGGGTGAAGCTTCGCGTGCGATGAGGACCCGTCCCGCGTGGAGCCGGAAGCGCTGCCTTGAGCGGCCCTGCTACCAGTGCCAGTGATGCCCTCTCGAGAGACAGAAGGCGTGCGTCAATTGTTTGTGTGAAGTAGGCCATTTCCATTAAGCCGGAGGAACTTCCGTGGAGCCCGATGCCTTGTATTTCCTCCCGCGTCCGGGTTTGCAGGGCTTAATCCGCACGGCTGCGGAGCTGTTGAATGTATGCCTGGAGCTGGGACGAAGCCCTGCTGCTGTTTGTGCGTTGACACCTGGAATGACAACTGACAGGGAGAGCGGATTTAAAGGGGTTAGCAGGTGCGATTATTGCTAGCCGGGGCGGGACGCCCCTGATCACTTATTGAGATAACGTGTGGCACCCGATAATGATGTCTTCCTGATTGAACCTGCGCTGGCTACAAATGTCAAAGGTGCTGCAGCCTTTAGTATCGAGGAACAACCAGGGAACAACACGGGAGAGGAAGACAGCTGACGATCTTCAGTCATAATTCAATGGGGTATGTAATTTATTTCAGAAAACACTTTTTGTTATATTCCATGGAATGCTCTTAACGTCCCGATAGCAATGAATACATTAAATGCTTTGACAATAAATACATAAAACAATGTAGCTCTGGAAGCCGTAGCGCAGTAAAAAGCACGACCAATCATCTGAGCGGAGGGGCTCTGTAAGGAAGTCTGAAGGAAGGGGCAGATTTCTTCCGGTTGTGTATTTTCAAATTCTAGCGCACTCGAGCTGGTTTCTCCATTCTTACCTACCCTACCTTTAACTCTTTTTAGGGTGCAGCTATATGTTTTATTTATTTCAAAGTGGGCCCATTTTAATTATATATTTTTTCTCCTTCGAATGTGCAGAGGACTCCCCAAGTGCTGTAAAGTAGGCCTGTGTATTATTTTTAATTCTCCTTATAGGAGTTCTTTGTTTCTTATTAGAGGTTAACAGTTTTATATAATGTAATAAATAGCCTAATAAATGCAAAATACTGTAGTTTTTGTCTGATATAACAATACATACAACTTTATAAGCTATCAAGCTATGAAATATGTTTTGCGGCTCCAGACAAAAAATGTTTGGGGAAAAAGGAGCAAAATGGCTCTTTTGGTCAAAAAGGTTGCAGACCCCTGGCCTATACTCATAGAAACTGGGTTACAGTACGTAACCCCAGTTGTA
Source organism: Gobionotothen gibberifrons (assembly GCA_943591055.1). NCBI lineage: Eukaryota > Metazoa > Chordata > Actinopteri > Perciformes > Nototheniidae > Gobionotothen > Gobionotothen gibberifrons. Next base: position 957,481 of record CALSBZ010000302.1, on the reverse strand, counting down.
CTCTGTGTGTTGCAACTTGCATATTTATTTATTGCACTTGACGCACACACACACATGGCGTAACTTCCACTGGGGACAGGGGGGACATGTCCCCCGCACTTTTCGAAATCCCGTTTGTGTTCCCCCACTTTACACATATGTTAATTATTATTTTTTATCGCAAGCCGTGATCGCCAGGAGGAGCATGCAGCCTCTTTGAGCGAGCGAGGGAGAGGGAGAGAGAGAGAGAGAGCGAGAGAGCTAGGGAGGGAGGGAGGGAGGGAGAGAGAGAGAGAGGGAGGGAGAGAGAGTGAGAGCACGACAGTAAAAAACAAACAAAAAACTGTTTAAAAGGGGAGTGATTAGTAAAATGTGCATAAAGAATGCTAACTAGGTAACATAAGATAAGAATAAACAAGTTTAAATGATTTGTTATTGGTTGTGATCATATTCTAAAGATGTTTGGATCATTGAAAAGTATACAGCTCCCTTCCATCTGAGTGTTGAGAGCTGTATCCATACATTCATTTGGTGCTCAAAGTGCACCAGATTGATGCTTTTCACTTCAACATTTAAAAAGAAATCTTCCCCGGACCCCTCTAGAGGATGTGAGGTCCACCCCCAAATAAAGCAGGTTAAAATAATTAAATTGCATACATTTTCTTTTAGTAAACACTGAAAACGGGTCCCACAGACCCAAACAGCACACACAGGTTAAAGGTAAGCATATAATAATGTTAAAATGTGCTAAATATATACACTACAAAAAACAAAAAAAAGAGGAGTAAAAGTAGCCCCCGACTTGTTTTATTTTTTGAAAGTAGCTCTCATCCTAAAAAAGGTTGGTGACCCCTGCTATAGGGACACACACCTCAGAGACTATAGTAGACTGGTAGATGTCTTTGCTGTAGCTCCACCCGTCCACACAGCCCAATTCCAAGTCCAACATTGAAGTTATGAACATATCAATACATGAATAATTACAATACAATTATAAACAATATGGTGCTTATTTGTGTCATTCTCTATGGAGGAGTACTTTTACTTTTGGTATTAAAAGTATATTTTGATGCTAATACTTCTGTAGTTTCACTGAATGCAGCCCTGTAGAGTATTTGTATTTGTTTACTTCAGTAAATCATATGATTTATTTGTCCTAACCCTGCTACATTCTTCATTTTTTAATTACGTCAATCGGGATTATTGGATCCCGCCAATCTTGAGTCAGGTTTTCCTCAGGAATCAGGCAGTGAGTATTAACTGTCTCCTCCCAAGCTTGCAGACAAATTCCTTTTCCAACTCAACAGAATGAAGACATACAGTTTGCAGTCTCTTAAACTGTGAGATAGCCACACCCTTTAACCATGCATACCAACAAAGAAATAAAAAAAGGAAAAATGTTACAGCATTTCTCAAGCAATCATTTCCTCTTAGGTCTGCTGTTTAATATTTAATGTTGTTATAACTTGCTTTTATTACTGACTAGTGCAGTAAAAGTTATTTTGCCATTCATCTGAAACATTCCTTTGCTGCAACACTAATAATTGTCCTAGCCATAGCTGACAGGAATCAAGCATAAGCAAGTCACTCTTATGTCAGTTGGAATAAAATGCAAAGCAATAATTATCAAGTCAATCCAGTCGGAAGGGTTCTCCAAGCCACATTGCTACACATATTCCAATTACTTATAGACTCTCCTTGCAGTATTTATATTCTATTGAATTTGTATTTACTTGCACTATTTTATCTGTTTTATTGTGTTGCACTGTTGGAGGAGCCTGTGACCCAAGATTTTCATTGACATATCTAGACTATGTACAAATGACAAAAAAAGCCTTGAATCTTGAATCAGTTTTTTTATTATCCTTGTCAGGTTATATATTACAAAGGTTGAAAACGGTATAGTTTATGGATGCAATTTTTTGCTGACAAAGCAAATGGCTCCTACAACAAACATGTGAACTGTGGAACTTTTGTCTAGTGAACATGTTGTGCTGTTCTCTGATCTTAGGTTAATCTTTCACGGCAAAACATGAATTAACATTTAACAGGTCACCCTTATAACAGTAATAACAGAAACCTGTCCGTCTAGACCAGGGGTTCTCAAAGTTTTGATGAGACGGGACACAAAATAATTCCAAAACAAATCCTTTCTTTATTGTACTAACCAATTATACATACAGTATACATTAAGATTATTCAAACATTAATTTGTCTCAAAACACACGCAAACACACACACGCAAACACGCACACGCAAATAACCACAATCACACACACGCCTTTTTACATACCTATACAAACAAACACACATACATTTTGTGTACATATCTTGGCATTCACCTCCTATTTACAATAAACATCATTTGGAGTATACATATTCTCTGGCATTTTAATCAGATGCACCACAGCGGCTTCTCATATAATGTCTTACCAGGCAACTAGTGACTCATCCAAAACAACTTTCGACTTTTTTTTTTCTTTTTTTTGTCTAGACATATGCCAGAAATTACTTTAGCCATATCCAGTCTGAAAGTTCAATAAGTCAAAAGGTCAGGTTATTTATTACCATGGCTAAACTTTTTTGGGGAATGCAAAAACTTGTTGAATGGTCACTTGCATTTCCACAATACACAGCGTTTATTAAATGTGTGGGGGGTTTTTTTGCATTAAAAAAGGTAACACACCTGTTGCATTCTATCATGAAATTAATGTATGTAATGAAAAAAAAGTTGCAACAGTTATTTGACATTTGACAAAACTTGTGTTATTAAATATTATTGTAAGGATCTTTTCTGGTTCCCTTTTAAGGTAACATACATCTCTACAAGTAGATGTAAACTACAAGTTGTCATTCAACCATTTCAGTTACAAAATAGATGTTTGGGAAAATGAAACAGTGTTGTTTTCAAATGGCAAAAAATGTGTTAAACAATGAGAAATGTTAACAGTACTAACACAATTCAAAAGCGATATTCACATATTACTTTCATTAATGAAGTGCTAGATTGTCAAAGTGGACTTTCAAGATGTTCCAATCGTATTGTTGTTTCTTTTCCAGTGCATGGACACTTAAACCTGTTATAAAGCGATAAAAAGGAAGAAAAACATTACTGGCTGCACGGTAAGGACTGTGATTTCAAGTCAGGACATTCATGCTGTGTGATAATAGTGCTCAAACTACAGTTAATGTATTAAGATAATCTCAATCCTACTGGAATCAAGAATTATTTGGCATTTTTGCATTAAAATGCTTTTTATTAATTTTCTGTTCATCTTTTTGTCAGTATAGTATGCCAAGTAAAAAGGAACATATTCAAGAGTGTAACAAAAAGTAAAATGAATAATGTTTTAAAATGTGAATTCTGTTTAATAAGTAACCCATAGTTATTAAATATGTTAACCATCATTTATTACTTTATATCTAAAAATGAGGTTGGCATTAAAGAAGCTTCATAACTATTTCCTAAGGTACCCACCTTTCTCTCTTAGGCATCTGTGTCATAGTTTCAGGTAGAGGTTTTCCAAAACTCTCCGGCAGGAAATAAGCAGCGATGGCAGCCACAACAGCCAGAGTCGACAGTATAATATAAGGAAGATATAATATGTATGTATCTAAAAATTGAAAAGGTAAGGTTTAGATTGGAGAAAAGTCTGGGGGCTTTAGATGAAGTTATGTCAGAGTGTGTGTAAGGCTCTCAAACTTGCTGGAGATATAACAAACTGGACATGCATTAATGCAGCAAATGCAAATGTACTCACTCAGCTTTATTACAAAAGGTGCTATGCTTGATCCCACTCTGGAGACAGTCGTGCACGTCCCTGTTGCTGTGTTCCTTAGCACTGTTGGGTAAAGCTCCGTCAAGTATGTAAACATCAGGGAGAAAGTAGTGGTAAAAGCATATTTACCGAACATCTCCAGTGCAATACAGAGATTGGGTAGACCTACAGAATAAAGAAATTGTTAGTCAACTGTTGTTTTTCGTTAATAAGATACACAACTGTAGCACTTGATTTTACCCATGTGTGTACCATGAAGTCATTTCCTCCTACAATACAATAACAAAGGTTACAAACCTCATAATTTAAAGTAAAGCATAACTAATTCCTGACTCATGATGATTAAATGCACAAATCAATGCAAGAGTTCTTTCCCTTGCTCACCATTAAATACAAAATCCAGTAATTGAGCTTGTGAGTCGTTCCTATTTAATTGTAGCAGTTATTTAACCCAACAGCGGTACATATAAAGTATGTTGGGTGAATAGCTCTTTCTTAAAGATATAAAGCGTTCTCTATATAAAACCTTTGTTCTGAGAGTTCCCCCATATTAGTTTTGGGCTTACTTTGAGGCACCAGTAGTATGAGGTAAAGCGGCATTGCTCCAAGAAGCAAAGAGGAGATGACAGACGGTCGGCGGGGAAGGTAGTGCAGAATCAGCCAGCTAGAAATGTAGCCTGGTACCTCTACAGCTGCTGAGAGGAAGCAGCTGATGTAGGGGTCAGCATGAAGCTGAGCTGTGTTCAGGGACAGGCCATAGTATCCTGTTGTTGAACAGAAGCTGGGCAAGACAAAGACACCAACGGATCGGAGATGATTGAATAGAAAGGCCCTCACTCTTATCAAAAAAAGAACTGTTAAGAAAATAGAATGAATCTATATTTGAGTGATTAGAGAAAACAGATTGTTCCTGTGTTGAATATGTGTTGTGTAATAAGTGATAATAATAATTATAATGTTTTTTGTATGTGAATGTGCATTTACATGTACATGAGTTTGAGTGGGATGAGCCCTCTCAGACATCATAGTAACTGTTAATAATGCAGAAAAATCTCATTGTAAGTAAATGAAATAAAAAGCTGCATACTTACAACACAAAGCAGAAGATAAGTGTTGTGGTTCTCATGCTGCTTTTCCTCAGCAGGTCGAGGACATTGGCTTTTTCTTTAGGCTGTGCGTTCTTCTCATCACCCTGCAGGATTGAAAACAAAATGAAACCCTGTGTTGTGGTTTCTTTCCTCAGTGGCCTAATATCTATATGAAAACACCAATAAACATGCATTTTTCTAATTTAAATATAAATGTGTCCATCCTGATGCTGACGAATCAGAAAATGACAAATGGATATATCATATGGCGCTATGATGAGACAACATGGTAATGTTTGTTTAAAATGAGATTATGTACTAGCGCTACCAGTGGGTTATATGATTTAAACCCCTTGCTCTGGGGTACATTTTGTGAATGGTCCTGCTAGCGTCTCTCCCTGCTCTGGCTTTTTGGCTAGTACCCCTTCTCTTTTTAACGTGTGTGGTTGTGTACTGTATTTGTATTATTTAAAATTAGGACTAATTTCAAGGCTAATCGAGATGTTTTTGACCATTCATTTTTACAGACATATAACACTTATATGTTGCTTGTGAAATTACTGAATCACTTTAGATGTGTTAATACCCTGGCCTACAACATTCCTGACAATGATACACATAAGAAAAGTATTATAAAACGGAGTACCAACAACAGGAAGAGCAGATAAACTTACACTGTAATCTTGAAAGATGATATTCGGAACCTTAACTTTGTTCCACTTAGCAGCCTTTCTCACTATGGCCTCAGCCTCCTCCACTTTTCCCTGAGAGAGCAGCCAACGAGGAGACTCTGGGATGAACCTGCGTCAGTGTTTCAGATAGACAGAAAGCAAGACTCGGGCTGGATAAGACAGACTTTAAAGACAAAGTATAAAACATTTTGTATTGATAGTACAGCTGAATATAGACAAGAAAGAGGGAGAGCGACAGGAGAATTACACGGACATTTCATCTTATACTTTAGTGTGACTATGGGAATATCTCTATAGGGAATGCATGTAAAAGAGGCACAGCCATTGATTTGCATTTATACTTTCATGTAATGCAACATACGTCCAGAGAGGCAGGTAAAGCAGGCCGGGTAAAGACGAAGCCAACATGAGAGATTTCCAATCCCTCAAAAAGTAAGCAGCAAGAGGTAGAATCATGTAACCAATGGCAAAGCCTAAACACGAGCCCAACGATGAGTAAAGGACTCGCACATTGCCAGTCAAGATCTCAGCGCCTGTGTGCAGAGATAAGAGAGAGAGGTTTTAACACATTCCTGCATTGTGTTTTATTTAATCTGTCAACAGTGTTAAATGACAGATGCACTATTATAGACTGTGACATGTACCCAGCACTAAAGCAGCCACAAAGTTGGACATCTGTCCCAAACCATTGAAGAAGAGGAGGATAGTAAACATAGTCCACGAAGTAGAGAAGACCTGAATGAAGGAAAATAACGTCTGAACTGCCATGGTTGCAAAGAGCACAGGTTTTCTTCCAAACCTATGAGACACAAGTAAACGTAATAAGGAAAACAAATGCATCATTTAGGATGTACACATATATGAACATAATAGTTTTTCTGTTGAAGATTTGAGTGTAGATGTGCTCCACACAAACATGTGTATTTACAGTTTTTGTGACATAAAAGAAAAAAAACACAACACAATTTAAGGTTACGTTATATACTATATCACGGCATTATTGAGCACCATGTAATCTCATGCTGGAAAAGCTTTTTATAATCTGTAAGGCACAATAACACAAAATCCAACATAATGGGTTTTAGTAGTTGTGTATACAATCATGCTCCAAGTGTCTTATGCATCAGTTGGAGCAGGCCACAGCAATGCTAGTAATGTATACATCACATGGTTCTGGTGTTTTATAGTACCGGTCTGACAGCTGTCCTGAGAAAAAGGATCCAAAAAGAACTCCAATGAAGTAAACTGTGGTGGTGAACGGCTGCTTCCACTCATCACTGCACACCAGGTCGAACTGGAATATCCAAACAATAACATGTTTAATAATGACATTGTTGGCATTGTTCAGGGTATTTTTCAGTGAAAGTATGCTTTTAATGTTATGATCTCTCTGCAGCTGGTTCTTTATGACACTTGTTCGATGTCTCATTATATTTCGATGATGCTAAGTCTGTGTGGTAGAATGTGCCCCTGTAAATAACTACTGTAGCGGCAAGTGACACAGGGGACATTTAATGAAGATATTCACTTTAAAATCACAACAATGAAACTATCTATCTGAAAGAGAGAGAATATTCTAATCTGGAGACAAACAGGCTGAACTTGCCGGTCTTGACTAGGAGGAGACAATTTTCACAGCAATTTAATTTTAAGGGGCGCGTCTCGGGAAGAGAGTAGATCCCTATCTTTGAATTGCCTTGTGTTGAAAAGTGCTATATAAATAAACTTGCCTTGCCTTGCCTATCTAGCACATTGAATTGTAGATGTTTATGTAAATTCATAATACATTTAATACTCAGTACCTCGCCCAAGTTAGGCAAACAATATTGTATTAAAGTCAAAAATAGAAGAAAACTGTTAAACATTAAGCTTGTTAACATTCTATGTTTACATTGTTCTGTGGAGGATTATTTGTATAGGTACAATAATAAGCAAGCATTAACATGTCTACTGACTGACAGCAGCTGTGTTCACTCCGCTGTGCCAGGTGTGCTA
>CALSBZ010000302.1:913680-939948 GCA_943591055.1 Gobionotothen gibberifrons | reverse complement strand
GAAGGATGTGGTTCCTCTGGGGCTTCAGTGTTTATGAATAGTAACTTCGTTCATTCACATGTTTTCTTTGCACCGTCCCTCAAAATGTGGCTTTTTAATGTCCTACTTTTCATAACAATTATAAACAGTGTGGAAAATTAGCACAATCCACATCACACATTGACTGACGTAACAGCCTGTTTCCTTTATGAAAAAAGTGTTAATGAGGTTTTGAAATGATTGTAACCACATTCAACTGTAACATTAAATAAAACACACTAAAACATTAAAACTAAAACTTGATTTATTAACACACCCGATCATATCTCTCTGTGCCCCAAAGGTTTACCGTCATACTGTATCTGTGGTTGTGTGTTTCCAAAGAGGGATTCCCTATTCATGCATGCTACGATCTCCACTCGACCATCTGTCTTTCCATAAACACTATATTATAAGATATGCCAAACCTCACCCACAGCCACAACATTTGAAATCTTTACACTTGAGGTGTATGGAATAAAACTTAGGACTTTCTATCCCTTCTGCCCTCCCTCTCCCCCTTCTGTGTTTTTTATGGGGTGGCTGCAGGAGAAAGCAGAAGGGCTTCCCCCTCTGCCTGACACCCCTGCTTTGAGAACATGTGGCCTGGGAATAATTGGGTTACAACTGCAGCCGTCCAATGAGTTGGCCTTGATTTGGAGAATGACTCCATTTACTTTTGTCTGACTGCCTGCTGCTTCCACAGCTGCAGCCTTTATCCTCCATTCAGACTCAGGGTTTTACTGTAGGTCTGGCATACAGCCAGATGAGAGAGTGGAACACAATCCGAGCATTAATATACTAACCCTCATTCAGGATAGCACAAGAAAACACAAAATGATCCCACCTTATTTTAGTAAGATAAAAATAAGACAGGATATCTTTATTTCACTGAGGCAGCTATTGTAGAAAAGGGCCATATCCTGAGCCTGAATTATTGACTACAATGTTACAATATTGCAAGAATACAAACAAAATGTGTAAAAGGGGCTATAATAACACAGTATTGATTACTCTGATTGGCTAAACACTCAAGCTTGTGCAATAAACTTGACAATGCAAAATGGTTTGCTTTTAGACTAAAGTATTTCAATGCAGAATTAAAATGCATTGGTGGCCTTTTCTTGCACATGAAAGCTACACTATGTATCCTTGTAAGAAAACCTTGTAATAAGAAAGCAATTTTACATTGCAATAAAGGTAATTGGTCATATTGCAACTCTAAAACACTGCACACAGTTTGAACACTTTATACAAGCTCACATACTGATCATTGTTTTCTTTCAGTGAGCTCTAGCACAAGTACTCTTTTTGCACCAGAATAGCATCTTACTTGTCATAATAAAGCATTTATTCAAACACACTTTGACTTGATAGTAAGAAACGCACAGGTGTATCCAATAGCGTTAATGAGGGTCAGTATTAAGCCATGTCAGTGAATAAAGCAAACACGCTTTATTAATGTAATGAATTTCACCTGTGCTTTCCCTGCTTGGAGCGCAACCCTGTCTCAAGTGCGCAGTAAACGAAAACAGACAAACCAACAAAAACCGCGGGAGTAGGACAGACAAACGTAAACAATAATGGAGGGGGGAATACACAGTAAATCACAATGGCGTAAAAAGCTCAAAAGTGTACAGACAAATTATAAAGTGCATACGAGTTAAGTTATGGAAAGAGTATTGCACTTTGTAGGTTTAACAGCCCGGTGTCCTAGGAGTTTAAACTGTTTTTGTGTCCGTTTGTCCGTATGTATAGCCCAAAGTAACATTTTGTATTATACATTAGACAGTATCATGCTAACATAAACATTAACATTAAGTCTAATTAGCGTTTCAACACAACAAGATTAAGTACAATTTCAAATTCAGAAGTCACATTACAGTTAACCAAATGAAGGCCAGTTAGCCTACTTCACAATGTCTTACCGGTGGTTGACGGTCGGACAGAGCTTGCGTTGGAGTCTTCCAATAAAGAATAGCCTTCAAGTAAAATCCACAATTCTTAAACGATAACTAGTGTTGTGCGCTATTAGCTAGCTTGTTTTGGTTCAAAGATGGCGGGGCGGGTGTTTGGAGCATGGTCTGGAGCTGTGAGGACGTTAATTGACGTAATAATTAGCCCTGAAGACCACACACATCTTTCGACTATTTCCAGCATACACTTGTTAAGTTTGAGAGTTAGAAAGGAAGCACACTGACACACAGGAAGATACTGACTCAGTAACGCAGAACACACACGTGAATTTACCACCAAACTCCGTCGACCACTTGACCTGCTAATATACTAGAACCGCAGTGACGCGTCCTAAAACCCGGAAGTAAACTCCTTCCGGTTAATTCTTCAAAAACGCAATGCAATTTCTCCATAGGATTTTGGAAAATAGCTCGAAATAAGGTCTGTGGTTGACACACATTTAAGAGACGGATCACGTTTTGTTCAGCCGGATAATATCCACATGTCTACCCTACTTTTATAATTTTCAAATCATAAATCTAGTCGCCAGAAGCAAAATGCTAACGTTATGCTATAAACGAACTACAGCAGGGTCGCTGCTTCAACGTCACGCCAACTTAAGATCCATATTCAAACATACAGATTGTAAATGGTACAAGTTGAAGCGTTTGTTTGAACAGTTTGCAGGAGGCAGGTACTTGCTTTCAAGCAGAACAGGGGCAAACAAACTTAGCGGGAGTGTTTTAAGTGTTCGGTGTAATGGCGTAAAACGGCCTGGACAACTTCTGAATCTGTAGTCCTATTCAGCCACATGTTAACAACCATCGTTTTTCACACACGTAAACTCTTCAAAAGTCAACAGCGGGGTCACTGCTGATGTCGTAGAACAAAACGTGATCCGTCTCTTCAATTTGTGTCAAACACAGACCTTATTTGGAGCTATTTTCCAAAATCCTATGGAGAAATTGGTAAAAAGGCTAACTTACTTCCGGGTTTTACGACACGTCACTGCGGTTCTCTATTCAGATTGTATATCATAATAATAATAATAGTGATAATAATAGTACAAGTTATAATAATATTAATAAAAAGTACAAATAAGAAGTAAAAAAATAATACTCATTATGTTTATAATTTGTACCATGATGCCACAGTTTGAATGGAAAATAGAAAGAATAAAAGGAACATATTGTATTATTTGACTAAGATGGTGCATGTAGAGATTTGAAGGAGGGAGAAGTAGCCTCTAATTAGCTGGCATATAGAATAATTGTTGCTCTAACACAATAATATGTTAAGAAATGTACAAAATATATACAATATACAATACATTACAATATACAGCCTACATATCTGGCATAGGTGGAGCCAACAACATACTTTCAGGCTGCTTTGGAAACAATAGGGGATGCACTTGTTAAGCTTCCTTTAAATGTATTAAAGTGAAAGCTTGGCGCTCTCAGGTTTGTCCTTGTTGTTGTGTGTTCATAGCAACCTCCCAACAATGCCTGACCCACCGCAAATTAATGACATCAGAGGTCAAGTTGAAGCAGTTGATCAACCGATACCATCTGATTCTTTCTGTACAAGTCTCTTCTAATAATGTGAACTTCATCAGCCAAGGTTGTTTCCTCACTTCTTATCAGTAACTTCTCCACTAATCAAAACAACCCAAACCTCCTCCTGCTTTCCTGGAAATCCGTTGCTATTCATTTCAGCTGGAAATATGATGAAGCAGGGTCAAGGTCTATGAACATTGTTATTGATGTGTCTTAATTCACTTTTGTAGTGAGCAGTAGCCGCTACTCTCTGTATAATTCTCAGGGTCACTCAAACAATAAAGACTCTTATCTCTCAATAAAAGATCCTTGGTCAGTGAAGTAGGTAAACACCCTGACACGCCCAGCTAAGAGGCACATAGAAGGGAAAATGTCTTACAGAATACAGTGTACAGAATTTTACAAAAACTAATGAGCCTTGGGGTCACCACTGCCCAGGAATAAATAAAGAAGAAATGTATCCTGAGGTGAAATATAGTATATATTAGCGAAAACACTGCTTTATAATCATTTTTACGGTCATTACCCAGCTTGAATCGCAAAAGCATAAAATGGTCAAGTAAACATCCAGTGCAAAACACAAAAGGCCCAGTGTAGTTTCTATCCAAAAAGGGAACCCTTTTTGTTCACAAATAGAACCTGCCAGAAAGTCTTGTGTCATTTGGATTACAGAGTAACGAGTCAGTGAATGAATACAGGTCCCCAAATGGTCTTGTGGTGCACAACAGGAATGAGACATTATGTATCTTAGTAGGCCAAATGGGATAGTCATTGACACAAGCCCACACAAGTTTAAAAGTGCATGCGAAAAACACTCCCCAAATATATGCGTTTTTATGTTAGTAAATAGAAACATGTGCATGCTCAGAATTTTTAGGAAAACCTCTGACATGCAATCACGGTTTCACCCACACACACATCCAACACACGCCTCTCTTAAGCCCTTGCCCATTGAAACCATGGAAATGCCAAGCAAACAAATGCTCTCATTTGGCAGGAAGGCAACGCGCTGGCTCCTGTCTATGGGAACTACTTTAGTAAGCTGCTGTGTCAGATGTATGATGGGACGCCATAAAGGCCTAATTTAAGGGTGGTGAGGTAACTGACATGGATTCTTTAGATGTAGATTTACTACTTTATAAGCAGTTTCAAAGGTAGCAAATGCATGTCAAAAACATTAAAGTGAAGGTTAACCTAATTCCCAACAGTAGCCCACTTTCATTATGATTCATAAAGATGTACAGAATACTATGAGAGATGTGGTGGTAATCCGTTTTGTATATTGATCAACATAAGCTGGTGAATGAAGTCAAGAAAATAATGTAACATTATCATTGTCCCTAGAAACCTATACGCTAGCCAGTGATGTTACTTTGAAATGCCTGGGCTTAATATAAGAGGCGAGTAAAATGTAAATGATGGATAACCACTGCGATGCTTCCTACAGCCACAGCTATTTCCATGCTGTTTTGTCTAATGTTAGATGACAATGTGATCACTCACTCTATAATAGCACAGACCGAGAGAAATGGCATGTGCTATGGATAGTAGCATCCTATTATGGGATATTTGAAGCATTTTTCTGCCCTATTATGAGCCTCAAGTAGCTGTTTTGATGTCTGATTTTAGCTTTTTTCGATATCCAAGCCAACACAGAGGACCATTTTTATGTTCCTGTTTGACTCATTCTCTCATAGTTGAGGCAGCTTGACTCGATGATTAGGAACAAAAATGAGACACAACAATTACACTCTAATTTTCAGTAATCAGACCAATGTCAGTGGTTCTTAGTAAATTGCATGGTCTCCCAGTACTTTTGAATCTTTTTGTTTTCCTGTCTTTCTTTAGGTTTTTAAACAGAAATATTGAACCTGAAAAAGTTGAATCCTACCCTATTTTACTCTTAGGTTATCACATTTGAACTAACAACTTATATGTTAATAATAACTAATTCATTTTAGTTTTTTTTATTTATTATATAGAGTTGGACACCGGCACCTATACTGAAGTCTCTCTCCCAAAACCAATCTTCAAGTTAGAGTCGTTGCAACACTGATCATTTGCCATCCTTGAACATCACAACTCAGATTTGTTCCCTTCTGCTTGCTTGAATGGTTAGCACTTTATTCAATTGAGTCAAGAAATCCCATGCATATCAGCTTCCCTTTGGTATTGTAAAGTGTTGTATTGTACGGATAAATCACCTTTTGAAGTGAATATGACTTGAGGGGGGAAGACAGGCACACAATAAGATTTTCTGTTCTTCTTCTCCAGAACATCAATCACGCAGTGAGTCGGTGCATCTGGACCACAGATCTTTTCTTCCATTCATCTGCATCTATAGCCAAGGATCTGAGCCGGACGGAATAAAAACTTCAAACTAGCGTAGTATGCTGAATTTTGTTAAAATTGTCATGTCAATTGTTAAATCGTGTCCTATTTTCGACAGCTGAAAATATTTCATCTTCCACATACATACAATCTTGTTTGACCACAATATTTGTCCTTAACCGGATGAGTACTACAACCCTCTTGTCACTGGTATTCCTAACCTATGATCTGATCCTTCATCCTAGACCGACAATTATACATTATACAGTTTTGAGTAATTTTATATCACTATGAATGAACCCAGTTTGGCCTGATTTAAACATCAATCCCTCAGTATCTTTGAGCAATTTCACCGGAGACACAAGAGCATACTGTGAAATCTAATAGTTCCTCCTCTAAGATATTTCTCCTGGTGGGATGGGATAACATCTGAAATAACATCAAGATGAGGTAACATTAAACCTCTGCCCTGAAAGTAATCAATATTAATAACAACCTGTTGGCTGCCAGCTCCTCAGGGCACAAACTACAATGGCAACATTATTATTCTATAAAGGATAAGCTAGTTTCATTTAACCTGTGACTACCCGAAGTAACATAAATAACACTTGTGTGATGGAAACGCACTTTAAAGGTGATTTAATGGACTTCTTCGAGTTTGGCCACTCAACCCGGGCCTCCATGGTTCAAGTGAGGCTCAACTAATTTTTACTCCAAGTAGGTTAAGGAGTTACCCAGCTGCAAATATTAAATTTGTGTGGGAAATTGGAAGAAGAACATGAAATCTTCACTCTGCGATGCACATTAATCAGATTTTAAGATCCAGGTTTGAGTCATGAATCTGAATTTGGAGATTAGCTCATTTTTGCAAGAGACATGATGTAGCTGCATGCTTTCATTGGGGCGGTCTGAAGAAACCCCCGCACATCTGTGGGTGGATCGAACATTATGTCATAATAGCACAACTATAATTACACTATCCCTATCATTTACTGTGGACTTAGTGTGTGTGAGTGGATGTTTTTGGTCTTCGCACTTAACTTCTTTTTATGAACTGTTCACATTGTGGTTTGTGACTTTGGAAACCACACTTTTCATCATCTTTTATGTACTTATTTCACAACCTCATGCCTCTGATGTCAATTCATCCTGTATACATATTCTAAGTAATCCCTTTAGAAAGCCAGTTTATCTTTACCACCAAAGACATTAATTTCTGTGCCTTCTTCTTTAATTAAAACAATCAATAACTATACATTTGGCCCTATAATATGAATACAACAATGACACCATTCCCTTACATTTCCTTTGTGGTATTTAAGTGTAACAATGTCAGCAAAGACTGACAGTGTATGGCCAAAGCCAACAATAATAACTCTGGTAAAAAAGGGCCCACCTCCTTCTGTCTGCTTGACAGAATAATGACTATTTTTCCTCTATACTTGGACTTCCAGACGATTTTATCTCCAGTGTGTCTGCTTTATTAGGTCCAGACTGAGCTGTTAGAGAAATAAAGACCTTTTCCACTAGTTTAAAGATGTCTGAGCATGATGAGAGACACAAAAGAGAAAGAAAGAGCAAGAAAAAAATAGACTTGGCAACGTTGTCCTGTAGTACCGACCGCTGAGGAACTTTTCATACAGTCACTCACTATGATATCCGCTGAAACACAAAGCTACTTCATGTTGTCAGGGTAGAAAGAGGTAAAGTAACGTGTGTGAATGTGTGTGCTTTAGTTGTGTCATTGAAAAGAGTTTAAAAGTACAGACAGAAAAAGAGAGAAGAGAATTTGCCTAAATGACAGGGACTGAGTTTCTCTGGCTTACTGGAGGGGATCAAACTAGTCTTTAATTGTATTAGTAGTACTGGTCAAAGTTCAAATCCCCATTAATTCATTAGTTGAAAACAACTCAGTTCTTGAGAAATTGCTTTCGAACATATGGAACCCTTTCTAGAGCAGCAAGTGGCCAACCATATTTTTTATAAAATAGTTCATGTGAAACTTTATATTGTACCATGATTTGATATAAAATGTTGTTGGAGTATGAATACAGTATGCATCAAAGAAGTTAATTGAATGTGTTTTAATTCTTGTTTTTGTGTCAAATTCATTCAGATTCACAGGCAGAAAGGATGAAAAGAAACACAGCTGACGGACAAGGTAAGTCTGGTACTTGATATCATTTAAATTGGTTAAGAAAAAAACAACAATTGTTTAGTAGTTTAAAAAAAATCCATCCATAGATTCGGTGTAATCACTTTCAGTTCAGTTTACCTCATTCTGAATCAGGACTTGGTGAAAGCAGACATGCCTCTTCGACACAAACCATCTGTTTTCTTTTTACGTCCACTTCATTCAAACGGACGTCTGAATAATAATACATACTGTAGCAATGTGGTGGTGGAGGGCCACTTTGGCCTTCATGCTCTTCTGAGTAAACAAAATACCTCAGACGGGATTCCATCGCTGCCTTATGTTTAATTTATGTTCTGTACATCAACAATGTCATCATGAATAAATATTGACTGTGAATAAAATAAGTCTTCGTACGGATAGACAATAACTCCTTTTCCAAAACCAGCTTACACCATGTCAGTTCTTGTTTGTGCATCTTCAGCCATGAAGATTTAATCACAAACACAAATGTTGTCAATACAGTTTCCAAGTACAAGTCACAGTTCAATGTAAGCAGATAAAATATCAGGTTTAATCAGCTAAAATAAACTAGAAATTGCTCACAAATTGCAGTCCTCTGCCAAGGCAGCACAAACAACATAAATGTGCCATTACTCTTTTGTAGAAGCAGAAAATATATTGATTTTACAAATCAAAAATATTGATGTGCAACATATGATACATTTGTCAAATCGGTTTCCAATCAAGCTTGTTTGTGAAAAACTCAAAAAAGGGTTTGAAGTTAATATCTTGTGCTTGGCCCGTGTTCTTACATTCCACCATATTTTTTTTAAGTGGACCTATTATGCTATATTTGAAAAATATATTGTAGGGCCATACCTTACAGACCATACAAAACATGTCTGAAGTTTTTTGCTTAAAATACCAAACAGATCACCCATTGTAGCCATGCCTCATACCCCTCTATTCCAGTCCTGTTCCAAAAAGGCTGATTCTGCTTTAAATGGTACGGCTGCTGCTAGCCACGCCCCTTTGTAGCGTCATGCAGTTTTCCCCTGCTAAGAGAGTTTTCTGCCGGGAGAAACTCAGCTAAACGCTGCGGTGATTAAATGCCATCTTATGTTCCCAATCACTTCAAGCATTATTTCTGAAACAGTATGGAGCTAAAACCTTTCTCTCTCGCAGGGTTTACCACAAGGACATTCCGTTACATATTCTCTCCACATCTCTCCAGTAGCCTACAGCGTTAGCGCCATGGATAGCTCTGAGTGTTAGCATGCTTGCTAATGTAAACACACAGCATATTACTCCCAAAACACGCTGCGCATTGTTTCTAATACAGCACAAAGCTTGACATGTTCTTTATTAAGTGTTTACCGCTAGAACAGTGCCATTATATGTATTATATATAACGACTTTGCCTCCTGCAGACATCCTGCTGAATACACAGACACACAGTTGAGGGGATTTAGCCAGACACGACTGTATACAGAGACGATAGGTTGGGACGTGTCACGTGTGCTGGAGACGATAGGTTGGGACGTGTCACGTGTGCCGGATGTCGCCAATGACGTAATAGGAGCCAAAATTCTGGATCTGTTTGTTTGCACCTCCGTTTAAAATTTTTTTTTAGAGATGTGCACGGAGGAAAAGAGAGAGGGTTGTGTTTTCTGACACTTCGGGGACACATATTCATGTATAAAAGACGTACAAAAGTGCATTTTGCATGATAGGTCCCCTTTAAACTTGCAAACAATTGGGAAGGAAAATACAACCTCCTCTGTGAAAAAAAACAACAGTTTAGGTTGGATCAGATTAGGCTAAATCTGATCAGAGGCAAAAAAAGTCTGGGTTAAAAACCAAAATGAATTAACAGCTGGACAACTTTTTGCATAGGCAGACATATTCTGTCATCAAACGCCTCATTGGATCCACTTGCTGTTTTCACATTATCTATTTTGGGAAAGCTATATTTGCCTCACATGACACAGATTTTGCACACTTTTATATAACCTCAGAGAGAACCTCTCATTGCGGCAGCATCAGAACCATTTCCTTTTAACTAGGACCACCATTGAGAATGTATTACTGCTCTAAAAGCTGTCCAACTGAGGTCATCCTGTGGGTGTCTCAAGATCAGTGACTGTCTCTTTCTAAATCCCCTTTTAATGAGAATCAAAGCAAAGCACAATCAAAGTTTAATCCCTTCACAAGGCCAAACTAAACATGAGGAGGATGAAGGGGCTACCATGGATATACACACAGATCCTTGCAAACAAACCATGAGGATACTATATACTCAGACTGGGAACCTTTTCATCCTTGTGTGTAGACTTTGTTCTCATAAAAGAAATACGAGAATACACACAGATGTACATCCATAAATAAAGACAAAACCAAACCCTGTCAGACTTTAGTCCACAAAAGCTCCGTCAAATGAAAGATTTTCCAATAAAATCGTTCTTGCAATCTGCCTAGGACCTTGAAATATTTGGATATACAATATGTAGACAAGTTCTAATAAGTCAGCTGATCTTGTGGCTCTATCTGTAAAAGTATGTTACATTTGAAGGGACCTAAAATAGACGTTTTTTACCTAAAGGATGTGGAAATTGAAAAATAATAACATATAAACAAACCCACAATTAAAACGCACTACATAACACACATCCAAACAACATTGCTTGCATTACCTCTGCAGTTACACCACAGCCATTCGAATGTTGAATTGGTTAAAAAGCTCTTTAATGCAGTATAAATTGCCAGTGTCAATATAAAGTAAAACAGAAGGTTATCTCCAGACTCTTTACCCATCCATGCTCCGTATTAAACCCTTAAGGAACATCATGGGTTTCGAAGTTATGTCTGAAATTCACTTTAAAATAGAGCAGGAATGGCTACAATGCTGCTCTGCTGTATGTCAAGTCTCACGGTATATATCACAGTTTATAGCCGGCACTCGTCCAGTAAAACTCGACAAATCACCACTGTCACGGACAACAGGTTGGTACCGTATGGGTCCACAGATCAGGAATGAACAGCATGCTCCATAAAGATAAGAGGTGCACATAATACAACAGTGACAATAGAGAGATCAGGTTTTGTCATTTAACACTAAGGAGGTTAGTTATTACAGCTTTTGATTTGCAAACAGGATAATCGGGCTGTGAGCATCAGTGAGGTATAAATCGTTGGTTATTGAAAGAAAGTAGATCAGAGCGTGTGCAGGGAAAAGACAAGAAAGAGAGGAATGACAAACTTACACATACAGTTGAGGCCTAAATTATTAGCCCCCCAGGAGTTATGGAACATTTTCCTAAAATTCTTCCCAATGTTTCCAGCATTGTTAAAACGTGGTATAATCAAACATTCACCTGTGCTATTTAGTAGCTTTTGGTATATTTTGGAAAATAAAATACTAGGCTTGCTTTATATCAAATATAGTGAAAAATGGGTTGGTCAAAAAATATTAGCCCCCAGGCCATTAATAGTCAATAGTGTACCCTTTCTGAGCCACAACTGACAACAACCTCTTAGAGTAGTTATTTATTAGGTTGGCACATGTCTCTTGAGCGATTTTGGCCCATTCTTCCATTGCAAATTGTTCCAGCTGGTCCAAATTGCGTGGTTTCCGAGCATGGACATTCACTTTGAGCACCCGCCACAGATTCTAGGATTAAGATCTGGGCTATGTGCGGGCCATTCCAGCACCTTGGTTTTGGTGTCCTTTAGGAACTGTTGGACCAATTTTGATGTGTGCTTAGGGTCATTGTCTTGTTGGAAGACCCAGCGATGACCTAAGCGAAGATTAAGAGCAGATTTTTTCATATTATCCCTCAAAATGTCAACATCATTTTAATTTGTCATGATGCCTTGCACCCAAACAAGGCTCCCTGTGCCTGAGGCTGCAAAACAGCCCCACAGCATGATGTGTTCTTAGGGTTGAAGGCCTCTCCCTTTCTTCGCCAAACATAAGCAACATCCATGTGCCCAAGCAGTTCCAGTTTAGTCTCATCAGACCAAAGCACAGACTTACAAAACTCATCTTTACCTTTCAAATGTTCACGGGCAAACCTCAGCCTGGCTCTGCTGTGCCACTCTTTGAGTAAAGGGGTTCTTCTGGGACGAGGGCCCTGTAGCCCACCGCAATGAAGAGCCCTCACAACGTGTTCCTTGAAACATCAACTCCAGAAGAGGCCAGGTCAGCAACAATCATTTTGGCAGATGTCCGGGGATTCTTGCTGACATCTATGATATTTTTCCTCTCCAGAGTTCTTGAAATCTTGCGCTTTTGACCACGCCCAGGTTTGCTTCTTACAGAATTTGTCTCCTTGTACTTCGCAATGATGCAACGTACAGCAGTTCTAGACACTGTGCAGCGCTTGGAAATAGCAGTATAGCCTTCCCCCTTATCATGAGCCTCCACTATCTTCTTTCTGAGCTCAAGACTGATTTCCTTTGTCTTTGGCATGGTGAGTAGGAATAGTAGTATAGTCCCTCTCAATAAGGTATTCAAGTGCCTGTTTCTTGGAGTCCTTTTATGCTGATTGAATGCTCAGGTGTGGCTTGAAAGCTGATTGGTTGATTAGGTGTGGTTTGAGAGCTGATTGATTGATTAGGTATGGTTTGAAAGCAAACATTCACATGGGGGCTAATATTTTTGACCAACCCATTTTCACTATATTTGATTAAAGCAAGCCTAAAAACTTATTTTATTTTCCAAAATGTACCAAAAGCTACTAAATAGCACTGGTGAATGTTTGATTATATCAAGTTTTATCAATGCTGGAAACATTGGGAAGAATTTTAGGAAAATGTTCCATAACTCCTGGGGGGCTAATAATTTAGGCCTCAACTGGTACATGCAAACAGCATCAAAGCTGTAAATGTTTCTGTGTATGTCGAGATACATCACAGAAAGGCCATGCGATACAGTTAACCTATTAATTTCTTTTTACAGGCCGATGTGAGGAATTTGACCTCGGTAACTTGGGTGCAGGTTTTGGAAGTACGTTGAAGAAATATGTGCTGGACAGTAGTGCAACTGGCTGCCGACTGGAGAGCAAAGCAAGCTCTGTTTCTAAGCAACTTGAAGTGTTTATCCTTTAAGAGGACTATATGTTTATAGATGAGAGAGGAGCAGAATTCTTTCCATGCAGCAAAGCATTGGTTTCTCTCTCTCTGTATCTCTCATTGCCTCTGTTTTGATAACACTGTGAGGGATTGTAGAAGTTCTGAAGTTCCTTCACAGCAGATATTGAGGCTATTCCTATTTACTTTACAAACAAAAGGAGTTACACAGAGAACAGTTTCCTATAAGAGACGCTGCACTTTTTATCTAGATATTCAGTGTGCTTGGGCAAAATACTGAACCACAAATTGTTCCCCAAGGCATTGCACTCGGTGTGTGAGTGTGTGTGAATGAGCTTTAAATGAAATCTGGATGTGCAGTTTGGCACCTTGTATAACAGCCCTGACATTAATGTATTAATGTTTGTGTGAATGGGTAAATATGTGTTGAGTGGTCGAGCGACAAGCGCTTTATAAATGGGAAAATAAATGGGAAAATAAATTGGAAGTCAAATTAGGATTACTGGAGGCACAATGATAAAGCGGATTGGAGCAAAAATGCATGTAAACATTCAGTGTCACATGTACATTGGTACATTTGGTACTGCCATGCACATGGGACACATTAGCAAATGTGAGTCATTGTGATTACAGAAACTTCTTCAGAGGAGAAGCTGTCGGCTCTTTGTTTACCTCTCCTTCTCTTTTGCCTTTGTTTATTGAAGGCTAGTCTATTCTTTTCACCACAATTTCTCTCATCGCTTGCTTGAAATCTGCAGGCATTCAGTGTGGTTGTTGAATGAGTTGATACTGAAGGTGCAAAGTCATTTAATGGGGTATGAGGTGGCCTCTCGCCTCTGGGTTTTGGATTACAAGAGGTCCCTTGAATCTGTGCCATGTCCCGCAACTGCATGAATCACAGATTTGACATGCTGGTCCACATACAGCAACATGAGAAGCCACATACTTGATGAAATCCAACACATTAGTACAATTACTACAAAGTATGAAAATACTTGAACACCACTGGCTCATTTCCCAGACAGGCATTAAGCCTACTTCTTCGTTAAAGTGCCCTTTTAAACCATATAAGCTTAAATTGGCTTTTTCTGACATGGCATGTAATAGAATCACATTTAACCGACTCCTTTATAAATGAGTTAATGTTCGGAAGAAAGACTAGAATAAATACAGGAATAAATGAGGGCTTAATTTAACCTTTAACGATGTAGGTTTCACTTCAGATTAAGACCGTAGGATTTAGGTTGCAAGACACACATATTGCAGCCTGGAGGTCTTAATATGAAATGTTATGGAAAAGTGCCAATACAAGAACTGAATACCTTGTGTTTTTCCCAGTACAGCTCTCAATACGTTTCTGGTTTCTGTTTTAAGTTAATCCCAAGAAAGAATGCGAAAAATAATATCATGGTAATGCACTCATTTTATTTTGATTCTAGAAAAAAAAAAGCATATAGGAACAAACAAATGTGTTGGTAAAACAATAAGTTAAACAGAAAAAGTAGATTTGTGTCAAGGAAATCATTTAAAAGACACTGGGTATGCAAAGGCACGCGAGTGACATGTTACAAACAGTATGTTAAAGCATCATGATAAAAGAAATATGTACAAAACCAACGAAACAATGTGGTAGCAATATAATTTTCACATAATTTACAAGATAACTAGTATAGATGGCATACCAGCAGCTACACATCACTGTTGATATCTAAAAAACAATGGACATCAGCACTGCAAAGTTAATGGTCTCATATCAAATAAAAAAGTAGTTTTGTTAGAAATATATCTAAAATTAGGAATACGATCACTCTCCTCCACCCATTTTACTTCACTATTCACAATTAGCCAAGACAAATGACCCCACATTGGAGACAAAAAGGCACGCTTCTTTCCATAAAAACATCCTCTCATCTCTCTTTCTCGCCTCCCTCCCTTTCTGTTCCCCCTCTCTCAGAGGAAATGTAAAAGAAATATATGCTTTTCATCGAGAAATTTGAGTTCATAGCAGGAAGGGAATACAAGTATGCGTACTTCCAATTTCTGTCCAATCAGAAAAAAAAGAATAGTAATGCATCTATGTTTCAGGTCCAACAAAATAAAAAAGTGAATTACTCCCACATGTTGTAGGCTGTGGGCAGTTTAAAATATATGTCTCCCGTCTCAAGTACACATGATCATTTTCAAAATGTCATGAGAGATGGAGAGCATATTGTAGAAAAAATGAAGTGTTTTGAATATACGCACACCATAAACTCAATGCTCTTGTTTTTATGTAAAGGAATTCTGGAGTGTGAACATACATGAACGTTGACATTCCTCTCTCAGTTAGGTGACTGAGAGCACTTAACTTACAATCGTCTTTAAATGTGTGTCACATGCTTTCAAAAAGTCATCAATGCATGCACGCACTGCATTAGGCTACTTAATCATTAAAGTCTCATTTCTTGCAATTTAGTTGTTTTTAAACTGAAGTGGTTGTGATCACATCTGGGATCTGATTTTCAACAAGTTCTTTAGTTCCTAAAATAAATCAGAGGATGTCTCCAGCAGGGTTTATTTACATGTCAGAGGGGGGGGGGGGGGTGCTTGGATAGCTGCTTCAAAGCACACTCCAGACACTCTCATAACTTGGTAGAAATCTGCGTATAATGAATTATTATTTATTGTTTCAAATAACTGAAAATTAAGCAGAAAGTGAGCATAATAAAGAGATGTTCCTCTTTTCTTGTAACATAGAAAGTCTGATATATAAACTGCATAGATGTAAATGCAAACGTCCATGTATCATAACAGGAGTATAAGGTGTAATTGTAACATGGTTAAAAAGACACTGAAACCTTTAAACCCCTTAACCAAATCTGTAAAAAAATTGTTATACCTTAAATTACTTGGCAAAACACAAACTGACATTCTGCAGGGTAAATGGTGTTATATGTATTATACCTAAATGCAAAATGAGCTGGATAGCAGAAACACTACTAATTCCTCTGCATAGTTCATCACAGCAAACATACTCCAAACTGCCATGTGATAACCCGCATCTCACACCCACACACTTGAGTGAGTGTTGTCATGCGACATTGAATATTATGCTGGTAAAATAACGAAAGTTCTGGCTGTTAGATAAGCAGATATTTGGAGTATATTGGTGTCGTGCTTTCAAATTGCATAAACATTTCAGTTTAATACCTGCAGACTATTGCCATCTGTGCAGTTTCTTGGTTTTTAAATTGAATATGCCGTGCTTGTAATGTGGATATGAACATCTTTTCTGAATAAGGCCCTAACTCGTTCAATATGTTTCTTGGACGTAGAACGTAAACAAACTGATTGAGAGATGAGGGCTGTCAGCTTGGGACATACAATGTCAGCTTGAGTTTTGGGATACTCATAAGATCCAAGCCTTATTCTGTCAACAAATTACAATATTCTCAATATACATAGCATTTATCAAGACTGTCAGTGTAGAAATGCTTATCTTGGATCACACGCAGTTCATTGGAATCTCCCAAAGGCAACACTAATGCAAGATCGGCATTCCTGCTTGACAGAGCCCGATACATTTAGGATAAAATACTCAGTAGCCCCCATTCTCCCAGATTTTACCTCCCCAGTTATATTACAGTATAGCCAGCTCCATCTCTGACTCAGACTAGCTCCACTTTGGAGTTGGGGTACACAGCAACCACGTCGTAGCCCTCTGGGGGCTGGACGCGCGCCATGGCGTGGATCTCACAGTACAGACTCTCCTCGATGAAGAAGTAGCCTCTCTGTTTGAGGTTGACGCCGCAGTCATCGCACGTGAAGCACTCAGGGTGGTACAGCTTGTCCCTGGCCTTCACAATGGTGCCACTGGAAGAATAGATAAAAGGAGATACAGATAAGACTTTAACACCCTCGGAAATGATGGAGATGCACATTAAAAAAACTACTCATAAAGACAAAGAGAGATACATGAAACAGACTTGGTGCTCGTGTAGGTAATTCCCTATTTTTTCCAACTTTATCCTCTGATCTTAGACAGTGCTTCCTAAGCCTTAAATGTTTTGCTTGGTCATGGTTAATCATGATTTAAAGACCTGGCATTTAACTATTTTGAAGCATGAGCTGTATGACACTTTTTAATTTTAATTTCCCATATCATATCATTCCCAAGAGAAGATTTTTTTGGACAATTGTTTAAAACCCTAGCTTGAAATATACTTTTAAAATATAGGGGTTTAGATTATTTTTTCAATACCTTTGGCACAATTTCATATCTGATCCTTTTGGAAAACGATGCGATGACATGCAAATTGCCTTAAAAGGTCCAATAGGTTTTTCGAGGGAGGTGAACATTGCAGAGGCAACACATTCAGCGGAACACTTTAAAAGGAAGTAAGTGATGATAAATTGCTTATGAATGACTCACAGTTGTTCTTTTCAGTTTCCATTATCTATGCTTATCAGCAGTTATCATACCGTTTAGCAACTATGCCCACGCAAGTATTTGAATATTATTGATGTCATAATTCAGGGAAATAACACCAACGCACGCCTGGGAACTGAATAGAGAGTTGTTTATTCTCTGCTGATCAACACTGGTGCATTTGGTAGTTCAATGCTTCAGTCAGTCACACAGTGATGGCAGTCATTAAGGGCGTTGTTCATTCACAGTTCCCCATAAGATTTTCCTTTCTGGACGAGGGACGAGGGCCAGCAACCATTCATTCACAAGCCAACTTCTTTTTTTAACCGTTTTCCCCATTTAACCGCAAGACTTGAAGGATAAACTCTTCACACAGTGCTCTACACCCTTTTAAAAAGCTGTAAAATGCTCCTAGGTCATAACAGCCTTTTTGTGCCCTGCAAGCTCCTACAATGCCCTCTTGTTAACACGTAAAGTAAGCCGATGACATCAGTGCTTACCTGTAGCTGCTTAATAGAAGGGGGATTACCGGTGCATGTGGTTACTTTGGCAGAAAAGCGTGTGTGCTTGTGTTCAATGTTTAGTGTAAGCTTGTGTATATGTGTTTGTGTGTGGGAAAGGGTGTGGAGGATGGCTTGGCTTAATCATTAACATTACAAATGGGAATAGGTTTTCTTGTGAAAGGCCTGTTGCTGCAAGTCGACCTGTGCAAGTTTACTTTTTTGTTTAAGAGTCGCGGAAGAACCTTCACTCACCTCGAGTTGTTCAACTTTTAAATGTTATGATCAAAGGAAGAGTGATACAACCACACACAGACATATAATTACCAGATGGTGATTAAAAGAGCGAATCTGATAATAAATCATCGATATTTGAATGTATTTATTAAAAGGTATCTTCACTAGTCTGTAATTATAAACCACTGTACCCAACATTTTTAAACCATAAAATGTTATGCTGTGATACAAACCACCTTACAATTAAACATTTAAAACTAATACTATATGTCTGTAAATATCACTATAAGTGTTGAAATGAAAAGCAAAAGTGGAACATTTATAAAATAAACATTTTGTATGCCTTGGGTGGTCTTCCAAATGTTTTTTAAAGTGGTTATATCACCAATAACTCGCAACCACATGCTAATTGTATGGACTGTTCTATGCTATATACTTACACAATGCCGTTACAGCAGCGTGTGCACTGGGGCAGCTTCTGAAGACCGGACATGGGGCTCGGGATGGGGCTTCCCAGTTTGGGGATTGGAGACATGATAGGTGACTTTAGGTTTCTCATTCTGTCTGTTGGGGAAACACCTAGAAAAAACAAGCAGAGAATAAACACAGGAACTTTGGACACGGTTGCTACAAATGTACATGTATGAGGGTGTCAGGTGCTGACATCACATTTCCTATGAGGGCCTTTGGTAACCCTGTGTAATTCAAGGGGGAAAGCCTTATAGAGTCATGAAAGCATGTCTTTGTGTTTGTAACCTGGAGGAATTTCAGGTAGTAAGACAAAAAGCATGGTTGTTGTCAGGTCTGTAGTAGGCTAATTATGATATGAAGATCACCTTAGTGACCATCTGGCAACAACATGCAAGGGATGGTGTACAGCAAGTTAGTTATTATAGGGTTGCTTGATAAATAAATACATTATTTGAGACGTAACATTGATTAAAACGGTTGGAACTGTATTTATAATGTGTTCCTCTGTAACAATTAATCAGGCCTATTTGACTTTAAGAAGTGTCCACATATCCCAGACCTTTTTAAACAGATGAATAACCGGACCGCAGCGATTGAGGTTGTTTGCGCTGTAACTGTTACAATCTCTTTACATATTATTTTAAATTAACTCGTTTTTATACAGTACAAAGGCCCATTCAAAGTTCCATTAAGTGTTGAACTCATGTCTGTCTTCTTCCATTTTCATCCAGCTTTTAACCTCTCTTGCTCTTAGCTGTTTACTTATTCTTTTTCTAGCCGTTAGCCTTAGTGTTTCTGTCAGTAGGGGTCACATATCTCATTAACTTTGTTGCTTGCTTTCCCAAACAGGATGTCAACACTTGTCCTCTTCCTTAGCCTCTCCATTGTGTGGAACGATGGAATCTGAAAGTGAAAGCATGAAACATGTAGACTACATGTTTCATGCTTTCACTTTCAGATTCCATCAAATACAATCTTTGGCACGCAATGTAACATCCAATAAAGATTGCAATATACAAGGCAATTCATCTTCATGGTGGTGTCAAAATGTATATGATTCAATGATGTGAAAATGCTATAGTTATCAAATATAAGTCTGTGAGTCTGTTTCAATCATAGACTGTGTATAAGAAGTTAAGTTAGTCATCCTAAGGTCATCCATTGGTTTGTGGATAACCATTTTGAAGCCTTGCATTTGGCGTTTTGACTGGCAAGAAATTCTTCAACGGAGAAACATACAGCAGAAAGGTTAAAACTACAATATATAAACACTGATAATAACAACTGAAGTATATCCTGCTTTATCATCTATTTTACTCTAAATAAGACCATAACTTACTGAATGAACATTGTGTTGTATTTGGGAAGAATTAAAACTACTGTAGCGAATGAGACCATACATCTGTTAGGAAAAGGTTTACTGAGATAACAAATTAATCAATTGGACTTTTTTTAAGTGGACCCGCCTGCATTGACAGCACCTTTCAGTCCCGGAGGTTGCAGCTTGGTGTTAACTCATAAGAAGGTGTTCCCTTTTTTTCAGCTGTCACAGTTACTGAATATAATTGTTGTCTTTCTCGCGTCCGCCTTCCCCGCTCTTTGACCTCGGTGTATTCTCGCTCTTTCCTGTGTGCTAAATTCAAGACTCTGGAGTAGCATTTCCTAGTAGGAATTCATCAGTCAACCTAACTAGACAACCGGCAGGAAAAAACATCCCATGTTACAGAGTCAATCTTAAACCATCACACCGATATGCTACAATCACAGGAGAACCGTGAACGACACAAGGTGATTCGAGCTGACCTAAGAATAGTTAGTGAGCAGAACATCTCGTAAAAGATAACACCTTGAGAAGACTTTCTTCCTAATTTAAAAAATATATCTCTATATTTAGATAGGAATTAGTGATGAGATGCTTTCTACAAAAACACCAACTCAACCAGCTACACCAAGGCTTATGTTATGTTACAAAACCTTTCAAAAAAGGTTATTTTTAAAACTATTACAGCTGATATTCTGGTAGTAGACAGGGGTTTCTGCATTTACATATATGGCAATTAGATATTTAGACTGAGCCATCAAATTAAATCATCATTCGTTGAGTTATGCCTGACTGGAATGCATGAAAGGGACATACTTAATACTGCATACCTGGAGCTACTCCAATATGTACTAATACACTATAAGATTTCTCCTTTCCCTATGTGCCAGCGGAGGCTTCAACAGGCTGAAGTCACTTTACACTGCACAACAGTCTAATTACTTTGCATCTGGCACCTGATTTAAAGCACTTTCCATCTCTCAGTAACAGTTAGCCTCTGACTGCGCCATGGTGCGTTTAAGAGCTGACATTAGCTGGGTATGTTATTCCTGGGATTAATGTCTCCATTACCTAATTATGCACTCCAATAGAAAACCTTTTATGTGCAGCACACTCATGACATTCTCACAGAGGGAAAGGTTGACTAATAAAAAATCTTCACACCAAAGTCAGGCATAGATACAGAAAGCCGAATGAATGAGCGCTTGTTTAATCTTGCCCCTACATTATTAAATAGCCAGTCTACGTAGGGCCTGTGTATACGTTCCAAACGCAGACAGATATTTTTATTTGACAGACAGTGACACGTTGGGGCGATTACAACACATTTCTCACCCCAAGCAACATTCACGGCACAATGTGTCTGCTACGCTGTGACTAATATCACCCAGACATACTGTAAAACAGCCCTCATCCTAACTCAAACCTGTCAAATGCAGAGGGGGAAGCCTCAGGGAATGTGATGCAAAGAGAGTCACAGTGTCAAAAGACAGCTGTAATAATATCATTTCAGACAGCTATGGTGGGATATTGTATTTACTTTTTGAGAAAGTAAAATAATAAACAACCTGGATTTGTTCTTGATTATGCTGCACATATACTCGAGTTGTGTGTCACCGTGGGATTTAAAAAGGGTTTTTATCAAGACTACATGTCAGATCAAATGTGTCAGAGAGACACACTTATAAACCCTGGGGTCAAACAAGTAGTAAGTGAGAAAACAAGTATAATCAGAAGAGAAAGTGTTGAAATAAAAATGAATTAATGATACGTTTGATATTCAATTTGAAGCGTGTAATGGATTCCAGGATACTCAGCAACTTCTACAGGTGCAACACAGAGAGTATCCTGACTGGCTGCATCACGGCCTGGTACGGCAGGTGCACCGCCCTTAATCGCAAGGCTTTACAGAGGGTGGTGAAAACTGCAGAGAACATCACCAGGACGGAGCTGCCATCCATGGGCTCAGGAAGAAATCCCTCAGGATTATAAAAGACCCCCCATCACCCCAGCCACAAACCGTCTGGCAGGCGTTACCGCAGCATCCGGACAAAAACAACCAGATTCAGAGACAGCTTCATCCCGCAGGCAATAAGACTGTTAAACAACTGAATTGCTGAAACAATTTCATAACATTCATCTGCTACTTAGTAATTATGTATCTATTATCTAATATATCATTCCAGTAACTTGTATATAGACTCGTATTGCACTATTCCACTTTTTTTTTTCTTTACTTTTAATATAGTATATTTTAATATTGTTTTAATATTTTCTGGTTATCTTTATTATTGTGTTGCATTGTTGGAGAAGCCTGTGACCTAAGATTTTCAACGACATAATTACTCTGTAGCTATGTTAGTTTGACAATAAAGAACCTTGAACCTTGAACAAACCTAAGAATGACCCTTTCCTATTGCTTGTTTCACACCAGTACTTCAACGTTTTCAGCTTTAGTTCAAACAAATAAAAACAGTGGCTTCACTTTGGGCACTGGAAGCGCATTTTGAGCATTTATAATATATATATATATATATATATATATCAGTGTTTCCCATACATTGATTTATTTGTGGCGGGCCGCCACAATTAAATATCATCCGCCACAAATGGATCTCATAAAAAAAATAGATCGGAAGGTTGCGAGTTCAAATCCTGCCTGGAACACCACTACTAGTGTGCCCTTGAGTAAGGCACTTACTTCTCCAGGGAGAATGTCCCTGTAATTGGTCATTGTATATATATATGAGTAAAGACACTGGACACTGGCTCTAGTGCTTTCTAAAGAACCAATCTGCTCTACCAGACAGTGAAGAGTTAAGCCCCTCACCACTGGCATCACATGTTTACCCCCAGTGGACCAGAAGTCTTGCTTGGGATTTAAATCTTGTATATTTTCAGCTCTGTCTTGATCCCTGTGGAATAACGATCTGCCTGGAATGCTCCCCCTACTTTTCCTTGGAACTTCACATCCAGAATTGAATTACTCAGAGTGTTTGAAGGGGGGACGTGACAGATGTGATGTTTATCTTTGGTCACAAATACAGACAATTCTGATCAAATATACATATGAAGCAAAGTAAGATAAAAGTTGCAAACATTACTGGATGTGTTATTGGACGAGTGTACTGGAAGTATATCATGTCCTGCTCTGCATTGAAGTGATGCTGAAGGATATCCTAGTAAGTAGAGGTCTTATTAAAAAAAATGGACACAGCCTGCTTCCCTCCTGAGTACTTTGCGTTTACGAAAACTGGGTATTTAGACCATCTTTCATAGTGTTGTGACAAGCCATCTGCTGGAAAAATAACCACGGCAAACTGTAAAGCCACTCATCTGGTAATACAAAATGAAAGAAGAGTAGAAACTGTGATATTATTCAGGAGTTCCTTTAAACAAATAGGCTTGCAGTTCAAGGAACAAGTGACGTTTAAGAGAAGTCACAGGAATTTTGTTTATTTCTCTTTCCAGTTGTTAGAGGAACATTCCCCCATCACGTCTCCTGTCTGTCCTCCCCTTAAATTCAACTCGCATGGAAATTATAAAATCCTGTCGGCAGCAGAGCAATCCCAAATATTCACATTCAATTGGAAACCACTTAAATTCGATCATATCTGTAAAGGCTTATGTACTGTAAGCTTATAGCCAAGTAATACCATGACATTATGGAAAAAACAGACCCTAATAATGGCACAATAAGTACAACTTTATTTTGCTCCAACCATCCAACTTTCACTGCACCTTTTCCATCCACATTGCAATCCAATCATGGCAGAGCCTGAGGAATTCTGGGTAAACTGACACTCTTGTTTGCTTTAACTTTAAAAGCCCCCTGAAAGTCAACATGGCCTCTACAGGGGCTTTCACCTTCAAAAGAGGACCCACTACTGTGATTTAAAAGCCTGACGGCAAGGTATGCATTCAACAACAGGATGATTTGACTTTTGCTGGACATGATCAACTGTAAATTTGACTTTTTTCTTCATAATAACCAAGAGAGAGACTTAACACTCTCACAGAGATGAAATTACTCAGCCATACATCAAGAGACAGACAGACAGCTTTTAAAAACATCCCAAATGTAAACCTGAGGTGTCTCACTGTTTCATCAAGGGCTTAACCTGTCAATCATCCTGTCAGTCTCCCAAAGCTGAAAGACCACCGACAGCAGACGAAAAGAGTTCCCTTTAAATTAATCCATCAGCGGTGTCTCTTCCCCTCCAACCCCCTCTGTCTGTCATTGGAGTTGGTCTCTTTCTTTACCTCTCCTTCTCTCTCATTACTTTGAGTGTAATGGTAAGTGCTAAATTAAGGAAACAGTATGTTCTGGCTCTGCTCCAGGCCTCACTTCAGGAGCAGGCAGCGTTGTTTCTTGTGCTGTAGATAATCCGGTCTGCTCTCACATCAAACGCAGACCAAGCGAAGTGATAACTGAGCGGGACGTTTTTATTCTGGCCCTGAGAGAATATTAGTCTAAGGGGAAAAACAGCCCCTGCTTCAGTCAACCAATAGACGTATCAATCGGTTATACATTATCAGTTGAACAATTTGGTCAATTTTCAGAAAGCGTTATATCAAGGGCGTGATACACAGTTTTTAAAGAGAGAAAAGGCCACTGTGTATTCAGATTAAATTCTATTTCATATGGTTTTTTGGCAAAGTATGTTTTCAGGAGGACAAATGTACTGCGTGTTGTTGTTGTTTTGTTTCATGAAAACACAAAGGAATTAGCCATCATTAGGTCCTCTAGCAAAACACATCTGTACCAGTATTGGAATCCAAAACCCACATCAGTTAAGCCAGAGAATGTAAAGTAGGGGGTTCTCCAATTTAACTAAGAGTTAAGAGTTAACATAGAGGAGTATATGAAAACATATGTATATTAAGGCATTATTTACCTCTGGAAAACATGTTGACACTGCAGACATTCACAGCTGGTAACACTCGACTAATAGTATTTAGGATTAAGCTACTTCTCATAGCGGACATGTTTCTGAGGTTTAAAAAAGTAGCATTAATCATAGACAATCCGTGCTTACAGGTCAAGAGCCAACTTCTTTGAGGTCCAGGCTATTTCCGCTTTAACATACCAACACTCGGATTATACATACGACTTACACAATGTTTGCCATGCTTTGGGGGTGAACGCAGAACCTGAAAAAACTGTTTTACTTTGGAGGATTAGCCCTCGTCTGCTGCTGTCAGCATCACATGACTCCTGCTCAAAAGCTGGAATGCTGAGCGGTCAAAAGGCAGACAGGAAGACTATATTTCTCACTTTATTGTCCTTTCTGAAGTTGTTTTTGCAGTAAACCAAAACTCCTCCCCCTGCTCACCCGTAAGTGAGCTATTTAAAGCGATTCATCTTTCTCCTGCTCCCTCCATCTCTCCTTTTCTGCCTCTCTCACTTATCCCTCTTTCCCCTAACCTCCCTGTCTAGTGTCTTTCTATAAAAGGAAAACTATGCCAGTAAGACCGAGCAGATCAAAACAGAGAGAGAGGAACTGCCTGAGCGAGGCAAGATGTTCCTTTTGGCTGGAATCACAACTCTTGTTTGCATAGGAGAAAATATTTACACTCAAACTTTCACCTTGATAAGTTTATAAATAACAAAGTATTTTGTGAGGATTTCTAGATGCACGCGGGTAAACCAGATGCTCACAATGTTAAAGCCATCTTAATAAATACTAGCTCAACAGTCTTAGTCAGTTTAACAGTATAGTCGTTTGACTGTGGAGCAGCAACGTCTATCAAAGTTAAAATAGCTGATATGCTCATTGCAAATTAGCGGAAATACAATATTTGAGAACTACTGATTTGGTTGGTGAACTGTTTTTCACAAATGACGCTTTCTCACTTTTTGGCAGTGTGTGAGAAGGATGTTGTACTCTGATATTTCATAGATGCTAAGATAAATCAACTGCATGAGGAAATAATTCAGATGAATCTCGAAAAACTAAATACGTGTTAGGCACAGCCCTATAGCTTTCACATGTGTGTCCTTATAACCTTTTTACAATCAGGTCAATAGGTGTGCTTCTGTCAACATTTCACCACAGCATTGGCCTAATTCATTTTTAATTTCATGGAAAAGTAGCTCGACATTAGGAATGAATGCTGCATTGCATATGCTTTTTTGCGCACACACACACACACACACACACACACACACACACACACACACACACACACACACAGCAGCAGGTCCCTCAGCATGACCCGGGACACTCTCTGTACAC
>CALSBZ010000302.1:897732-910391 GCA_943591055.1 Gobionotothen gibberifrons | reverse complement strand
CTGCCGTGTGTGTGTGTGTGTGTGTGTGTGTGTGTGTGTGTGTGTGTGTGTGTGTGTGTGTGTGTGTGTGTGTGTGAGAGACTGTGTTTTGAGCTCAAGTATCCTAACCACAGGAGGTGGAGGTTCACAGCTTCTCCAGAAAGGACCCCTGTCATTTCAACAGATGGGTCTGCTGGATGTCATCCTGTCCTCGGCCAGACCACACGCACACACATGTACTGACACACACAAACACCCAGGTCTTCTGTAATCACTACCTTTCAGTCCTCCTCCACCAACAAAATGCTAGCAGATAGCTATTGATGGTTAGACTTCGTAGAAGCAGTGGGGAGTCAGCGCTCAATGCAACTTTTCTTCCAGAGCCAAACCCTGTTTGGGCTGGATGTCAGAAACACCCAGCTCTCTGTGGCTCTCTCTCCAAGTAAACCAGACACTCTGAAGCCTGGTGCTCACCGCACGGCCCAACCAGATCCTACTCGTTATCTTTAGCTCTATTTGCACAGATGGTGGACCTCATGTGACTTTAATCAAAGGTTCCCTCGACCTCTTTCTTTTTCTGAATATAGAAAGAATTAGGCCATTTGATCAAATCAAAGATGCCCCAGTTATATTACTGAGCATTATCTGATTAAGCAGGAATTTTACATTGACAGTGCTTTAAAAATCTTGATTCCACTGTTGCAAAATGCATCTCCAAAAAAAACTCTCAGGACATTAACATCTTCTGATTAATAATCCCAGCCATGCTATAGAAGAGTTCAAGGACGATTTAAGGGGGATTATAGTAGAAGCACAGTTTGTTTGGGCCTGCGACTTACACTTTAATGATTATGTCAAATCCTCTACATTTTTCCTATAAAAGAAAATGTCTGCCAATGGATATTAATGTTTCCTCCTGCTTTCTTTAAAGTGCCCTTTTGAACCTAACTATCTTTTATTTCATAGCTTGATTCATCTTACGTCTTTCATTTTCCTGAGAACATACCTGATATGGAAGGGTGAAGTTCTTCAGTGTTTTTAGTTTTAATGAGAACCCATTATTCATTTCTCATATTCAGACAAGGGCTACAGATAACAATCAGAACAATAACCGTAAGACTGTAAGGCGAGCTTATTCATGCCTGTCCTAAGAATAAAGGAGCAAGCGGAGGAAAAATCCCCGTGAGTGTATTATATTACACCGCATGCAGTGGCTTGACAGTAAAGACATTTCATTTATGACTCCTAATCTGTACAAACATGACATGCGAAGGAGGACAGGTAATTGCACGCTAACATATATGGTGATAAAAGGGTAAGAAAAACATTCCTGTCTTGCTTTATTGACAAGATGGGACATTTTCCTGATGGAGCAATGAAGCTAATTGTATTTGCATTGCCCCAAATCACAATTTGTGCTCAAAAATCTGAACAAACAGACTCCCATATCCTTGATTTAGTTGAGGCAGAACAATATAGACATTGACTTCAGTGTTTTATAACCTGGACTCTATTTTCTCTTTATGGTAAGGACTTCAGAGAGGAATAAAACGCTTTTTTCTACCCCTGTACACACTGTTGAAATCAGTGTACTAATCAGTTATGATCTTTAAGACACTAAACTAAGCTTTCTGTACCCTAACAAAAAAAATCTCCTCATAGAACTGTTTCCTCCAACTTTCGTTCTTTCAACAGTGATTACACTGTTGTTTTCCTGTCACCTCTTGTGATTTCCATATTTTGTCAAACACAGGCTCGTCAGTGGCCAAAGCAAACACTTCTAATGAGCGTACATTAACGGTGAGCAATTGCCCCAATAATTGACCAATTTCAAAGATTGTTGTCCTCATTAGTCACTTAGACACAAAAACATGGGAAAATAGGGTCCAGGTTTGAAAAACAAATAAGAAAGAACACAGGCAGCACTCAGGGGAAAAGTTATATGTGAATACCTTGAAGGCCAATGGACCCCTTAAAAATGCTTCTCCGGGTAGATTTCCCTGTTGTCAGCAGTACGTATATGTTTTACAATTCTCACCCTCACACTCCTGCTTGACATTGTGAATACTTCTGTTTCAGCTGACCCCCCTCCCTAACCATTCCTTTTGTCTTTTTTTTCTCAACACTTTCTCTGGCCTCACATGCCTGTTGCAAAGATATTTGCTCTGGGTGGATGGCAGATTTATAAGGCAGCACATCTGGTGCTTGCCTTATAAAAATGCCAGTTTGGTAACATTCAGGACCTGTAAGTGCTTTCATGTTGGTCTAAAGGTATGGTGGCTTGGATTCCTTGTTCTAACAAAAATCAGCTGTAAGCCAACTGTCTCATTAAAAAGATGAATTCAACCTTTTCACTGCTGGACTACATATAGGTTTAATTGAGATTTTGTTTTAAGGTGACAGTCCCGTTCATTTAGTGAATGCCTTAATACCCTAATCCCCCTGGAAACCTTATCGTGTTTTACCAATGTAGTCAAAACAGTTTAGAGTTAATATGAGCAGCTGCCAGCTGCAGTTTTATGTCCAACAGAAACGGCTGAAAAAGACCATCTGTAAGATCATCTATTTTCTAATTTCTCTCTCTTGAGCATGGTTACTCTTTAATTTTCTCCCAAATCTTGACTGCATTCCTCCTGGCTTGGATGAAGAGAAACTTTGAAAGGTAGAAAAAACAAAGTAAAGGAGAGGAATGAGATCCAAACACAGAAACTGCTTATGGGAACCAGCGTTGTCTATAAGCACATTCTGGCTGTCATCCGATTTCACTGACCTGTTTTACAACGGTAACCAAGCATGGCTAATGGTTCAGGATGACCGATGTCCAAGAACAAAAGAAAGACAGAAAAGAGAAAGAAAGTTTGCTTCTGCATGCATGTTCATTCATCTCTGTGTAAGCCCTTACAAACTGCATTATGTTTATTAGGGTGCATTCAGCCAAGAGGCACCACGTTCCTCCATTTATCAACCTGACTGAATGTTACCCTGATTAATAAGAGCTTGAATAGGAGAAGACTACAGTTTAAGTTTAACCACATATTGGTCAGGGAGGCTTACACCAACACACCAGAGGAGGAGGGGCTGGGGAGGGGGAAAAAGGTGGAGGACCCTAATTGAAATCATATGCCTGTCTTTAAGCGAGAACACACAAACACAAATTCATGATAACACTCACACACACATGCACAGCACCTCCTTCTTTTCTGCCTCCTGCATGGTTTAATCCCCCTGGACCTTCGAAATTAAGCTTTTCACATGGCGCTCTGCACCACTAACCAAACACAAACCAGCCCTTTATGGCTCCCTGGGCCTGGCCCTGGGTGCCTCTCTGGAGGGACAGACAAACAGGCTAGAGAGGAGGTAGCAGAGAGCTGACATGGGGGGGGGGTTGGGGGAGAAAGACCGGAAAATGGTAGAGTTGTTGGGCTTCGGGCCATGAGCATGTCTGAGAGAAAACAAATGCTTAAGGCGCGAAGGATTTAGCATTTGAATGTATTTAAATGTCATGCATTTGATCAATTTCCGGCAGCTGTTTAGAAACTTTTACTTCCATGTTGACCGTACAAAGTCACTTCTGGGTTGAATTAAATTTGGTAAGATGTCTCCAATTACAGATATATGATAAAAAGACATCCTACTTTTGATAAAAATTCAATGTTTGAGTTTATTAACTGTCAGCAATAAGTTCATTGGTGATAAGACCAATAAGTGACATTTGTGTTACTTTGAACACTTTATAGTCTGGCAGAATAAGGTTAAATAAAAGTGGATGGTGCAACAGCAATACACTAAAATAACTTTCTTTGTTTTGGAATTTCCAAGTCTCAGTCCGTAAAAAACTCAGTATTTTCTTTTTTTAACCGTCAAACTCTGACTGAGTCTGGATGGCTGCAGTATTTTGGTCTTTCTTACCCAAGCAGAGTTGCTCTCAATGACCCCGTCCCCTCCTCAGCATGCTGACAGCCAAGCAGAGCAGAGAGGGCTCCATTAGGAAAACCAAAAGACTGATTTGGACATTTCTGGGGATTACTGGCTGATTAGTGAACACAAACAACCAAATAAGTGGGGTCAGAGGTCTGTGATCTAAAGGCCTGCTGTGTGAATGACGAGTATGAGATTCCCTGGCAGGGGATTGAGAAGCAGTGGACCTAGTAAACATATTTTTGCAACCAATGAGAATACTCTTTAATGGCCCCATATTGTTTTTGTATTAATGGTCTTTATGGTGTTTATCCAGTTTTGTACAAACTCTATCGTTCGAACTGGCCTTATTCACTATTGATCATTCCTACCCATAAATATGCATCTTAGAAAATTACGAAAGTTTACAACTTTGTACTATTTTGTGTTTTTAAAAAGGCAAATTATTCTCAATGACAGATATTGGAAAGTAACTGCCTTGTTCCATTCATAAAACTATTTTGTATCATGCACACATTTTTTATCTGAAGTAAAATTTAATTCCAAGCAGTGAAGGAATTACGGTCTATAAGTCATGCAAGGACTCCATCTGTCAGCTCGTATTAAAGCTAGCTTCCGGAATTTGCCTTGAGCTGCCAGCTCCGGGGCTACATCTGGTGTGATCCAGACCTCTTAGCTTCCGCATTGTGAGGCCTCATTCTTTCCACAGGGCCATAGTGCTCCACCACAATAGCTATCACTTTAATAATAGGGTAGCGGAAATGAACGGCATTCTGATAAACAAACAAAAAATGCAGTTTGGCCTTAAATTGGACCAAAAGGCCATTCCTACCTACTTGAAACTGCCATTTAATTAAATGGAAGGAATTTCTTAGAAAACCTGAAATGACAGTAAGTGGTGGTATCGTTTTACTTCTGAATAAAACTGCTCCAGAAGTAGGACAGAAAGATGTACAATGAGATAACCATTCACAAGGCATAGAGGCATTTTCTTTCCAAATCGGTCTTTCTCATCGGAAAAAAAATTCCGATTTAAGACGATGAGGTGATGAGATTATGAAGGTTTCGGCAGATTATGTTTCAACAGTATATGTGCTAAAGCCACGAGACATTATTTCATCACGGTCATCTCGCAAAAACTGATGTAATTTCCATCTTGAAGTGATAATTCCGCTAACACTTTAATGCCGCCGAGGAAAATATCAGATGAACAATCAGAATCAGATGAGGTCAGGGGCTACTTAACAAGGCCTTGACACAACTCTCACAGCCAAAGAAGTGATGCAGAACCAACACATATCCTTACTTTTGTACTTACTGTGCGACACATCATCATTATCTCAACCTCCCACCCTCCGTTATCAAATTATTTCTATTTCAGGAAAGTTGTGTGTCACATCCAGTAGTCTGTGCTCAAAGGCATGAGGAAAGTTCTTTGGAAACACATCATACAGTGTTGAACACCCAAAAGCAAAAACACTTGCATCAAGTCAAGTCCTAGAGTCATACACTTGTAATGTATGCAGTTCCCTCAGTCTTTTATTAGAGTCTACCCTGTTCCCGAGGTGAAAGGAAACACCTCATAGCTTCCATGTGACACTTCCTGCTCAGAAGCTTATTCCCACAAGTGAGACTGGAATTTCCAGTCAATGAATACAAAATGTAAAGGGAAATGATAAAAAAAGAGAATGTCCTGAAGACTGGAGTCATTGGGTTCGTTACTACTCAGGAGCTGCTTATTGGGCTCTCGTGGTAGCATTCTGATGTAGAAAAAATATTCCAATGTTCTTAGTTAATGGGGTCAATCTAGAGACGAAAAACACCAATAAATGCCTGTGTGTAGGCCAAAAACAATGTGTGGTCATTTTCAAGTAGAATTGTTTTCTTTATAGCTACAAGCCCTGGTGTGACTCAGTTCTCACCCTGCTAGCCGAAGCATATTGAATCAGAGAGTGGATGACGGACGAACAAACCTTCAGGCCAGCATAACAAACAAAGAATTTCACTCATACAGTGATTTGATTCAGTAAATGTTTGCCTAGGCTGCCCAAAACTGGCTCATCATGAAGTCACTGTGGGCCAACCGTTTCACATAGTTCAGTTTGGAGATGGTTCATCCGGCGTGAGAGAGGCCCCGGTGCATATATTGTTTCCATTGAGGAACAATTGGCATTGTTATGTGTCAGAGTAGAGAAAGAAAAAGAGAGCCTTGGTCTTTTATGCGACCCCGGGGAGCGGATGTTTCCTCTCTTCATGCACAGAAGAATCCACCTGAGCGTGGCGATAAAGTGGCTCCGACTCTGCGGTTTCCAGTTGTCCAGGTTTGTTTCATTAAAAGAGACTTTAGGGAACATTTTGAAGGCTTCAATGAGGGAGAAGGAAGGACTGGATAAGATGTTACAGAGATACAGTAGGCCAGACCTAGAGAAAAGTGCCTGAGAGACAGAATTACTCCTCTAGCGCACCCAAACAAAAAAGTCCTCCTGTCATGCACTTCAGTATTTGTATAAATAGTTGTGCTGATGGTTAATCTCTCTCCCAAGTTTGTTATTTCCTTGTGTTAATCAAAGCAAGGCCAGAGCTGGTGCTGAGATTATGAGATGAAGACTGGAGCAGAGTTACTGTTAAATGTATCAACATAGGAATTTATCTCATTTAGCTCAAATGACACACATCTTCTTCTCTTTTTCGTTTCTGGGTAGCCGAGAAAATATTTTATTCAATTCTAATTGTTGGTAACATGTTATCGGGTTAGTTTGTTCTTCTTTTAATCACAGTAGGAAACGTGTCATTTCTGTGGCTATATAGTACAACATATACAATAGTGTGCGAGTGAGATATCATTTGATGGGAATTCTACTCTCACAGCCACAACAACAAAGATGAATTACATATGCTAAAGCTTCTTTGACTTTCATCTCTGCCACTGAAAACAATACTTTCCTGTAAGCAAGGCATCACAACTCCCATAGATGAGTGGACAGATGGATTTCACTTAGCTCTTTGTGTGTCTGTTCCACCCTTTTTCAGACAAGGAGACCCTGCCACAGAGAGGGCTGAGAGACACGTCAGTCCAGACTTCACAACTTCCACAATACAATACATGACAAATGGACACCCGCATGTCGGAGCCACAATATGCTCATTGTTTGTCTGTTTCAGTCACAAAGTCTTCTCACACACACACACATACACACACACCTCCTATTCTCTCTGTGCTCAAAAAACCTGTTGGCTTGCCAGCACTGGAAAACTTGGGAAAGATCATCTGCTAGAGTTCATCATGCCTTTGACGTCCATTTGGCAGCTCGTACGATTGAAGAACAATCAAGATACTATTTCAAAACCATTCCAGTGAACAGTGGGACGCATTATCTCATTTATATCATGTGAATAATAGCGTACATGCAATTTAAGGATCCAGTGTTGTGGCTGTTTCCATGGATTCTGTTTGTGGTATAAACAGACTGAGAGGACTTGAGTCTCACAGCCAGACACAGACCTGTACTTTAAAGTTATGACCCATGATCTGATTTATCCTCTCGTGGCTGATTCAGTACGTAGCAAAGGACCCTTACACAAAGCAGTAGATGTTGAAGGCTTAAAACCATGTTCAAAATAAATCAAACCAGTGAAATGTGTGTGACACAAGAAGCTACCTAGCATTTGAAACTGGTTGGTATAGACATGCTTTTGAGCAGCATAAAACATGCATAGGTAAGTAAAACACGTAGAATATAATCGAATAATTAGCTGTAGCTGATATTTCATGAATAGTTATAGTGTAAGATTCATAGGACCTAACCCTAACCTTAATGCTAACTTTAAATATAATATATCACAACTGATCTTCTACAATCACAACAAGAACCAGCAGCCCATCTCTGTATGTTTCAAATACATATTTTACCTGATGTGTCTCCCAACAAGGCAAGAGACAATCAAACCTATAAAAAAAAGTGACAAATCCAACTAAAGACGTCACCATCTTAACTAATGTGCAGGTTCTTTCTTTGTCTTTCTTTGGTCTGGTGAGTAATTTAACATGTTTTCATCCGAGCCCTGAAACTCAGCACAAAAAAAGCAGATGGGTTTTGATAGCATCCAAGTGGGTGTGAAATAGAAATGTAAAGCAACCATTGTTACTTTTTTTATAAATCCAAAGTAAACAGTGTTTACCTGTGAGTCGGGCTCCATGTAAGGGCTTGTCTTGCCATCTTCACTAACTGTTGGTGACCACACTCTCTCCCCCGATCCAGACCTGAAAGACAATACCCATGAGAGAAAGAGAGAGTCAGATAAGTGTTCTGCCATCCAACACCCAAGTGTTGAGGCATTCAGTCGTTTATGCTGAAAAGTATGAATTTTCCTTTCCACAGAATATCCAGTGTATAAAGTGTCATTATTTGTGGGAATGTTTGAAAGGAAACTGGAAAAAAAGGGAATGCCAAGACACATTTAACTTAAATACTTAAAGAATGACATTAAGCTGGGAAATATAATGACTTTGGCTAAATAGTCGTTTGATGATCGAATTGTATTGAGATTCAAAATATTAATTTCACGTTACATTATATCCTGCTAACTGCTGTACCCTTTATGTGCAGAAAAGACTCATCTCTGCAGTTAAAAAATCATATACTGCACTCGTATTTCCATTTTAAAGTGTATGGAGATGTGTGTGTGTGTGTGTGTGTGTGTGTGTGTGTGTGTGTGTGTGTGTCTTGGGTTTGTGCCTGGGCTGTGTCATCGTGGACCGAATGTCATGCACCCCCAAAACACACACAAGCAAGAGTGAGTTATGCCACCTCAGGGTCAGACCATGAGTAGTGCATGAATCACACACACACTAACACACACACCCACACACACTCATACACACATTCAATGGTATGCAAAGTGCTACAATGGTAAGACTGAGGTCGTCACTAGAGGACAAAGCATTCCTGCCTGCAAGGAAATGTAAGAAGGCAGAGTTACGTGCTCCACATAATTATAATCTGCTATATATACACTGCAGATGTAAAGTGATGTAATGGTTTAACTCAGAGATCTACAGTATGTTTTATTCTATGGCATGGGCAAGTGGCTTTAAATACCACACAAACATTTTTGTTTTAGTCTTCATACTCACATGAAACCATTGGTAACAACACCTGAGTGATTCACTTCTACTCTCTTCATGTTGTTGGATATAATGACAGTACAAGTCAAAAATAACAGATGAAGACTGTCTTAAAAAAGGACTTATCCATGGGATCATAAAGTGTTATCTTGGCAGAGGCAGAAGATGGAACTGAAACGTTGGTGAATAATTGTGAAGTGGTTTCTAAACCACTATGGGTGTGGAAGGGGAACAAAAAAACAATAAATTCAACAAAATTATCAAACTTTGCTGGAAATAGCAACTTCATATGAGATCGTTTGGTATGAAATCAATTCCCTTTTCACCTGCTAGACCACTTTTCTTGCAGCAGATACTGTATTTGTGGAATTTGATCAAAACAACAAAAAGAGATGTTCTTTGTTTCTCTGACACTATAAAAGTTGCAATGGTGAAAAATGGTGCTCATTTGTGATGAGGTCACATAAGATCAAGACCAAGAAGGATTTAATGGTGATGGTGTGGAAAGCAACTTTACTGGTTGTTGGGCAATCCAAACAGACACACAGTTTCCATAAGGGGGCTGCTCCACATGCAGTGACAAAGTTAATTGCTAACAGATAGCGCGGTTAGCAAATGACAGCCTCATGTCACAAAGATTCATCCTGTGGCACGCTGAGGCCTGAGTGTGTGCTACAGTGTGGTTTCACTGTGGGCGCTCATGTTTTTCTGTTTGAGCATGAACGAGAGACCGCAAAGAAAATAATGAAGGTGTATGAAGGTTACAGTGTATAGCACTATACGTGATGCATTAACATTTATGCCGTAGAGTATTCTCTTGTATCATCATCCTGGCTGAAATCGATGACAAATGTAACTTTGGAGGTTCTTGACATTAATAGTTACACAGTTTGACCCAGGATGGCAAAACTCCCAGCCTCTGGTCTGCATACACATATTAAAATGACCACAGTCACTTTAAAATTAGATAATTATAAACTCTTGTAATTCTAGAAAAAGTCATAAAGCTGTGAAAAAACCCCATCACTTCCAATCTTTTCCTCATGCATGTGAATCCCACAGAGAAGCTAATGCTGGGCGGGAGCACTGAGTCTCAGTAACACAGAGAATAATTGCTGGCAATGTGTCAAGAGCCTTTGTTTGCTTGTTGAACCTGCGATAACCATAACCATGGATATGACCTTGGTGACGCTGTGGAAAGCCATTACACAGCCCAGGGTGTGAGGTTCTGACTGGTGTATGATTACCACACTGAAACAAAGAAGCAGAACC
The DNA here is from genome assembly GCA_943591055.1 of Gobionotothen gibberifrons. Lineage (NCBI taxonomy): Eukaryota > Metazoa > Chordata > Actinopteri > Perciformes > Nototheniidae > Gobionotothen > Gobionotothen gibberifrons. The sequence continues at coordinate 900,097 of CALSBZ010000302.1, read as the reverse complement.
TGCCAAGACCAATAAGCAACAAGCGGCTGACAATGTACTATGTGGGGTTAAATGAGAATGGGAGATTCACTGGAAATTAATTAGTCTGTAATCCATTTGTGAATGTCCAGAAAGAGCATGATATTACTCATCAAACAGTGTGATGTCATCCCTTTAATTCTAACTGTTTCTTGCATGTGGGATCTGCTTTCCTGGAGGAGTTTCCTGTAAGTCTTTCTCATCATGTCATGCTTCAATATGTTTGGCATGATTATAAGAGCCTTCCAAGAACCATGTTTTAGATCCTTGGCAGTCTATGCTACGCTGGCATGAAAGCTCACAAGAAAAAGCACATTAATCAAAACTGACTTCCTCGGCGAGAGAAGAAATTGTCAAACTGCAGGGTGCTTAACTTAATACATAGACAAAGAATAAGAACTTACTGTTTTTCATAATGGTCTCTAAAAGCAAGTGTATCTGGAAATCTGTTATTACAATACTTATAAAGCCACAGTTGACTAGTGCAATATCCAAACCGCAGGAAGAACAATGTGTGTAAAAAGGCCAAAAATGTGTAAATATACCATTTTGAGGGAAGTATTGTGGAGCTACAGTACAGCGATATAGTCCTATAAATCGTGTTCAACAGGCTTAACAAAAAACAGTCATAACAAAACAATTGCAATTTATAATTTCTTCCAAATCCTTCAGCCCATAGTCTTCACGGCATGTACTCACACACTTCCATTTTTACATCAATCACAGAGACTCAGTTACATAGATGGGCAGGAAAAGCTCAGCAACAACCCAAGGTTTTTTTCATTGTTCTCGGGCCCATACTGCTTCAGGAACCCCAAAGCTTCACTGACAACAGGACATTCTTGGAGAGTGCCATGTTATCTTTTGCTCATTTGGTTGTGGGGAAGCAGCTCGTAGAATCTGTAACTTTAGCCTTAGAGTAAAGAGCTGCCAGAGAAAAGCCTAAAGCATACTATTATGTCCAGCAGCGTCACAGAAACAACCCATGTGGCTTTGGGTCACATGTCCTGTCTCTGGTATTCGGAGAAGTTAGACAGGGAGATTAAAGGGCACAAGGGGCACTGAGTTCATTGACTATACTACTGCTGATGCAACCTAAAATATGTGTTTGATTCCAATGCCCTTAGCAAATATGGATTACAAGACTTTCTTCAAACTCTGACACATTCCAGAAGTTCTATATGCAGCAAAATAGTATGAGACATGATAAGGATTTCACCGATTCTACATTACTCTGACTCTCTATCTCTCCTTTGTATTTGATTTTTAAAAGATAGGTTCGCAAACTCCCTAAGCTTGTGGTAAAGGGACACTTCTGTGAGGACATTTTACATTGAAATTACCTAAGACGGGGTATCTTTACAGCCAGTATGAACAGGAGGAATAACTACAGAAACTAATATAACCCCTTGGATGTTTATATGGGCACATAGGAATTGTTTTAAGATAAATCCCCGCTCATCCTACACTGATAAGGTATCTGCCTGTCTGAGGTTAGACTTTGATCCGTTAAGATGGACAAAGAAAAAGCAGTAAGATAAAGTAAGCTACAACAGGTGTAATACAACAGATACTCTATGAAAAATAAGCCCTCAGGTGCTGCCGAGTTGATAAGATTAGATAATGGATTAATAATTAAACTACTTTTTCAATATAAAATGCCAAACGGTTTCTCATTGTGGGGATTTGCTTCTTTTCATTGTATTGAATGATATTAAAGTAGCTGATTTGGGACAGCATCAATTTATAGATGTATGCTTTTCTCTGCTTTATATCATTATTTACTTGGGTTTTGGACAAGATATTGGACAAAACAAGCACTCTGAAGATGTCTTATTGGGGTTTGGGATGGACACATTTCACTTTTCTTTGACATTTAATGATTATTGAAAGTCACAAAAATGGCAAGAATATTGCCTGCGGAAACAACCTTCTCAATGCACTAACAGTCTACAAGTGACAGACCATTTCCCATCATGCATGGACATACCAGCCAGACCACACAGAGGGAAGAACAGCAAAAAGGTGTCAGAAGGGAAGCTGGACAGTGATTCTGTGCACGGCTCGGGTCCTTATTTACCCAACACTCAGTTGTGAATTTCCATGTCCATAAAATGACTGTTTGACAATCGTCAGGATGGACAAGTGTCCTGCGTCACCTTCTGCCTAGACGTCGGTTTGACACGTCCTTACAAATCCAACGTATCTTCTCTAAATGCTTCAGCCGCTACATCATTGGTTTTATTATGTTTGTGTTTCTCTGCCACTTGTTCTGTCTCATGCACATAACACCTTTTACAACACACACACACACACACACACACACACACACACACACACACACACA